>BGPR01000372.1:340138-376997 GCA_013235015.1 Araneus ventricosus
GAGTCCTGGCTTTGGGCTCCCTGGTTCCTATTTCCAAATGTCTGGTTGTTTACATAAATTTTGCGCCCATGACAGCCGCGTGCCGTTAAACGTTAGGGGATAGAATAAACGCAATCTGACAGAAGGGCGTACCACGTATCTACAAATTTTCGCGTGCGAATCGAAATTCACCTTCGGCTTATGTGTTCGTGCAGAACAGCGTGCTAGATTAGCGTGAAATCAAATTTGTTCGACGTGTTAATTGTGTGTCTGTTCGCAATACATCAGAATTGATCAAGAGATTTGTTGTCGAGAAAATGCCAAAGATAATTTCGGTAATTAATGAACCGATAGAAATATCTATTATAGTGAGAAATATTTCTATAAACCCCTCAGTGCAAATAAATTCCTCTCAATAGCTTTCGCTGATATTCAAATAAACGAAAAGCAAAAATTAAAACAAAACATTGCCTCGAGGCTTGGTTTATGTGTGTATTTCTGCTGAAACAAGGAAGTGAATTATACGAGCGTGAAAATCCAGAGCTGTTATTCACTGATAGGGTGAAGATTCTTATCAATAAAAATATGTATTTGCTTTTGTTTACAGATAGGGCATATTTCAATGCAACGTATTTGTCGGGGACGAATTGCTAAGAATTTATCCCATTAAATAAATTTCTCCGTGTCCCAAACATGTGTGTTTAACACGCGTGATAAAATATTTGATCATTTTTCTTCTTATATGCTGGGAATGGCATACTTATTTATGCTTTGGGTTTATATTAAACCGCTATAAAAGTATTCGGTATTTTATTATTTTCATGTTTGTGATCATATATGCTTTTAATTTTATGGATAAATAATTTTTATATTCGTACACACGTGTAATGAGAGAAGAGGATATTAAGATATAAAACTGTAAAGTTAATGCAATCCCGTAATGATTCTGATAGTTAAAAAAATTTATCATCAAATAATTTTCTTATTTTCACCCAAATGTGTTTACCTTTTAAAATTTTAATTTTTAATTTTTAGGATTTACCAAAGTGCAAAAAGATAAATTTTTGAATTGTTTCTGTTCACAGTCCATGATTTGTAATAAAAAATAGAATCACGCAGAATAAGATTCTTACTATCATTAAAATGTTATTAACAAGGAAGTCTCTCAGTATGAATTCCTACTTTCGCAATAAGAGATATAATCACTGGGAAATTATAAAATGAATAATATAACCCACGTTAACCATATGAAATAAAAGAAGAAATTTTATGGAAAATGTGCTCCAGTAGACAACAGTCTGAAATTATATTTCTGAAATAATTATTGCATCCAAACAAAAAATAAATAAAACAAGTAGTTATTTAATACACGACAACACTTAGTGAAAACTAGATGTTGTCGTGTAATAAATATTTAATGACTTCAAAAATTACATCTCATTTCCTGGTGAAGATAAAGTTGTTTTCATATTTTAAAAATTCATAAATTTTAAGTACAGTAGAAATACTTTTATAAAAATTTAGTTTCGGAGAACAATAATATGAAAATCATTCTACACATAATGAGCGAATTCATACACTGTTGCTGTTTATTTTAAAACCCGCTAATGACGTTTCCAAACACATATTTTACAGAAAGCCATTCCAATGTTTAAGAAAATATTGTATTTATATATGCAATTAATTTCAGTACGAAAAGATGAAATTAAAATCTTCAACTCAGAAGTAGTTCTGGAGTAACAAGAGATTAAAAATTAATGGCAAAATTTATGAATAAATTTTACCACCATGAATATTAGTATGCTGCGTAAGAGAAAAATCTGAAATTAATAACAATGCTTCAAAATGCAAATGAATTCAAAATATACATTTTTGGAGGAAATTAATGAATAAACCTTTGCGCTTTAGGAAAGCAAACTAAAGCCTCAAAAGGAAATAATGTTGCTTAAAGCATTTTCAGAATCCACGACTCTACGGAACTGATAATAATTCAACTTTCTGAATAAAATGAATAGCGGTTTATTGTAAATAGCAGTAAAGCCAACTATTTAGCGTCTTAAACCACCGAGAATAACTCCCGGCTTTACCCTTAAGAACCCGAAATCCTTCTGTGTGTATTCTCCGTAGAGTTAAGCAGTCCACGAAATTGTGGTGCAGCTTAATATTTCTGTATTATAACACCGAAATAATCTATTCCAGCTCAGAACTGCTGTAATGTATTATTGCAGAGGGCCTAGACATTGGAATACCAGGCACGAATGTTCATATACAACTATGTCATATATCTTCGAAATCACTCAGTTGATCAGACAACTCCGAGATCGTGCTTGGATTCTGTAATCTGCATTCGAATCTTCTAAAACTGTATTATGACTTGTTGGAATGTAATTAGAAATCCGAGTTTTCTGTCGGAAGAAATGACTGTATACAGTAATCTTCTAAGTAAGATTGATTATCTTCGTTTGGAATTACAATTATCTAACAGAAAATGCCAGTTTATTATGACTAAATATCTAGATTTGAATATTTACCGTAAAAATGTAAGAAGAAAATCAAATGAAACTATTATTTCGGAAGTTTCTTTTAGCGGCCGATTTCTGCCATACAGAACAGCTTTGCGTTTTCTATTTCTAGTTCAATTTTTAATATAAAATCAAATTTATGTGTCTTCTACAAAAGTCATGAATTATTGAAACGTTACTACTTGTAACAACTAATTCATAAGTCAATATCAAATAGATCTATAGAATAAAATATATTTTTATCTGTGTTTCTTATAACGTCTTGTTTATATTCCTAATGCATTCGTGAAATATAAAATATTTTTGTGTTATATGTTTTTTAAAGTTTCTGTTTACAATTCTTAAAATTCTTCTTCACATCAAAAATTTAACTGATGCTTTCATGAAAACTTTGAGATGCAGTTTCTATGATTAGAAATTTGAAAAAGATACGTGTATAGAAAATTACACTCCTAATACTCCAGCATCATGTTATAAAATGTGATTGTATTCTTTATTTTAGGTAATAGATTAGAAATAAAATCTCACTTCATAAAATATCCTGTTTCATAATCTAATGCATTTTATTTTCCTTTTTGTGTTTTAGATAAGATTAAACCTATGTTTCTTAAAATAAGAAGTCTTACGTATACATGCTAAAAACTCTGTTCGCATGGTAAAGATTATACCTAAGTAGGAATAGATTTCTCGAAAGTTTACATTTCTTATGTTACTTTTAGACAACATACAACATAATAAGTATTATTCATTGAATATATTTTCATATTTTTAGAGGAATATTTGGAAAAACTAACACATGCTAATAAAGGTATATTTGCTTTATCTTATTCAAGTATTCTTAAATATTTTAGCTTTTAAGACGCAAGTAAAAATGCAGCATTTTGTTGCGTATAAAATGCCCTCTCTGGATACTGAGAAATTAGTTTACCGAATGATCCATTGTTGAAAGCATTGACGGGGAAAGCAATAGGACCTATTCAAATTGAAATATGCCGCTCGAAATTCTTTGGCTTTGAGCCAAATGTGTTTGACTGCAGAGAGACTAGCAATAACTATAATACATCAAATACTCTCTCTTATTCTTTCGAATGGTTAACATGCAGTTTCAACGTTAAATCCTGTAGTATACAATATAGTAGTTATACATTAATTCCATAATTTCAAGAAAAAAAACTTAAATGATCTTTGAAATATGAGAGTTTTGGAAAAATAGCTCTGATCACTTTACAATTTTTAAACAATATAATTTTCAATGCTGAGTATTAATTAGTAAACATATTTTCTAAACGTTAACTGGATTTTTTTAGTGTTTTCTACTGTTAAATGCCGTAGGGAGAGTTTACCTACTTATTGTAAATACAACTGGATTCGATAATAAGAAATGTGTTTAATTAAAAACCTTTTATTACACTACAGAATATTAAATTAAAACACCCGATATCTATAATTATGACGTATCATTTGAAAGAGTATATAGCGTTTTCAAAATGTAGACACTTATCTTGAAATTGTATTATTATAACACATATGTAAACACTTCAGAAATAGACTGTGCAAAAATGTATGCGCTTTTAACTGCATAAACTTGATATAGAAACTCGAAAAATCTTTGGAACAAGACATATAATTATTTAAGTTTTTCTTAAGAAACTTAAAGAATCGAATTATTCTAAACTTTGATAAAAAAATGAATTAAGAGCTTTTATTCTTTAAAACATAAACAACTCTCTTGTGTGAGTGGGTTGAAATAATTCAAGAGCGTGTTTCTTAATATTTTAATAACTTTTAATGTAAATGCATTTGCCTGTAATAGCCAAAACACATTATTTACTTTATTAAAGCCCCAATTTTTAGAAGTAAGTTCCCTTCAAATATTTCTACGTGCATTTTTCGGGGGAACCGAGCTCTTTATCATTCTACTAACAAATTAAATGCGCAGCAAAACATTTTCGCTCTTGTATAAAATTTCTCCCTTCCAACTACTCTTTAAGTGATGTTGTAAATTTATGCGTCATTTGACCTTCTCTGCTTTGATTTAACATACAAATTGAAAATCAATATCTGGCTCGCATACGAATTTTAAAACATATTAACCATACTTCCTCAGAAGCATATGGTAATTTTCGGGAGAGTAGTTTCGAAAGTTGTGTCTGTAATAAACAATTTCGGTGAAATGAAATATAAATAACTTTTTATTTTACGATGTGGGCGCATTCTTTACAGTTGTATTTGAATTTCATTTCATTAATGCTTCCACTTCGCAGTCAGTTATAAATCTTTGTTGGAGGCGATAATCAGTTTAGAATTTTTTTTTCGCGTCCGTATAAATAGATGTCGTAGAGAAACTTCCTTTTAATTTTTTTTTTAATTAGGAAATGCTTAACAGCTCTCTTTCACAAAAAATATATTAATTTTCAAAATTGTCAAAACCACATTGGTATTTTTATGCACCTTTTAAAACTTCAGAGTAATCTTGAATGATTAATTTTTATGTTTGGAACTTTATATTTAGAATATAACATTTATCGTTGATAATATATTTTGAAACAATTTAAACATTAGTTAATGATGTAGTATAAGTGTTACTGAAAATGTAATTAAATGGTGCCTAAAATGACATATGCATAAATCTATCCTCAATATAATTTTTTAACTGCTTTAATCAATGAAATGTATGTAATTAGCAATAAAATAGTGCTACTGTAAAAGTGAAATATAGAAATTCTTGTAGGTTTAAAATGAATCCTTGATAATTATCTTGTTCCAATTATTTGTAAGTTCACTGATAAAACTCATAAACTTCATTCATATGATAATTAATAATATCTTTAAATTTATTGTTCGGTGCGTAAAGTTGGAAAAAAACATATCAAATAACTTAAAGATCAAATTCACTATTATAGGAGTATGAAATTATTTATAACTTGTAATATTTTTCACAGTTTGCCTACTTTAGAGAGTATTTTTTTCTGATGTGAAAATACAACTTTTTCAACTAATTGTAGACATTTTTTTGCGTCAGAGTTTTCAATCAATTCATAGTACTTATTTCGAGAATTTTCAATCTTTGTCAACTATTTGGTCATCTTACAAAACTCCCTCTTGAGACATCAGCTAATTCTATTCCGCACTACATAAAATATATAAAAAATAACACAGAGACAAGTGTTCAATTTTCTGCTTAAATCTTGGATTTTAAAACAACCATATTAAAGCAAATGGTAGTTTAAAACAAGAAAACACAAGTTAAGCTAACAATGCACACATTAGGTAAAACGACTTAAAAGAATTTACCTGCATAAATAACAATTTATTTCGAATCTTAAATTCAACAATGAAGCGGAATAAGTTGCAATTTCAAAGTCATCCTATAGTAGTTTTCCATTTATCCAAGATAATCAACCACATTCGCCAAAGACCAAAATATTGTAGAATACTTCGAAAATGTGGATTGATTATAATGTGACAATGATTCTTATGCCCAAAAAACAATTAGAAAAATTCCCAGATGTTTGCTATATTTTTAATATCCCATCTAAACGTGTTGCTTTTATTTGTGAATCAATCCTGTTTTCACAACTTTAATGAGAACGAACTTCTTCTACAGTGAAGTAGGGTGAATGCAAAAGCCTTCAAGTTACTAAATATTAACTTATTTTTTTCTACTTATCAGGTCGTAAATATTGTCAATTCATTGTCACTTGACATACGTCAATTGAGCTCGGCCGCTTTAATTCTGGAATGTTTTGCCTATCTTTCAGGAGGGAAAAGGACGTGACGCCACAACACAATATAAGAATTCGGGCGATTTGTTGCTAGATGACATGTGAAATTCAAAGAGTCATATGACTGTGATGTCTGTTGATTCATTCATACAAACTTTAATTCATAAAGATGCCGTTTATTTGTAATGAATTGGTATTTAACTGCATAATTCACTTCGTTTTTACTTCAAACTCACTAACTTTTTAAATAAATCATGATTTTATTTCAAAATTTACTATATGTCTTGCTGGAAAGCCTAGCGTCATTTAGGTTCTAAAAATGAGTGTTTACATTTCACGCGTTTCATAAACCCTTTTCGTTTATCAAATCATCATTCTTTGCTCTTTAGACACTCAAACTATTTTCCAAATAAACATTATCTATACTAGGTCAAAATATTTACCTTAAAATTAGCACTTAGCACGCTACGCATTCCAAAATACATAAATAGGACATACGTGCCCTGAATAACATATACTCTTATCTTAATAGATAGTATTTAAGATCCTTAACGAAGGGATTACGGGCGAGACGTGCTTTGTTAGCACATATTAAGGGCCATTTAAAAGCCCTTAGATTAAGCTTTTAAGCATTATAAACTTTAAAGCAATGTCACAAGTAGTTTCATCTGAAGAAAGGTAATCTCAGCTGACGTATAATGGGAGCATAAAACACAATTCTTACGTCTACAGTGAAAATCTATAAAGCTGCTAAAATAATACTCTATGTTTGAATGGTAACTGAAAAATAGGATTATCTTTTAAGCATCGCGTTGATAAATAATAAACATATATTAATACGATTCTGGTATTCTGTGGGGAGTGAAATAGTGATTTTCAATGTTTATCCTACGTGAGCAAAGCTTGCAGTTTTTGCTTTCATTCATTTTAATGGTAATTAGGAGTCGAATTCGAAAATTGAATTTCAATGAACTGATAGAACCCAAGCTCAAGTACCAGTAGCATCATTTGGATAGTGAAGTAAGAATCCAAATAATGTTACACGTATTTGAAAAAAATAGGTTAAGACAAAAGTTAAAAGATATTCACCAACTTTCATCCATATTGTACTTTATATACATTAAAGGCATTGCATATTTATTATAGCAGAAAGCATCTTAAAGTTGTTGCATTATCTCTGAAATCTTAATAAATATTATTCATTTTAATAGCTCACAAATACAAAATTATTTATATTATTGAAAATTCTACATAAGTATTTGATATCAAAAGAGCCATGATTGGAAGGGGATTTGTAAAGTAAATGACGTCGAGTAAAATATTATGATTAGAAAGCATTCCTTGCTATGAGCAAGAAAGATATCTAGTATTCGATTCACATTTTTTTCTGAAAAAATATGTACATGTTTCTTCCAAATGTGTTATTTTATTGGAGGTTTGTTCTTTTCAATAGTTAATTTGTAGTTGTGTTCTATTTAACTGTTAATTTAAAGTTTGATTCTTTTTAGTTTAAAGTTTGATTCTTAGAGTAATCAAGCTTAGCTTTTACTTAAAATTGCACATCATAGGACAGATCTATTAGCAATGGAATCTTTAAAGTTCCTCGCATATTTTTCTCTTTTAATATAGATATAAGGTCAATTTAGTAATAATAAAACTATTAATATTTTACTCATAATTTCCTTTTATATTTAGTGGTATATGGATTCATAGTGTCTTAAAGTCATGTTAATTTCAGTTAGGTTTAATATAACGTTTAACAGAAAGAAACTGGAGCAATGACCAGCTTTAATATATTAATTAAGCAACAGCAATCAAGAAAGGTACCGATTTATGAACACACTTCTCTCTACGGAAATATATTTTAAAAATGCATTTTTTTTACATATATTCACTTCTGAATCTTATATTAAAGACCATAGGTTTAAAAATGTATGGTACTGGTGAATATGTAATATTTATGGTTAAAAAATTAATAAAACAAATTGTCAGCATTTAACTCACAATTTCCTTTCAAGATTAAGGCGCTTATGTATATTAGAAATAAAATATGACGACTTAACTATCTATATGAAGAAAATAACAGCAAAGGAAACAAGATACCTACTTGAAAAGATTCACGTACATGAATTTACTTCAATACAAAGCTAAAAATATGTGTTCATTTATTCAATTTAAAATCTTATTACATAAATGTAAAATTAAAAATTGCATTAGAGAGACGAATTTGCAACAGTGAAGGCTAATCTAGTGACAAATTAAATTGTTCACATTTCACTCATCATTTACTTTTTGCGTTTAGCTGCAGATGGATTAAGAACGCTTCAATTAATTTCTGCAGAACTTTAACTAAATGTTTATCGCAAAGCAGCAGGAGAAATAATTTAATTTATTATATTTACTAGCAAGCAATATTAAGAAAAGATACAAATGCGAAAACACACAGTTAAATGCGCTGAAAAATTCAAAATATATCCTCATTCATTCATTCCGAATTCTTATTACGAAAGTCTAAAAGTTTAAAAATGCATTAGAGAGGCGAATCCGCAATAGATAAGGCTAATCTAGTTATAAAACAAATTGTTCAAATTTTACTCATCATTTCCTTTTTATTTCATAGCTGCGAGATTTAATCCATATAATCGATAAAGCTTCTAGCAAATCGGAAAAGAAAATTTGAAGGAAGAGTCCCCACTTAGAGAGAGAACAGTGACTCAAGAAAAACAAAAACCTTTATTTATCAAAGGTCTACAGAGGAAGTTAAATCCGGCGTAACAAAGGCTCCCAGAAGGGGAATCTGTCCTTATTGAAAACATGTTTCAAAGGACGTGGTAATTGAAAATTTGATTAAAAGCAATTAATATTCAGGCTTTATCCAATAATTCTTTCCGAAAAGTGGAACAAGAACAACGATTTGTTTATTCTTTTAGCCATTTATAACGTCCTATTTTTCTATTAGACTGAGTGATTATTCACACTTCAGTTTAAACAATAGTAATTACTGTTTGATCGGTTTTCCTGGAAAAGATTTTCATTGAGGCTCTGGATTTTATGCAGAAAGCAACATCCTGCACCAGTGTGCGAGGGTTAAATTAATCACCTTTGTAAGATATACCGACGTAATTTAATCACTGGAGCTGTTTCACAATGAAACTTTTCAGCTGTCGATTCTTCAGTTTAAACATTAATTGTTTAACGAACTCATCAGGTGAAGGTTTCATCCGGTTACTGATGATTTGAGTGAAATATCTCTCGGAGAAATTCACGGGAAGTTTATGAAATTAATTTCGCAACCGGATAATTAAATAGGACGCCGGAAGAATATTCATATCAGATGCTGGACTTTAATCAAAATTTAAGCTGGGTATCTTCTCTTTTTGAAGTTAACTAATTTTCATATTTAATTTTTTTCCTTGAGCAAAATGTATTTTAAATTAGAAAAAAATCAGCTGATTAACCAAAATGGCAGGTTTAGTTTCTCTTTTTGCGGAGATAAGTCATTCCAATCCGACACAAGGCACAACAAAAATATTTTCAGTGTTTTGTTGCAACATTGCACATGATATTTTTAAAAACCAACTTTTATTAGTGTGCTAAAAAGAAGGCTTTTTTTAAAAAAAATTTAATTATTTCGTACTTTTTACTCCTTAGTTTATGATTCATTATTAATTCTATTATAGAATTTTGAGATAATTTTTTCTCAAATTCAGTAACAGGTGACGTCCCTAGGACAGGAACAAATTTAATTCAATTTATCGATTAACTGATAATTAAGTTCTTAAAATATTAAAATGTATTGTCATCAAGAATTCAGAATTGTACGAAATTTCAAAAGTTTATCTAGCACATAAGGAAGTGTGTGTAAAATTGATTGTAAGATTCCCTCTATATGAACATGAAGCATGTCAAATAAAAGTGTATAAAAAGCAACAAATTTTTACAAAAAAGAATATTCATATAAGTATTTCAATCATTTTATAAAATTATTTTGTCTGAATGCATATATCATGTATTTAAAGGGTACAAATACTGCTAGGGAATAAAATTATCGATAAAATTATAAAAGTGTAAGAAATAAAAAATGAAAAATCTCAAAGAATAAAGAGAAGAGACATATATATTTTAATTGTTTTGATATTTTATGTCAGCCAGAAAACAATGGCAAGTTGGTTTAATCATTTCCATAAATTATTAATATTCTAAAGAATATAAAAATATGAGTTAATGTCTGTAATTATTCAAAATTATCCATGTATTATTTTTTTGAAATACGTTAAGATAAAGGAAATATTTGTTGTTATACTATCTCGATAATTGATTTTATATTTTTGAAGTGACTAAGAAAATGATAATCTGTCAGCTCAAAGTGGCATATTTTAAATTAGACATTATTTTATAGTCAGTTGCTCTTGAACATTGAAAAAGTATTCTTGTGGCTCCTGAAATGCGTTTTTTAGTGAAAAAATTTGAATCCTATTTTAATTGGCTAGCATGAATAAAATATAAATAGTAAATCCTTTCTGCCTCAAATTATGAGTATGTCTATAAAATTTATATACCACAACACATGAAAATTGCAGATTTTTAATTTTTCAGTCATGTCATCATGTGGCGTTGCCGTGTGATTCTTTGACAAGGTTGATGTTGATTACAAGTACAAAAATTTGAATTTCTGGGACACAAAAATACATTTAAAAACGGTGACCTTTGAAAGGACATTTGACAAACAGAACCTGCTCTGTTTATTTTCTTTAATTTCTTTAACATTTATCTAATTAATATTTTATATCAGATATCTCTATCTATTAATGAACATTTTTAAATATATATTCAAAGTTAAATATTTTAAAATACAATTTCATTTATTTTATCCAAACAAAGAAAGCAAATGGTTGATTTTTAAGGAGATAAATCCTCTTTAAATCCTTGTATGAATAGTACACAAATTGATTCCTACAGAAAATAATTATACTGCTCTATATCATCTCGAACGTTTCAGTGTGTTCTATTTTTTATAATTGAAAAACATAAACATTTTGCAGTTAGTACTACAAAAACACTTTTTTACATCGATTTTAATTTAACTCTTATGCCCTCTGCTGCATTTAAACCCAATTTTGTCTTCTAAAATATTGAGAATAAGACTGAAACTATAATGCCTGTTGTTGCCAATAGGATACATGCTGAAAATGTTATTAAATCAATTTACAACATATAGATGGCAGTCTTAGTACCGATAAAAAAAATATAAAAATTGATGTTTTTCACTTGCGATTGTATCTTTTTTGTTTTGTTTATACTCTTGAGAATACCAGATTTTACTTTACAATGTTGAAGAAAATCCTTCATCCTTATTATTAGTACTTAAAATTCATCAGTGTTTAATATTATAGTTTTTTTTATCAATAAAATTTTTTTCTCAACTAAAACCCAGTGTTGCCGATTGGTAGCAAACTCTTTTTAGTCGTAAGCCATACTTAAAACAAAACAAATATTTAAAGTATTTTTCCCACGTTTTATGTAAGAAATCAATGTCAAAAACATTCTTAAATGAATTTTTAGAAAATTAAGGGTCAAATATACATTATTTTGAAATTCAGAAAAAGGAACTGAGTTGCTCTAGGTAAATTGGCATTTTAGCAAATGTCACTTTCATTAACTCGCTATATGATTCTCGGTTAATTCCTGTCCTAAATGAACACTGGAAGTAAATACAGCGGGTGAATTTGAAACTTAGCCTTGAGGTCTGTGATAAGTTTACAGTGGATAATAGTTTCAAACTGTTAGAGCGTTCATTTGTTACAAATCGCTGCATTAGAATAGTTTGAGGTGGAAATTGATATTGGGAATGCTGTGCGATCTTGTTCCGCTTGGATGTCAGGTTGGCTGATTAACAGGGAGCGTGCTTCAACGTCCCGGAGGGCATGTGTACATCAAGCTCGCTCTATTTACTTAGATTTCAGCTATAGTCCACAGAAGGACTATTTAGTGAATTTAGTTCCACGCGCTCTATGCGGATGCATTAGTTGCGTATTCAAAACGTTGGGATTTGTGGAGCTCAGCAGATTTCGGCAGAACAAATTCTTAAATAAATGGTGTCCTACAGAATAAGATGAAGTTAAGGAAAAAATTCAGTGTGAAGATTCTTTAAATCATTATTAATTGGCAGACTACAAATGTAAATATTTCAGAAAACTTAAATCTTTAAAATGCAAAGTAAATGTCGAGCTATTTCATTATCACTGATTTTTGAATTACTTGGGTATGAATTATGGGGATGGTGAACTCTATGATGTATTTGTGCAAATTATTGACTTAGAGTTATGAAATTTTTATGGATTATTTACGTCAAATATCTTTAAAATTAAATATATACTTTTTAAAACTTTAAAATTTTTCTAAATTTTAAAATGTTTCTGGAAAAGTAATTTTCAATTTTTCCCTTGTTTTTTTCCCTATTATCATATAAAATGGCATTTGGAACAAAATTGGGTATTATTTTTTAATTTTATTTAAAAGGGAATTGTTTAGAAATATTCTTATGCTTACGCACTGAATTTTCATATGAGTTTTGTGTTTTTCCGAACTAAAATTGACTTTAACTATCTAAAAGAACTCGAAACATAAAATGCAGACCCAGTTTTATTTTAATACGTAACAAAAATCTTTATTATAAATTTTATGTAATATTCTCAAAAATTAAGATGCCTGGAACATTTCAACCACATTTAAATTTGAAAGAACATGGTTTGAATAAAAAGTCATTAAAAATATAATTTCTCCTCCGAGTACATCAAATATTCATTATGTTTCACGCGCATTTAAGCCTATATTTTGCAGATTAAAATGTTTTAAAGGAAATTTCATACTTAGGTAATTTTTTGCTGATTTCAAGGTACACCGTCCCCATAAATGTGGAAGATGAATTAGTTGCGCATTCAAAAAAGTAAACATTTAAGAAACCTATAAATATTGACTATATTTTGGAAATCCCCACATTTTAAAAGAAATTTTTGTTCGTAAAATGGATGAAAAAAGAAAGAAAATTATAAAATTATAATAATGAATAAACAGAACGAAAAGAAAAATATATCTTAAAACATTAAGTTATAAACATTATTAATTCATATATTATAAAAGTGAATCCTTCAGAATATTTCAAGCATTAATATAGTGTTTGAAATAAAACATTTTGAACTCTTTCGAATCTAAAGCGGCCCACCACATGGCATAAAAATGAATATCATAAAATCTTCATTTATTATTTAATATTTTTGATATATTTATTTTAATCTGAAACATAGTCCATTAAGACTATTTAGGGAAAATAGTTCTACTTTTACTATGAATCTAATGATGCATTAGTTAGTACGTTTGAAATGTAATTAGATTGAAGACTTGATTAGTTTGTTAGATTCCAGGCGTGAGAAACTTCACAAATTTTGAATCAGTTTATTCCTTTAACAAATATTATTTTATATTTGTCCTTGTATTAGACAATTTCAGAAAATTTAAATTGCTTGAAACCAAAATTATATGATTTCATGTGACAAATACAACTAAAACCATGTCGAATTAAGATTTATTTAAACAACATATATTTTCACATGACGTCCGATTTATTAATTATTGATTCAGAATGCGGAAATTCCGTGAAATGAACATACTTCGAGTGAAGTTACACTATTTTTTTGGCATAGTATTTTATAATTTCAGAGATTAATTGCCTAAATTTAATATGATATTTTCGCTGTTATGTACTTATTTAATATTATTTATTAATTCAGAAATGTTCATTTCTTAAAATTAACCAGTTATTCTCTGAATGTATAAAATACTATGCAAAAATTAGTACAACTTGACTCGAAGAATGTTCACTTTATGGAATTTCCACATTCTGAATTAATAATTAATATATAATACGTCAAGTTTAATTATGTGTTGTTTAAGAAAATCTTAATTCGACATTGTTTTAGTTGCATTTTAACAGCTGAAAACCATAAAAAATTACAATATATAAATATATATATATATTATTTGTTTAATATGACATATTTTCATAACATTGCAGTAAAAAATATTAGTGTATATCGCACAAAATATAACTAATAGATAGTAGTAACGTTGGATTTTTCCAGTAATATATGTGGTTCTGAATAGAGATACTTGACATATATTTCATAAACACGCATGCTTGCTTTTTTATTAAGGAGAATGCTCTTGTGGATTCTTAAGTTCTAGGAATTCAGGGCTTGGAGTTGAATAACATTTGAACAGATAATGTTTATAATTTAATATTCGAGGTTTGTAAAGGTTACTCAATTTAAAGTGAAGAGAGAAAGACAATATACAAATTCGCTGGAAGAAGCCTTAAATTATAGAATGGGAATGCAGTATTTAAGAATACTTTAAAACAAAAAGGCGCTACGCAGACGTATCATACTATTCAGAAGTTTCTTTTACAATGTGATTCATTTTAAAAATATATCAAGTCATCCATCTAAAATTAATTATAGTATAATAAAAATTAATAAAATTTGAAATATATTTATTTTTTCAAATTTCTTCTGAAGTATATCAAATATTGAAGATGGTGAAAGCTTTTTATAAATAATTTCTCACTTTCATACTATATTAATGGTCTTTGAGAGCAAGTTATATATCATCAACGTATACTTGTAAAGCTAATTATTGAAAAGTAAAAAAATCTATAAAACGGATATCTGAATTTTTTCCCTCGAAATTTCGATAATTTTTTTTCAAATAACTTCAACACTAAAATCCACATTAACCTTTCTGAAAATCGATTTCTCTTAATTATATTCACTCTTTTAATGTTTTTATAAGAACATGTTTCGTTTTGGATGAGAGTTGATTGAATATCTTCTAAAAAGAATGTTTGATTAGCACATTTAAAATATGTTTTGAATATATAGATCATTGAATATTTTTCTTTAATTAAATATCTGGATTTTTTTAAAATCTATTTAAAAAGTGTAATATGTTTTTCATATTGAAAATTTCAAATGTCGTAAGTCGATTTCATCCTGTATCTTAAAAAAGTCGTTTCACTATTTTGTATTTTATTCATATGGTTTAACTCATTAATTATGTAAATATCCATGCATAAAATTTAGCAAATATTTTTTGTAAGATTATATTTATTCCAAATGTTGACTATATGGATTTCTTCACCTTGGGAAAAATTGAAGCACAGTATTTACAAATTTCACCGCAACTCGTATAACAATAGTGTTGAATAATTTACATTTCAAACTGTATTATCACTTATGAAAAATTATGCATTGAATTAAAAAATATTCACTTATCCAAAAAGTATGTTTAATTATATTTGAAAAAACATTTGGTGTTTGTTTAATATCATGTTTCAAGCTTAGTTAAATTAAAATTTGTTGTGCAAATTAAATTAGTTATATATGAATGGTTCTCTTTTCTACAAAAGCAATTTTTTTAGCATTTTTTTTAGAAAAAGGTACATCAAATCTTTCATATATATATTCAACAGTCACTGCCAATGCAATTTTTAACATTTCTTTGTATACATTTGATTTTGTAATTCAAATGATGCGGAAAAATTCTTACCAAAATTGGTTTGTTTATCAGAGACAAAGAAACCATTTTAAACTGCACAGTGAGAATAAACGATAGACAATCGAATTTTTAGTGGATTTCAGAAACTTCAAGTGCCATTATAAATCAGTATTATTGGATTTATTTACTAAATAGGATTTGCAATACTAACATCTAAAGAAAAACGCAGCTGTTTAAAACTGCACAAAATATTTTATCTGAAGATTAAATAAAGCACGAAATAAGGCTAACTAATATAGAGCTGAAACCCAGGAAAATAGCACAAATATCGAAAAATGGGCATAAGGGAGCATCTGACGAGGAATGGCTTTGGAATATAATCATAATGTTTATATTGTTAAAATTTGGAGATTTTCGTTATACATTAAACGATTTACTTAAATAAGCATTTAAACTTCGAAATAAATGAAAAATATAATTAAATAATACAAATGAAAAAATTCAGGAATCAGTATCATTTTATTAATAAGAATTTAATTTTTTCAGCAGTAAAGGGCAATGTAAATTAAATTGCAAATATATGATATTGAAGTTCTTATAATTCTGAATAGATATGAACTTTATTGTTGAGAATATTGCACACATGGCAAAAGCAAAATCTATCCGGTTTTGCATTAAAAATAAACAAATACAGAATATTTTACGAGCTCCTTATAATAATTTTAACTCATGCTGAAAGAGTCTCTAAAAGAATATTTTTTAAATATTGAAACGATTGTTAAAGAAACATTGTTTGATATACTTCACATTTTATTTTATTTGAATAAATCTTGCAATATATCTACTGAAATCTTGCAAAATATAAAACAATTCTAATAAATAATTCATTGTGCATCTTTTTTGTCAATTGCAAAATTACCCACAGAATACAATGGCGTCTTTTATTAGAATTAGGTCTATGATTATTTAATATTTTTTTAATAATAATGCACTGAAATATGTGAGCTTTACAAACTCAGACGCAAGTTTTACTTAATAAATTTCTTTATGATTATGCATTCTATGTCTAGACACTCAAACGATTTACGCAAACTTGAATGAGACAAGTTCAGAGGGCTTTGTTCTCGCAATTTTATTATTTTTTTTACAAATTTGAATATTGTGAAAATTTATAGGCACTTTCTTAGATGTTTCAAAACATCAGTAATTATTAGTGCATAAATTTAATATTTGTTTAAAACTTTCAGTATTAAAAAAATAAGCTGATGTAAATTAGATAGAATAAAAATAGATCCAGAGAGATAAATTTCGATTCCTCATCTATTCGATTTAGTCTTCTTTCTATTGAGCGTATAAAAATATAAAATCTTCTAATTTATTTAATAAAGATATCAAAGTGTTAAATTTAAAATAACTTAGTTTTAAAAAATTAAATATCTGCTTATGATTTTCGCTTATTTTCTTCAGATTCTTCCGTGTGTGTATGTGTATGTATATATTGAGAAAGAGAGAGGAATAGAGAGATATTGAGTAAATCGACTTGAATAATTTAAATTTCATAATAAATAATTGTATAAAAATCATTAAATCAATTAAATCCCTAAGACTTTGAAAGATATGATTTGCTACGATGTGCTAGTATAATGTTCCTTCTATATATTTAATTTTTCTTTCTTATTTATTTTTACGTGTATGCTTATTCTAATATATTAGTTTGAATGTTCCCGTCCAAATTAGATTTCTAAATTATATACATTAAACACATTCTTAATTCTATACATATGCGGAATAAATCCATATAAAAAGAATTTGCCATCCTTTCACTTTACATTTTAATACTGATATTCAGTTCCAAATAGAAACCATAGAAGTTATTTTCAGTTTTCATGTTGACATTTTATGACGCATAATATAAGTAATTTGATATAAATAAAACTAAGTATCTTCTTGCAATATTTTTTGCATATTATACCGCTATGTTTTTATTTTCTTCGATTATTTTACAGTCATGAATAATTCTTCGGTATATTGCTCTTAATATAATTCTCTTAAATCGTCCACCTGCAGCGGGGAGGTTGAACGAAGTTCTTGAACTTAATGTTTTTAAACTCCAATTACTGCTACTAGTAATTGTATGCTACTGAGGAATATCTAAGAAAGATCTTCCTTAAAGTTGCCCTTACAAGTCTGAAGATTCGATTACAACTCTGTGATTCCTACATTTCCTTTGCATCTCCATATAATGCTTTCTAACAAAATTTAATTTCTTTTTAAATTTCTAATAAGTTATAATGTATAAACCTAGATTTGAAATAAATAACAGTATGAAACCATATAACATCCTCTGAAGTTTCCAGAAGAAACAGTGCTGAGATATAGATTACGCCCATCACAGACATGATTTTTCATGTCGAAGTTGTGGGGAATTCCTCTTAGGTGTATTCCTCCTGAACAGTATGGAGGTGAGATAGTTTAGAAACATTTCGAAGATTCACAGATATCAACAGTTTAATTCGAAGATTCACAGATATCAACAGTTTAATTCGAAGATTCACAGATATCAACTGTTTAACGGATTTCAAAGCAAGTCCCAGGATTCTAATTATGTATATTTTAATGCAGCTACATTTACTCCAATAAGTAGTTTTAGAAAAATGAAATAACAGAGTCTCTCTCTCTCTTTATATATAAATGTAACAATTTCATATGTCCTTGCATTTGCTTATGATAACTCTGTTTTGTATTATTATTAAAATTAATCACTTATTAAATTAATCACTTAATTATTAATTTATTTTATCTGTCTAATATATTTGTTAAAAGCTGTAAAATTTCAGCTCAGATTTATTTCTGCAACCATATTTTCAAAAACAAGAACAAGAAGACGATGCTTATTAATTTAAAGAAACCGTTTCGCAAAATTAATTTAATGCGATTATAAAATTATCACGAAAAATGCTTTATACGATTATTTTTTCAATCAGCATATATTCATTTACTAGGAAATTTGAATAATTTAAGGCAGTCAGACAGTATAAAATATACTTTAACTAGGTATTTATGTTTAAAATGAATTGTTATGCAACAATTAGTTTACAGTTCAGACTATGAATACATCAGTTTATTACACAATAAAACGCCGCATCTTAAAGTATTTTCGAAAATTTCCAAAAGGCACTGTTTGAGATACTATTCAAATATTTACTATTAAAGCATAAATAAGACTTCTTAAGTACACATGAAACTGTAATACACGATACTACCGCGTATTAAAGTTTCATGGTTAGGTTTCAACTAGACATTTATAACATTTTTATATAAAACTGATTTAATAAAATATTGTACAGTTTTCAGAATTTTTATAACTTATTAATGCATTATTTGTCTCATAAATATTAAATGCTCCATCGCTGCATGTTATATAATGAACAAAGAAACCGCTTATAATTTTTACTGCAGTTCTTATCCTATTCCATAAACGAGAAAAATGTGTCTGCCACGTCCCAATGAGTCTTCTTTATTTCCCGCCATTTCGTGAAAACAGTCGTTTTCTAGAAATTTTATTAGCTTCAAAATACTACTCCGAAGAAAGCTTACTGAGGAAAAATTCCAGAAAAACAAGATTTTATAATCAAAACTAGAAATCCCAAAAGAAGTGCATTGCGAGTCAGGCGTGAGAGTAAGAGAGTAAGAGTTCTGTAGATACGTGAAATTGCGAAGAAGAAAGAATAATGAAGAGTGTAGGAAATAAGGCGGGTAGATCTCTCTTCTCCACAGCACAATTTCGTTTCGACAAATTCCTTTAATAAGTAACCAGTATGAAATTTCCTTCTTTTATTCTCTCGATGAAAACAAAATGATAAAAGGACGAATTTCTGGGAGTTGTGTGGTAGCTTGTGAAGAGGAGGGGAGTTCTCAATTTCCCAGGTTTAATTTTTTGCTCTCTTTTTCTTTTGACGTCTAACACTTTCTAGAAGAGAGAGAAAAAATATCTGTAGTGTGATTGTAGGTTGTGAGAGGAGTTTTTTTGTTTCAATAAAGTATATGTTACAGTTTGTAGAAAGTTGGAAGTTCTGCCACTGGAGGAAGACTCATAAAGAAGAGCGTTTTTCTTTTTCTAAAAGTTGCGGAAATGATGATATTTTCAATCTCGTTATTTGTAATCGAACAAGAATTTCCGGCGATTGCAGCTGTTTATTTATATTTATTTCAAGTAAAAAATGAAACTTTTCCTTTTTCTTACTCATTTGTAGTTAAGAATCCATTTCATGGATAGTACAAAATATTCAAGTTTATTCAAGTATCTCAAAATATATTCATGTTTTAGCCTATATTTAATGCTACAATATAACTGTAATCCAAAATAGTTATCCATACTGATTCCTCAATTGCTCCTCGTTTTTTGTACATCAGCAATATGAAAGTCAGTAAAACCTATATTTTGAGCATTGGAAAGTAAATCCGAATTCAATAATAACTTGATACGATAAATTGACAGTGATGTAAAATCTTTGCGATCAATCATTGTGACTAGTGAAATAGTCCTGAATTTGATCCTAAATTATTGAAAAGTAACTAAAATATCTGAACAGTATTTAGATTTAACCCGGGAGAACGCGCATAGGGGCCTGCGAGGCCCAGACGCTGTAAGCATTTATTACAGAAAATTAACCCCTGAACGAAAAACCACCAAATTCGCTGTAACTGCATTCAAGGTAATTTACTTGCTGACCACAAGTATTTCAAGAATCTCCCCTCATTTTCTATCTCAGAAAACAGACGGTCGGGCCTCTGAAGCACGATGCGCGCGCTCGCATATCTGTGTAGGATTGCTAAAGTGAAAAGATACATCGCAACAATTTATCGCTATGCGAACTGCAAGTATGAAATAGTAAGATTGGCAAAGCTTTTAGCTGAAATATCAGCTAATTAAGAATCGATTAATGAAGAAAATAAGGAAATTGTTGATTTTGAACTATTTAGACATCATAAGTCAAATTCTGAAAATGAATTAGACAGTGAATCGGATATGTGTGAATCCGCCGATTATTTAGAAGAATCTTGGAGTTAAAAAAGGGTGTAGTAAACAATAAGATAGCTGGAATTAACAGATGGTGCAAACGAATGATTGAGAACTTTTACACACAACATCGTCATAAAACTACTTGAAAATTTTGGTGAAGCAAAAGTTGTATCATCGGTTAAAAATCCTTGGATATGTTTTTATGAGACAGAAATTCATTAATACTTATATCCAGATGAATTCAGGTAATTTTGTATGGGAAAGGCAATCTTTAAATAAATACCTTGGAAGTACAAGCATTGACCAATCTTCTTCATATTAATGGCCTCCAAGAAGAGATTTATCTGATTTTTTTTAATATTTTATATTCTGTACACTAGTGCAACAAACGTTTTATATTAAAGTAAATGTAATTGCCTGCGCGTTTTGTTAAAAACAAGACCCCAGGCCTGCGAAGCCCGACGCGCGTCCTCGAGTAAGTGTAAGGAACGCGAGTCCTAGCGGGTTAAGGATTAGTAATTGATGTTTCGTCAATGTAACTTGATAATTATAACAAAAATCTTTTAATCCCATGACCATAACACTTTTAATCCCATGACACTTTTTACGTTATTTTCCGGTGATGCATTAGCCTTGAACGCACTGCAGTCTTGGATTATTAATGATTCTAAACGCTTTTCCTTTACATTCGAAATATATATCATATATATAAAATTTTTAATTAAGTGTTCATTATTCTAAGTACTTGATAATACTTTGAATGATTTCATTAATCTGTGACTGAAAAAATATACATTGCTTTAAAAATATTCTCAAAATCTAGAGAGTTATAAAGAAAGAAAAAATATATCTATTTCTATAAATATACCAGACAAAAAAGAAACTTGTTCAACATTCATTTCAAAATTTTCTAGAAATTAGGAGAGTTATAAAAATTCTTAAAATTTACATGTCATCAACCCAATACAAGTAAAAAATTTGGAATTTTTTTTACTTAAATAACTGCTTTGTACAAACCAAGTATTAATTACAGAGTATTCGAGCTTTTATTTTTACATGAAATTTTAAATATTAAAAATATATTTCTTTAATTGGATAATATAACAATGCGTTTACTGTTTTTGTA
Source organism: Araneus ventricosus (assembly GCA_013235015.1). NCBI lineage: Eukaryota > Metazoa > Arthropoda > Arachnida > Araneae > Araneidae > Araneus > Araneus ventricosus. The sequence goes on from BGPR01000372.1 coordinate 362,066, forward strand.
AAATTGTTGAAAAAAGAATCTAGTTATCAATAGTGAGCTTATACCTCATTTATAGATTTATTAAACGTTACTATCATTAAGATATCTGTAGCCGTTTAATACACATTTTAAACTCTTCTGGTCTTTTTTCTTTGTTGTTGATTAATTTGCTTACGCAGATATCGACTAAGATATCAATGGGAGAAAAACAAGCTAATTTTTTTACTGATGAAATGCAAAATGCTTTTTTTTTGTTTATTAAAATTTCTATAGCACATAAAGGAAAATTGATTCCTTAACATTTTTTGTTTCAATGACAATCTGAACATATATGCATAAAGTGAATAAAATATCAGCATGATCAAAATGTAATTGCATGACAGATGCGGAGAGTAATATATTTTGATTTACATTAAACCCAGAGAAAACGTACACTTTAATTTAAAAGTAAGGCATAGAAACGCTAAGTACATTTCACAGATTATATGGAGAGTTTTAAACTAAGTCATAGAAATAAAATCCTTTTTTCATTTCAAACAACAAAATAATATATTGAGAAATGAAGCTAAGCTAGATTGAATATTGATAAGCATTTTCACACTCTAAATCATAAATGAAAATTTTTCATTCCGTTGCTGGGGATTATTCACAAGAGTTGGGAATTATTCGTATCATCCTTTCTCTGATATGAATTCTTTGTATATTAACATCTTGATAATGTTTTTCAGCACTATCTTCAATGCCTTAAATAAAACTGAGGATTTTCAGCTGTAGTGCAGCATTCTGTATCCGATTTGTATTTCTGCTATAAGCTCTGATTGTTTTGGCTACCTTCTGGTTTGTTTCATAAAATGTGCAAGAAAACTAAAAAGAGAAATTGAAGTTTAAATTGAAATAGGGTGAAAAAGAAAAAGTGAAAATATACGCTTATAAAAATGAGCTGTAATTTGTGAACAATCTGGTGATATAACCTTTTCGGTAACCGATATAATTTTTTGAAGACCGTGGGACTTCTACATGCTATCAATTTATAAAATTTATTTTTTATTGAATCTGAATTGTATGATTCGCACATATTAATATTATTATTTTAATTTCATAGCGTCTCATCTGCGTACTTAGATAAAGAATTTAGGATAATGAAATACTTTAAAAGCCTCTTAGAAAATTTTTTCCATTATTTAAAGAGATTAAAAACATTCCAAAAATTTTATCCATTTTATTTACAACATTTCTTTAAACATGTAGGAGATGATTTAATAAACACTCAAGCATTTTGACCAACGCGTAGCTAGATTCGATTTCCTCTCCCATTTCTTGTAAATACGTGGTCCAATAATTTAATGAAATTGTAACTCCAAATATATTTCCAAAATCTGAAGCTTGTACATCGTGGAAAACATAATCACTGACTATCTTTTTTCTATTTAGTATAAATAAACAAAAATTAGAAAATATTTTGAAATGATTTATTTTTAATTTATCATTCACTTGGTAATTGGCTTTCAATTGACAAGAAAGAATTTTTAAAAGAAATTGTCGAAATGTATATTCTTAAAATCATCTTTAAAAATTAATTAGTTATCCTACCCATAAGCTTTACAGTTTAATCAAAGATGAACGAATTTCGTCTCAATACCTGAAAACAGTTAAATTAAGAAGACGTTCTTCGATATATGAATTAAATGTTAAGAAATACGGATGTGATAAGCAAGAATTTCATTTATTACATTACTGGATAATAACTGATGAATAGCTTTAAATTAGTTAATTATGTAAGAAGTTTCTCACATTATGAATCAGAAAATGTATCGTGGTAATCTCAATTTCTTTTTATTTCTTTTTTAAGTATTAAGAAGTGAATAACGTCAAATTACTAAGACAGAAGAATTGCGTTTAAATTACGTTTCAATAGCGATTATTTAATTCGAAATATTTCAGTTTTAGCTGCCTGCAAAGATTGGTTTAAAATTAAACTTTTTCAATCAAGAACACAATGATTTCAATAATTAGGTTCTGTAATCGATCTGGGAACGCCTTTTCATTATAATGAAATTGTCAGAAGAATTAATTTAGCCTCTTTAAGTTTAATATATGTATTATAATAAAATAGTCACATACTTGTTTTCAATTTACGTATTAAAAACAGTTTTGTCTTTCAGTCATCATAAAAAGGGTTTATGGATCGTTTTAATTCATCAAAAACTTATTCTATCCAATAAAATGACGTTATTTATTAAGTTTGTTATATAAAATTATTAATGAACTGTAATAAAGTAATAAAATAAACAAGATTGAGAAAGGGTAGTTCTTTCTTTTATTCTCAAATATTATGTGAAACTTAATATATTCCAGATTAAATAATACCATTTGTGAAGTGATAAAAAACAAAATAATCTCATAAAGCTCACTTTATTCACGTTTGCATTATAGACATAAGTTTGACTGGTTTCATGTTTTTTAATAACATTCTTGAACTGTAAACACAACATACAAGAAATATCTGGGTGTATTTGTTTGTTAATTACTTTTCCTTCATAAAATCTCGAAAGTTCCTTTTATTGAAAACTACTGGAATTAAAACGCTAGACTAAAAATATTTTATTCAAATATTTATAATAGCGTTACGTTAATAAACATAAGTCTGAATAAGATTTTTTATTGGAGTCATTAAATGTTCTTTACTGATACTGTTACACCTTGCTATATATATTAAACAATCCCATATCAAGATAAATTACTTTTCTTTGGGTATTCACTTCATATCTTTTGACTTAAAAGAGCTGGAATCCAAACCGATAACCCATATAAACCGAATCCATAACCGAATCAAATGGATAAGATTAAATTATTCTCGGATGCTTAGCCATTTCGTAAAGTTTCTGCGCTTTTCATTTATTAAAACTAATTATTTATATTCATTTAAAGTTTTCGCTGTTGATGACGAGATATTTACGACGAACAAGATGAATTTTTTTTTAAATAACGCGTCCGAAGGCAAAATATGCATCTGATTATTTTTTAATACGGAGAAAGATTTACGATGGAAAAGAATTATAGCAAAGAAACACAAACTACACGTGTAGAGGTAATTTTTTTTTTATCTAAGAGCATCATTGTTGTGATAATACAATGTAAATACATTGTAACCTACAAATGCAGAGATGATTTCTTTTATAAGGGAATCTTGGTTGTGGTAACATTTTGCAAACTCAGAAGTATTCAATATAGAAGTCAAATGGCCTTTTAGGCACTCATGGCATCTGCAAATAAGCAAAATACAACTTTTTTCAAATAACGCATCCGAAAGGCAAAATATGTATCTGATTTCTTTTAATTCAGAGAAAGATCTACGATCGCAAGGAATGTAGAACAGATAAACACAACCTACAAATGCAGAGATAATTTCTTTTACAAGAACATCATGGTTGCGGTAACATTTTGCAGACTCAGGGGTGTAAAATACAGAAGTAAGTCAATTTTGTTTATCGTAGAATTGGCATTTTAGACGCTCATGGCATCTGAAAATAAGCAAAATACAACATTTTAAACAACGCATTCGGAGGCAAAATATGTATCTGATTTTTTTTAATGTGGAGAAAGATTTACGATGGAAAAGAATGTATAAAACATTTTTCTTTAAGATACATCATTATGTGCCCCTTAACATATTAGGTCTCATGATATTCATCTTCGAGGCATAAAATATTGAAAATGACATTTATCATCTATCTACTGAGTTTTTATACCTTAAAGCGCATTAATCTAATGATAGTTTTTAAGACCATTGTTCTTATTTTTTGTCCACATTCATTTTTTTTCAGCCGCCGAAAAAGTTTCCATTCATCATTTTTCTTCCTAATTTCAATTCCAAAGTGATTTTCGAAGAATGAATTTTGGTAATGCATTTCTTATTAAAATTTGCAATTTACAACGTTTGCTTGCAAGAAAAATAATGGGAGGATGTTTGTTGTTTGTGTCAGAGGTTTGTTTTGCCAGAACGTCTAAATTTAAAATATACGAGGGCATGTTGGACATGTTTAATGGTTCAAATTCTCCAAATGTACCGAAATATATGAAATTCTAATTTAATTGACATATCATTATGGTGAAGGTTTGCTTCTATAAGAAATTTGGAATGTTTTAAAATTTTTAAGAAAAATCAATCATATACTGAAATTAAAATTGAATCTACGCACGTAGCCTGATGCAGAAAATACAAGACTACGGTAAATTCTTTATTTAAGGTAATTAAGTTAATGAAAAACATAATGAATGCTTTTTAAAAACTTAAACATACATAGACTTTTACTTTTTGTTCATACGGAAACGAAATGATGATGATATATTTATTCTCAAATGAATGAAAATTTTTTAATTCCATGCATACTAATTAACGTTGATTTTATTTCTAATTTATTTATATATTTTTAGGTCTCTGAAATCCAAGTTAATGGCCGCGTTCACTGCCCAATTAACAGTATACCATTCTTTTAGTAAATACAGATTTATCTGCAAATTTTGTAGTGCTAACGTATTTTTGTGTCTGTAGAATTCAAGTTAAATAAAATGCGCTGCATACCTATCAAGATGCTTAAAGAATGAACCATTCTGATTCCAGGTTCTATGGAGTGGTGTTCTGTAGCTTTGAAGGTTATATGGATTTCCAAATTAACATATTGCTATTCTTTTAGTAAATACACATTTACTATTTCGAAATAACCATGAGCTAAAAGAATAGGTTATCATTAGGTAGTTATGATTTTAAGAATAGTTTTTATATTAACATGATTCCAAACAGGAATAATTTAGAGAAATGTATTCGTCAATATTATGCAGATTGAAACTATGGCCCATTCTTATTATAGTAGAAAACTTGACCATTCTTTTACTTCATTGATTAATAGTCGTTTTAAGCGTAATGCAGTCTACAAAAGCAAACTAATTACAAACATAATTCCTTATGGCTTCTTTTATAGCTAACCTTTCTGCAATGATGGGAAAATAAAAAAAATGTATTTCTTGATGCGATACAAAAAGTTCACTCATTATTGAATTCAAAGGGTGTTTATATATTGTTTTCGAACTTTTAATTGCATGAATTCTGAAAGGAAAATATCTGTTTTCTTAATCACTAAAAATATATTCAACGTGTTCGATGTTACTAAATTTATCAATTTCCTCATCTCAAAATTTTACACCAGTTAGAAACACACACACACTTGTTTTTTTTTATACAAATAAATTATATTTTTGTACTATTTAGGATTAACCATTTGTGTAGATCTAAGAATGAACGTTTGCAGAAAAAATACTTTATTTAATAAACCTTAACGTTTAGTTCTACAATTGCGATAACAAACGACCTTACAATTCCAAACAATTCCATAAAACTGTGGTAAAATTCTGACATTCCAGAATTCTCAAATTCATCGAAAGATTTTAATTTGAAAAAAAGAATATTCAAAATATAATTGAAAATATTCTTCTAGTTATTAATTATTTCAGACTTTATGATGGAAAATATGGTAATCAAAAATAGACTCAATTTATTGCTCACTCTATTGGGTAAGGCATAATTTCTATAAAATTGAGCACCTTCAAAAAGAATTTTCTGACTAGACTGAGAAAAAAATAGCCAAAGAAATATAATTGATTTGAATGCAAAGCAAAATTTCAAACAATTAAAATTTAATACGTAAGATAATAAAAAAGCCTAAGACAAAAATTTATTTCTGAAATACCAATCAATAAATGTTTCTTATGAAGGCAATATTTTTTTATAATTTCATGCAAAATAATTTCAAACAAATGAGAATAATTATATTTTAGAAATGATATTTAAATAAATAAAATTCAAACTTTTATAATGTATATAAATGCAAAATTATTTTGAAATTAATTTTTTTAGAAAACTGCGGAGAAGGCATAAACTATTAACTTAAAAAAGCTATAATATAGTATATCGCTTTCGAAGAGGATAGTTTCATCCATGTATTCAAAATCCATTTAAATGAAAATCATTTGAGAATATTTAATTGAAGAAACTATATTTTCTATAATGATCGAAAAGCGCTGTGTACATTTATTATTCTAGTCTTTGCAACTTATTTTAACAAAAATCTATATTCACATTTATTTGAAAATAGTATTTTATTTTTATTTTCAAATGACCAAGCTTTTATTTATAACCAGATAATGTGACAAAACTACAGAGTGCATAATTTTTTTCTGAAATCCCTTATTGAATAAGAAAAAAAAATAAGAAAAATTTAATGAGATGGTTTTTATTCATGCTTTCTTGACAAATGATATTTTAAGCCTGTCACACCGAGCGAGGTGGTCCCGGGCGGTTTAAAAATTTCCCCTTAACAATTACGAAGGCCGGTCTGAGGCGGTTGGCTTCTTTGGAGGGGAGATGAGGTTCTGAGATCACTTCGGAGATAAGCGCAGTAGGGGGTCCAATTATCCTTGGAAACCACAGCTCATTCTCGTCCGCCTTAAGGGAAGGTTATAGCAGGGGATGGTACGGGGGGGTAAATGACCACCCAGGTTCGGAGAGTCCAATTCGTGTCGTATCCTCCCAAATAGGGCCGGTTTTAAAGGGGATAGAAGAAAAAAATCGCATCGGTATTAAAAAGTCAATCAAAATATACTTCCAAATGCATAACTGGAACTACGTTTCTTAATTTTACATGTTATATGTTTGATGCTATTATTTCATTATTGTCAAATCTAAAATCAACTAAAAATACGGCTGTGCAACAGTTCTTATTTTGCAAAAATTCTTCAGATACACTTTTATTAAACTCTTTGAACGACGGAGCTCTTTATCTAATGCAAAATTTCAATGAACCTTGCGTTATTTCAGTAACTTCTTATCTGATAGACCTGACTTTCCGAAAAATCTAAATAAATTTAATAAAAACAAACATCAGCATTTTAAAGTCTTAGGTTATTTGTATTTAAATTACGAAGCAAGGGAAAGTTACGATATATAAAATATAAATAATAAGTAGCGCATTTATTAAGATTGAATGGGAAGCTAGTATTTATCGTTGTTTCATTTATCATTATTTCTTACGTATATCATCGAGAAAATGAACTTGTGTAATGTTAACGATAATCAATATACCTATATACAAGGGATTTTAAGTGTGTCACAATGGAAATAGGTCACATTATTTAACTTTATTCTAATGACATGTGCCTGTGCTAAGTATTCGGTTTCTAGAATGAGGAATTTTGTGGATGAAATTCTCTAGGGCTAACTAAAAATATTGTAATTTAAGCGTAATAAATAATTTATTGAAATATATGAAATTTTTAAAATATGATAGACCAAGTGTTTATTTTATCAATAAGGAGTTTTGTATAAAAGATTACCATATGCATTTTCATCTTTATTAATTGCAAGTTTCCATGTTATTTAAAGAATGTAAGAAGTACTAATTAACATTAAGTAGTACTTCTCGCAATGTAAATTAATTCTGATGATTTTATTTAGATTATCCTCACATGTTATTGCTATGAGAATTTTTTTGGGATATATTCCTTAATTTTGAGCAGTGGTCAGATAACGAAGGTTACATCAGTAACTCTCGTACTGGATGGAACTTTCGAACCTGTGCGTATTTAAACTCACTAGACCTTACTTCAATGAATGGCAGATCTTTGGTGTAATCAGATCTTGGAAAATATATCTCTTTGATCTGGAAGGCGAAAGTCTTCTATTAGAACACTACAATCTTGTAAAACTTGTAACAACGTTGATATTTTACCATAAGATTGTTATATAATTACCGAAGGAAAATTTTTTTGAAAACAACATACCTTACTAATTGTCCCAATGAAGACAGCCTAACATAATAAAGAAAATCCAAAAATATATTAAAGTATTGAAATGTTACAGATGTGTTTCTCCCCATCATCCCCCCACGTCCACAATGCAGCTTTGTTTTGATAGACCCTTATTACCAAAGTTTCAAGAATACACTAATAATATGTTCTCATTGCTACTGAAAATGTGCCTGATAAACTTTTCCAATGTCCTATATTCGAAGAAAGTTATGTTATTCTTAATTTTTTTGATCTTGTAAATAGGTAAATGCTTAATTATTTGAAATAAAAGTGTTCTATTTTACCTTCCCTTACTATATGTAACATTTTACATTTTTAGAGTTCTCATGAAATATTGAAATATAAAAACATCCTCGGTTTACGATGCAATGGGGCTAAATAATGAGATGTAAGAGAAAATCGATTTTTAATGTAAAATATCTCGGCGCCTGAGCTGGGACTTGGGCTGTACTGATTTGCATTAGGAATGGAGTAAACACCATTAGCCAACAGACTCTGCTTATCATTATAATTTTGTCGTAACATTCCCCATTTTTGCATGAAATACTACTGTTAGTGCATGGTTAGAAAAAGATTCTTTTAAAAATTCAATAAAAAATAATGACGCGTTTTTAAGCCACATATATTTTATAATTCAAATATGTGTTCATAGATCAAGAAATAAGAACATAAGTAGCAATGCATTCTTTTCAAATACATATTTAAGTAAGTGTATATTTTATTATAGCTAGTCGGTTTTATGCTAAGATTTAGAATCAGAAATTTTTAAATTCACAAACATAGTTATTTTTTTCTGAGCAGAAATATAAAGCAATAAATATCTTGAGCTATGGAATGATGTACAATGCATTCTTTAGCATGAAAATGAATTAAAACATAAAAATTAGTAAGCTTAAAAATAAATGAATGCTCAACGAATAGTGCTTATGGAGTTAGAGATATGTTCAATTCACTTGACTCGATGATAACATTCTCTTCTTTTTCTCTTCTCTCTTTTCATTTTGTCATATAGAATGCATTTAAATTAAGTAAATTTGAAGAAAATGGGAAGACATATTGAAATAAATTTGCATTTTTTTGCCAAAATTGTAATTTTCACATCATCTACGAAAAATGTAAATCATCTTGAATTAAATTCTGTGAATTTCATGTCTTCTTCGTATTTCCTTTGTTTATAATAATGCTTGTGCAGTACTTATTGAACTAAAACATCTTTAAAAAACAATATGAATTCAATACATAAGCAGTTAAAAGCACACGACGTTTTAAAATCTAAAATATTAGAATGGATTTTTTTTTAAAAAACTATTACATGCTCTCGAATATAATGACGTGTTAAATGAAACAAAAGTTATATAGACTTATAAGGTATAAGAAGAAGTAACTCCCAAAAATTGATCTCATAACAAATTAATAGCGCTTACAGATTCTGTGAAAATTTCAGTTTATTTATTTTAACTTTCAAGCCGCTTCCAGGCAGTGGCGCTATTTTTTGAGTCAGCAGCCTGAAGTATTTTGAAATGCATTCGAGGCTAAGAAATGCATTACTTAAACCAATAAAATGTGACTTTATTGTATTCATCAACAAAAACACCTTTTTTTATCCTAAAATTAAATCATCGCTTCAATCTCCACAAAATGCTAAGAGTGCATAATTTTTTTAGCCGAATAATTTCTGAAACTAATACTCACCATCAAATGATAAGTGGTGTTTTATGAAAGCTAAAAGAATGTTTAAGTAAACAGAGAAAATATGAGTAGATTTTCCTCATACAAAGAAATAATATCTGAAAATAAACATCATTCCAAATTAGTTGAGTTAAGACAATCTGAGAAATTGTTAAGACAATCTGAGAAATTGTTAATTTAACTTATTTCGGGACTCTTATTATATATTTTTCTGAATTTGCGTTATTGTTGAACTGGCAGCATTATTTTATCTTGAAGTGCATTAACAGAAAAAGAAGAAAAAGGTTCAAAATTAGTAGTGTTAAGTTAGCAGTGTTGTATCAAAACGATAATATCCATACTGACTGTAAAAAAATATCCATATAATTTTATGTTATCCTTTGTTCTTACTACACATTTTAGCATTTATTAAACGCAAAAATAATAATTTTCTTATGTCTATCGAGGAAAATGAAAAAAAAAGAAAGTGAAGAAAATAGTTTCAAATTTGTATTCTTATATCGAAATAATTCTTATTCCAATATTTACTATAATATAACTAATACACCTTTATGTTTCTGATATTAAAAAAGGTAATATTTATATTGCCTGTAAATTAATTCAAATAAAGTTATGTTATCTTACATTTCCTTTTTCTGCATTTATTAAAGCCCATAAATAATAATTTTACTATGTTTATTGAACAAAAACATACTTTCCATCGTAAAATTAGTACACCAACACAATTCTTACAGAGTTAAGTGCACGTAATCTTTTAACACTGAATAATTTCTAAAACCAATACTCGCGATCGAATAAAATTTCGTGCTTAATAAAAGCAAAAAGGATGTAAAGGTGTACAAAGGGAACAAAAGTTTTTCCCGTAGACACACTCTTTTTCACGATTTTGTGAATAACAGCAACTGTAAATGATTTACATGAGGACGAAAGCGGAAAAGCGTAATTTTATTATCTCCGGCACTCCATATTTCACTCCAACTCTTGTATCTCCTCTGCAATCTTGCCTTAAACGGAGGAACCTATGTTAAATTGAATTTAGATTTTGGAGTTTTTCACGCTGGTGGAATCAATATCAAAGAATGTATAATATCGAGAACTCTTCGAAGAGATGCAATAAAAAGCGCATAACCTAATTTTCTCCTCCCGTTCAGCAAAGGCGGTAAAGGTCTAGTTAGAAATTTCTTTACGGGATTCAATTATGCAGCAGCTACAAAATACCTAATGCAAGATATTGCTAAAAAATGAAATAAATCTGCTTTTGATGAGGTCTAGCAATTTTGAGTGTGAAGTAATTTAGATAATTTTCTTCGCTAAGAGAGAACGAGAGCGAAAATTAACTCTCATCCAGTTAAAAAAATGGTGTTGGTAGCGGCCATTTTCCATTTCTGTTTTTCCATTGAGTGACTTCCGTATGTTGGTATTTTTGACTTAGTGATATATTGTTAATATATTTTAAATGAAATGCGTTTGCCTAATATTAAATTTTTATGCAGAACATCCAAAATTCAAAGCCGTAAGTTTTATTATCAAAAGAATAAAGTTATGATAAATATTATTACTAATAACAGAAGATAAGAATAATTTCAGAAAATCACCCACATGGTATAGAAAAGGATCACGGACATAATAATAGCCAGAAATCTCGCTTTAAATGTGTGCTTTGAAATTTACTCTCCCTGTTATCTAAAGGTTAAACCTTTGAGGACGGCAGCACTGAAAACGTGCGGTTTCGCCTGCCCAATGTTTCCCAACGCGCGTGGCTGCTGAGGGCAGGTGCACTTTTAGTAGTTAAGCATAAATGCATTAAATCGGGTGTCACGCCGACGTGACAGACGGTAGCTAAAAGCCACAAGCGCCGGCACGTATTTGTGACAGTCGGGAGACAATGCGCCAAGCAGCTGTCACGCCTGCGTGATAGTCGTCCTCAAATGGTTAAAGAAATGGTTCCATTCTTCGTGCCATGTACCTATAAAAATTCGACACAGCTCACAAATTAAAAAATGAAATCGGCTTAATGGAAATGATATAAATACAAATATAATACCGACACAGATATCAAAATATAAATTATCCTTTCACTTTAAAAGCATTATCGTTTTTTCTTTCCTTCAAAAAATTAAAGCTATGCACTTTCAGTTTAATATAGAAAAATATTCTTTTAGGAAATTTGAGATTATAAAAAAATGGAGTCAATTCATGCAACTTCGCAGTCGCAAGGCAAAAATATCTGCGCGTGTCAATTATCAGTTAATTGCCCGTAGTCTTATTTTATGCTGTGACGTCACATCATCAATGGATTTTAGACTGTAATTGGACTGGAAACTTTGATGTGTACCATGCGAACCTCAATTGACTCAATTCTCGTATAGTAAAGTAGTAGATTCTATTGAATTAAATGTATTATAATAAATTACCAGTGTTTTCATAATTCATTTGTTACTCAAAGACTCTAGCAACTCTATATTTCATCTCTTTTTAAAATTTATATCTAAGTTATAAATATTGAACTTCTTAATTATTGTAATTGAATCTTTTTTTCAGATACAAACTAAAATTTTATTTCTTACGTTTGTTTGCTTCGAGTAAATTTTTTGTTTCCAAAACGTTGAGCTTAAAAGTTACTTTCACTAAACTTAATGCACTTAAATTACTAGACGCGCAAGTCGTAAAAAGAACGCATTCCAAACAAGTTTATGAATTCTTAATTTACTTAAATATTTTAATGGGTATACGTGTTTCCCCATTCTGGTTGAAACAAAGTGAATGAAAGCAGTCTATTGTGACTCGCCTCATGCGTTCATTCTGTTATCCAAACATATTTCGAAGGCGGAATATTTATATTTTTGTAGTTTACTTAGCTTCCAGGCAACTCCGGCAAATATGCCAGGATGAATTCTAACTGCTTTCATTGAAGAATGTTCAGGCATGTTTTATTTGCTCTTGCAGTAAAATGACAAGCATTAACCCAATAAAAGATAAAATCAATTTTTGTATTAAATATAAAATCTATTAATCTTTACCAAAATACGTGTTTTATATAATAAGAATTTATTTTTTAAACCCACGAAAATTAATTTCTCAGTTTAAACTTCGACCAAATGGGTTTTCAAAAGACAATTTAAAAAAATTTAAGTCTTTTTTCAAAGTAATTTTATTGCGCAGACATTAAAAGTAAATTGCATGCATTGTAATTAAAATGCCATGATAAAGGAAAAAAATTGTCATCTGAATAACACACGACTCTTCCTTAATGTAAGGAATTTGCTATTTATCTATTTTCTAATGGCATCACTGAAGCATCAACGCCTAAACATAGTACCTGACAAATGTAAAATTGCCCTTTGTCTTTTCTAATTACATTAATGTAATATTAGCACATACAGCATAGTTCCTTACAAAGGTAAAGTCAATATTTATCATTTTTCTGATAACAATGTTGCGGTGAAAGACCGAAATCTGGCAAAAGTCGACAATCATGAAACACTTTCACCGGAGAATGTCGGCATTCAGCGACCGGAGAAACTTAATATTCACCGGTGATTGTCGACATTTGCCAGATATAGGTCTTTCACAGTAAGAACAACGCAATGACAATAAGACTTGAAGCAAATTTTTCGATTGATTGACTTAAAAATACGTTGCTAAATATTTCAGGGGTAAAATCGGTGTTAATTGTCTTCACAAAACAACATTAATTTACATTCATGCTATATTTAAAGTAAAACTTTTTCGAATTAATTCCTACATAAAACAATTACATGTGCATGAGACATGAAATACTGCGCATGTTTCTATTAGTTTAGCATTTTTTTTTATACCAGTGGCATAGTGATGGGTAGCCAAGGGTGTGTAAATGTTCCGGATGTTAGTATAGGGTGGCACTGATTGATTATGTTTTTATGAAAAGAATACGACAAATGAGACGGCGGTCGGGTGGGGGGGGGCTTGAAAAATACATTCTTTCCCCCAGGTGCCATTTGGCATTGCTACGCCACTTGTTTACATTTCTATATTCAATCATTTAAGAAACTTTAATCATTTTGAAAACATAGAATAACCTACAATTATTCGACAATTATAACTTTTTTATGCGTGCAATTTGTCTTTTTTCGTCATATGGACGTCTAAATGCTTTCTAATGTAGGCCACTTCTAAGAAGTAGGCCACTTCTAAGAAGAACAAGCAGAAAACTATAACCTTCTGGAATTGAATTTATTGTTAATTTCAATCTATAAGATTCGCTCCTTGAGTTACAAATAAATTTTTATATCAATTTATAATTAAACTTATTAAAAATTACAACATACCAAGTGTTTCGATAGCTATCCACAAATAATGATATTTCTTAAATTTTCAACATAATAATAATAAAAGAAAAAAAATGACATAAACAACAATTTACTTTTTATCCCAAAAATACTAAATATTTTGCATAATTAAGAAGATATTGTTCGAAACAATGAACTTTCCTGAAGATTTACCAAAAAATGTGTACTAGGCAGCAATAATATATATATATATATATATATATATATATATATATATATATATATATATATATATATATATATATATATATATATATATATATATATATATATATATATATATCAAAACCAACATATAAACACAAAATAAAAACTCAAAAACAGTAAAAAAGGACAAAATGGCTAAATAGACAAAAACCAGAAAAAACCAAAAAAAATGAAAGATATCATATGTATATATATATATATACATATATTCCATTCTTTCAAGGTTTACACACACGCGTCCTTAAAAGTAACACGGCGAGAGATCTTCAAATCAGTTTACTACAAGTCAACATCATCTGCCTTTGGAGAAAATACACAGAAATTGCGTAGAAATATCTGTACCAGAGCTGTAACAATGACTTAGAATGGATTTAGGCGTTTGTTTTGGGTTTCTGAACGCTGAAACGGCTTATAACAGAACCGTAACACAATGTTTCAAAGGAATATATAAACAAGAATTAAAATGGCAATGAAGAAAATCAGACCATCATAAAAATAACATTCAGAAAATGATATTCTACATAAATTTCATATGAGATATTTCAATCTTCGCTTAACTTTATGATGGTAAATGATCTTAAGATTTAAAAAAACAACTTATTAACTTGAAAAAATTGTTTTGTGGCTTGTTCTTATTTCTTAACTATTCAAAAGCCAATTATAGATCCATCTTGAACATTCTTTTTTCCATACATGTATGAAACTTCATATCGTGTATTTAGTGGATATTCATGTAGTTTAGTGCTTATTCTTGTCTTGCAATGAACATTGCAATTACGTCTCTTGCTTCGAGCTACATAGAAATCGTGTCTTAACTATTCCATAAAGTTTGGCGGACGACGCTATTATAGCGTTCTGTATAGATAGCT
>BGPR01000372.1:377007-601555 GCA_013235015.1 Araneus ventricosus
GTGTTAAATTTGCTTTGACAAATATTCGCTGAATTTCTATCAATGATTTGAACCATCATGCGAGTGAGTGTTTAAGTAAGCATTACATAATAGAAGTGAACATCACATCAAAGTGATAAATTCCATGCATTTTCATCGTAGTCGTATTTTCCTTTAGTCTTTTTCTAGACATATAAATTAATAAATAAGAGACTGAATACTTTCACAACGGACAAAGAAATCGATTTATTTATCTTCTATGTACTAGATAGTATGACACACTTCTTGCAGAGTATATTTTAGGCAAGGAGTTTGAGGAATTAAGTTTATGCCAGATGCGTCCATGTAAAAGTATAAAATTGGTTTGTATATACAGAAACTCAGTTCACGAATTCCATCTCATAGAACTTTACTGAAAACTTTTCTACTTTCGTATGGACTGATGAGAAAACCTTTCAATTTCAGTACAATGAAATATTTTGACTTGTATTATTTTTGCAATATTTAATTGAGAGATTTATATCACTGAAGTTTCTGTAGTGATTACAGAGTTACGATATTTTTGCATAACGGCTTGTGAGATTTCTTTTTCCCAATCTGATGAATATATCACGAATCACTCAAATTAAAGAAATATCTCAATTTAAAACTGCATTTAGTACTTAAAGAAATTTTAACTATTACAAAATGTAGAACAATTTCGGTTACAATTCAAATGTACATTGTTAAAATCCCTTTTAGAAATTAAAGCCATATAATTTTAGAATCACTTAGGAAAGTTAGTTTCCAAAACAGTCATTTGCCCTTGATTAATATTTTAATAATATAATTAAATAACTGCTTAATACGAGTGCTACTTGAAACTCTGTCTGGAAGGGGGTGTTCAGTTAATTTTCATAATTTGAATAGTTGCTCAAGTCTTTGAAAACAATTTATTAATAGTCGTAACTTGAACCATTATTCAAATACACTAAATCATTAACCAAGGCATCAATGAAAATACGCTTCTAAAATCCTTTCATAATCTCTGAAAGAAAAACAAATTATATGCCGTTATCCAAGTCAAATTTCTGTTAATAATTTTTCGAAGTACTGTAACATGACCCTTTTTATTTACCCGTCCATTATTAATGTTAAATTAAAGTTTCACTCGTACGCTCGGTCACTTGTGCACTCCTGTGCTTACAAATGAATTAAATATATATATACAGGCTGATTCTAAAATTATGGTAAAAACTTTACGGATAGGTCAGACATATTCCAGGAGTAATATCAGTAACGCTGTTCAGTTTCAGGGATAAAAACATAGAAAGCGTGCATTGTTTGAAACCGTAAGACCGTTGAACACATACTTTAACCCTTAAATGCCTTATTTTTTTAAAAAAAAATTATTTAAAAGTGTTTCCTGACTTTCATTTTTTTTTAATAAAACATGCGAAAAATTCACTGAAAATCCTATTTTGTTTTTAGTATGGTTTACGGCTGAAAAATCACTTTGTTACCAACCGGCAACACATGGCTTTAGTTGAGAAAAAATTCCTTGATAAAATTCTTTAATATTAAACACAGATGAATTTTAAGAACTAAAAATAAGGATAATGAATTTTCTTTTACATTTAGAATAAAATGTGGTATTGTCAAGTGTACAAACAAAGCATAACAGATGCAGCTGAAAGTGTGAAACATTAATATATTTTTGTTTTTTCATCGGCACTAAGGCTGTCATCTTTATGTTGCCAGTTGATTTAATAACATATCCAGTTTGTATTCTATTGGCAAAAACAGACATTAGATCTTCAGTCTTATTCTCAGTATTTTAGAAGACAAAACTGGGTTTGTTGCTTAAAGGCAACACAGGGCATTTAATGGTTAAGTATTGCAAATGTTTGTCATTCGTACATCGTATCGTCGCATCATATCGTCGTCTGCATCGTATTTGCCGTTGCGTCTGTCAAGCTGCGTACGAATTGTGTTTTTGTGCTATTGAAACATTATATTCCATTAAACGTGTATTATAGACTTTTATCTGCTATATTCGTTCCGTTTACTTAACTCACTGGCAGAGAATCCCATTCATGGGTCGCCTTTGTGTAAAAAGACGAGAAAAGAACAGAGCTAAAACATAACACTTATTTTTTTCTAAGAATTCAGAAGCGTTTCTTCGTTTATTTTTCCTTGTTAATATCAAATTAAAGTTTCATCTTCGTAAATATTCATGTGCTCAGAAAAGCATTAAACAAATATAATATAATAAAAAAAGACTAGAAAAAAACATAGGACAGCTCATAATATTCTGTGGGAAAAAATATTTTTCCTCAACAAAAATTTCAGAACTTTTTTCCGTTCCATTGGATTATTCCTATACAATTTAAATATTTGTAATAGCTCACACGCAAGTTGAGAAGGATATGCAGAATAATAATAAGGCATCATTCTTGCTTCTGGGAAAAATATTCCATCTGTGGTCTAAATGTCTTGAAATTCACAGCAAAAAAACGAAAAAAGTGCGGAGAAAAGTATGGAGCGAACCGGCACTGAATGATTTCAAAGGTGTTTATGATGGATGAGTTTAGAAAAGAGAGAGGGGTAGAGAAAAATTCTTAAATTTTTTAACGGAAGGGAGTAATATATTTTTAAAAAAAATAGTTTTCCCAGTTTACTGATGCATATTGAACTTTCCGTGTAGTACTTTCTCTCTTTCAATTTGCATTTATTCGTAGATTTCTATTTTTATCTCTCACTATCTCTTTTCTTTGTGTAAAAAACTTTAAGGATTTTGGTATTTTTTGTGCACTTTTTATAATCAAAATCCTCTGTCATCTGAAAAAACATCAAAGGAATGGGGTATTCAATTTGTGGGGAAAAATACGAAACGATGCTGTTTTTATTGCATTTCTGTGGTATTTCAAATATTTATAAGGGATATGGAAAATAAGAGATTTCCAAAAAGTTAAATAGGAATAAATACCTATATTTTTTCATAATATCAAACATTGGATTTTTGTTTTATTAACATCTACGGTTAATTAAATTTCCAGTGGTATAGTTATTTTTTCTCGTTCTCAATTAAAATTTAAATTGATATAAGCAAGCATTTTTTTCTATTATTTTTTTATGAAAACGTAATTCCTTTTTTCTCACAAACTTTGTTTCTATGAAAATATAAAATTACTTTCTCAGTCTTAGTGTAAAAAAGTGTATTGCACGAAAACATTTCTGAAAATTTCTAAAAGAATTTTCATTACAACTGCTCGAAAACACCATTTTTTAGAATTCAAAATAATTCCTTTTTAAGCAATTAATATTTGAATTATCCTAACTATTATAATCCAAGGTTCATTCCTTTATGATAACAATGACTCTACAATAAATGTTTAAGTTTCAGGAAAATGGTGCATGAAATTTGTATGTATAATATCAACAATACAATGCTCTGTCCTCAAAATAAGAACTAACAAAAAATTTGGTAAACATATTTAGCTGTAACAAAAAGGCAGCATTAATTTAAATAGTGCCTTTTTCATCAAATGTAGAGATATTTTCTTTTATATTTCCTTTAGAGAACCTTTATGAAACTATTTTATTAACAATATAATCGTTTCCATGATTCGCGATTTTAGTATTTCCATTTAACCCCTTAACTGGTTTGTTTTCTCAACTATCTAATTAGATGACATCTTCTATTTTGGGAATGCGTTGTTATTTTAATTCAATTGAGAACACTAAGGACAGTTGAAATGTTTATAGATTCCACGTAATTTTTGTATCGAAAAATAAAGTCTGTGAATGACTTTGTTATAGTTTTTAAGTTTAAAATTGCGATAATTCGATGCACGTACGGCGTACGGGAAACCATTTAAGGGGTTAACTCAATCTAAAAACAGAAATATTTTAACAGATAAAACCTCTAAATATTTTTACTTATTCATAATTTATTAACTTAGGCATACAATCTAATAATTAACATGTATCAGTGAGGTTAGAGAAGATCTCACATTGTAGGAGGAATGTGTTTTACCCTACTTTCAAGTAATTAGGTTTCCGTGGAGTTACCATTACCGCCCATGGAGTTACCATTCTTATTTTCTTTCATTAGTAACCAAATACGCACTGGACATGGGGGGACTGAATAGGACAGGTGAGTGGACCCAATATGAATATAGACAGATTAGATCAGCATAGAGAATGAAATCCTAATCGTTTAGTAGTACCGCAGTTGTACTAACCGGCAAGCAGATGCAAAAATTCTTCTGGCATATACTACCCGTAAGGAAAAGGTTACTGCATAATTTAGTAAGAGTCATACGTTTTTAATAGTATATTTTAATAATAATAACTATATCAGTTGGAATATTATAAGATTCTGTATTATTTTTAAGATCCAGATTTATCCTAAAAGAAAATATCTCATATATTAGCTTTTGGCATATTTATTTTATGCGTTGATATCCAAATTTATCAATTTATCGTGGGAAAAACAGCTCCTATGTTATCCAAAGAATCATATACAAACAGACAAAATTGGAATTTAATATGCGGTGTATAAAAAAATTTGTTTCCCGTTTCTTAAATATCAATGACAAGTTTAAGTGTCGTTATGTTATAGTACAGAACGCCGCCCCATGCCCCCCGTACCTGAAGCCATTACGGCGACCGAACCGGTTGGATGGACATGGGACAACGTTATAGTACAAGATATTTTAACTGTTTCTACGCGTGTGTAAATCAGATGCTTGGATGTCACTGATAACATTAGGGATCAGAGACTAAATCATTGTTCGCAGATGGGAGTCTATATTGGTTCAATAATGTAACGTTAGTCAATGAAACGAGAAACATTCGTCAATACAGAATTATTACCAAAAGAGAAAAAGTAAGGGTAACAAAAAGTAATGGAAACTCAAACCGAAGACAAAAATACGAAAATAATCTACATAGAACAATGCACTTCGTAATCGCTGGATGTGAGATCTTGCAAGCGAAAAGAAGATGTATGCCCGCTATTTGTAGTAAAAAGCAATGTCCTTGGGTTCTTTTAACGGAAAGAATTCACTCACTCAGAAAAAAAAACATTTACGAGTTTCATTTTTCATTGTCCCTCACTCACTTTCATAGTCGGAATATACAGAAGTCACAGGCTTATCCCTTGCTTTTTACTTTGTGGAAGGAAGAAAAACACGGAAGTGACGGGAAATGGATAAATATGTTGTTTTCCTCATCAAACAATCACTTAAGGAAAGCAAACAGTGCCCAAAAAAATCTAAATGAAAATACATTTAAGAAAACCTTAGATAGTTATTTCAAATTAGAAAAATGAATCAAGACATATGAATGTGTAAAGGAAAGTGCTCTTGGTTGATTATCTTAACTAAAAGTAATCAGGATGCTGTAGTTAATTAGCAACGAGCAGCTTTATTTTCCTAACGGAAAGATCTAATAGAAATGAGGCCTTATAGCTCTGTAAAGGGCGAAAATGACAGCCGTATATAAGGCAGAGCTAGATAGGATCCCATCGCAAGCCCTAACCAGACATGAAATGTTTACTCTTACATTTAATTAAGCTAATCTGCTCGCTTAAGTAAACGCAACGTGCATTCCACCAAATTAAAAGATTTATCTAAAAGTTTAATGCATTTGAAATTATACCTTACCTAATTCGATTAAACTTTTAGCATTTATTGGCAAATCGCTTGATTATTTTTACTTTTATTTTTCCTTTCCTTTTCCTTATAACAAGACAGCGCAGATCGCAATATGCTTCAGACCTAGGCATTTTTTGAATGCCTCATTTAAGTTTTATATTACATAATGTTCTTGTAATTAATTGTTGAAATGTCCTATGGGCAAAATTAGTAGGGTTAGTATTGGGAATTGGATAATTAAAGTAAACCTTGACAAATGCATTTTGAGATAACCACTTTTTCTGTGTTTTTATATAGCTACGAAACATAATTAAGGAATATATGGCGCAATTATCGTGTTGAATATCTCGAATGAAAGTTCTTGTGCCTTTCACGATAAAAAAGCAGAAAGAAATTTACTTCGTAGCGGCTATATTTCAAAACAGGCGCCATTAAAATATTTTAAACTAATGTCTTTCAAGTGTAATTACCCATGAAAAAGCGAATCAAGTTCTTATCTGACATAAATTTCGCCAGGCATTTAAAAAATTTAGACTGTGATATGTAAAGAAATGTGACACTCGAGATAGAAAAGACAGAAAAAAGAAGTCATTTTTTTCTTTTCAAATACATTTTCCGGACGATTCTTTTTCTCGGTGGCTAGAAATATTAAGGCTAAGTTTACTGACAGCTTGAAATTTCATGCAATTGAATGCAAGACAGCGCATTTCTCTTACTTTGTCTAGTGCGAAGTAGGAAAATATCACCGCCCAAAATGGTATCATATATTTTAAAGTTAGACTTCGCTACATTTCCCCTCTGTTCGAAATTCTATCCGTGCTTGCATCTAAAGCACTTTTATGCATTCATCGGCCCATTTTACTTCTCAGACTAATGCATGGAAAGACTCCAGGCGCTACCTTTCAGGAAATAAGAAAAAATGAGGCATTGTCTTTTGGAATAAAAAAATTTGAAATTCTTCAGCACATTGAATAACGGCAATGAAAGCTACAATAAATGTCGTGTGCCAAATATCTTCAGTATTTCCAATCCACTTCATAGACCAAAAGTTCTTTACATTTTTTTATTTCCTGTGAGTTTTCTTCAATAATTCTATACGTCAAAATTTCATTGTCAGACCCTGAAATACTTTTCAAAAAGTTGGAACTGCCTGTAATACGAAAGGATATTTTAACTTGCATGTATCAGCAAGTTTAAGTGAGATTTTCCTTTTCACGTATAAAACCAGTTAAGTATTAAAAATCTCTGAGCAAAGGATAAATAATGTATGAATTCATCTGAATAATTCATATATCAGTTTGTTTCCTGGAAACGCTAATGAATCAAATGCCAAAGAATGGCTTACAAAAGCAATTACTTATATATTCATTAAGAAAAGAAGAGGGACTACTCATTTCATGTTTATGTTCTTACATATATAATTTACTACTAAAAGTCTTTGCGGAAAACTGATTTGTCTTTTTTTCTGAAGAATGATTTTGCTTAAATTTTCCGGCTAGCTAACATCTTACACAAAATAACTTAAATATTTCTCTTTGTTTTACATTTATGATCAAATGCACCGATATATTTTATAAGCAAAAGAAGTTTAATTTGGTTATTATTAAATAACTTTTGAAATGAAACAAAAGCTTAGAATACATCATATACATACTTCAAAATGGCATGTTATAGTAAAACATTTATTGTTCAAGTGTGTGATAATCTTTCAATTTCATATACAGGATGTCCGGGCTAAAAGTATCCAAATGTAAGGGATTAGAATCACAGAACTACTTATCACATTCAAAAATATTTATATAGATAAAACAAATATCTCAAAAATCCTTTTTAAATATAAAAAGAGTTAGATGTGTGCACCTTTTGTATCACGGCATATGCATAACGGTATTATTTATTAGACGAATTGCTTGAACAATAATGCATAATCAACTCATCCCCGGTTTCAATATTTGTTGATACACAACGAATATCATGAATCCCCAGGCAAAATATTCTAATGGACTCAAATACATGGACTTTGATAGCCTGGGAATTGGATTCCCTTTTACGATCTAGCATCCTGGAATGTCTCACTCGCAAACTCCGTACATCTCCATGATGGTGCGGTGGTGCGCCGTCCTGTTGGAACAGGAAACCAAGTTGTCAATCATATCAAGATAAACGTGTCTCGTAACTATGCGTTTCACGATCCTCGCTATATCGCCGATTTTCTGACTATTTTACTCATGCGCGACTCAACGGTTCTATACCCAAAAAATTTTGGAAGATATTCTAATCCATGGAAGAGCAGTTTATAACATTCTAATAAGAGGTTCAGTAATTGTCAGCAATAACTTTTAGATACTTTACATGTCCTAATACTTTATACCTAACACGTTTTATTTCCTTATTATTTCATAGCGTTGCACAATTTAAGAGCTTAGAAGCGAAAAAAAATATGAGTAATTCTCCTTGAAGTACTTAAAAACAATAAAGAATATAATGTCATGATGTCGAAGCTAATATGATATGAAACAAAATATACATAACGTGTTGTCTATCAACTTAATAAACCGAGGAAAGAAAGTGAAAAGTTAATGAAAGTGCTATAGCAGCCGGAGTTTGCAAGAAAAAATATCTGCTATATCTGTAATCTGTACTTTGTATCCTATACCGAGATTTATTGTAGTAACACAGTATTAATACAAAACCCATGCTAGCGGATTTCAACTAAAAGTTCAGTAATAGTATTTTCTGCAAGCATCTTGTGATCTTGTGCCTTGATTTATATTTCTTTTTTAATACAGACGCCATTCTAGAGTAATTTCAAACTACATGCTCAGAAATATTTTTTACTTCGACCATTCTGCATGTAATATTGTGGGTTAATTTCTGCAAAACAATGGTGAGAAACACATTCTATATTTATTTCATGTGCATTTGATTTTTTGTTCTGGGACATTTTTTCAGCAAATTTAGCAGGTGTTATTTCCGCCTATCGTAATATAACTCATTTCTTATAGAAAAATAATCCAGGAAACTTATTCCTTTTAAGTCTTCTAAGAGCTCAAATATTCAACTTTTTTAACATTTTTATTTACATTACAGAAACAGTTTTGTGAATAATCATTCGGTCTATACAGGTAACAAGAGCTTTTCTCGTTTTCTCGTTCTCTTGCCTAATAAAGTAGAATAAAACTAAACAATTCTACGTGATTATCGTCTTCAACAACGATATGTTAGTAGTTTGCTGAATAGCATACAAGTTTAATCATCTAATTTTTCTTTTGCTGTCTTTATAACGCAAAATTTTCAGTTCAACACTTAAATGACCTCGATTAAATCCGAGTATTATTCCGAGTCCTTTTGCCATTTCGTATGCATCAGTAACTTGCATTTTGATAACTGGGATTTTCCTGAATAACTTATTTTTATAAAAAATAATAGTTTGTTTTAAAGTCTGAAAAATTACAATAAAAATTTCTTACTTCAATTAAATCCCAATAATTGACAGAAATAACTAAGGAACACATGATGTCAATGGATATTTTAAGAAACAGCTAATTAGTTTTCCTTAAAAATAGCGAAAATCTAGAATAGCAATGGCATTCTTTAAACATAATTCACTTAGAATGCTTCATAAATACATTCTAAAGAAAAGACTTTAAAAAAATCACAATGCTATAAACTGAAAGATGACAAGCAATTGTACAATGGAAAGCGAATATATCATATGGAATTCCTTATCTATGATACTTTCGCATGCCAATTTTAATAAATTAGAGATTCAGGATATTTAACAATTCAAAAATCATGTTTAATCTTTCCCTTCTGTTAAAAATTCTGTCAATTTGAACAAAATTACCAACACTCTTATTTCAATATTTCATTCCATTTCGCAGAGTAGAATTTTAATAATGCGATATCCATTGACTTCAAACACTTCCCAAAGCTTTTGTGAAATCCATATGCATTCCTGATTACAGCGCCTTTACAATTATCGAGCTTCCTGCTCCATATATTACCAAAACTCCTGCACCGGGAAAATAATGCAAAGCAGCAGCCAGCCCTGTTTTAAAAATCTGGAAAAGCGAGCGCATTAGTTGAACTTCGCTTTTTCTTCCATTAAGTGGCAATGCTAAATTTCAGTTACCTTCTCACGTCAGCCTTGAGGCATACCCATTTCACGGAAGAATACTCGAAACATATATCTTATTCCACACCACTGGGTATCGAATTATTGTGCAGGGTGAAATTTATACCGTGGCAGGATGGATAGCTTCATTATCCTATTAGGTTACTCCAAGTTATGTTTCTTCGGGGATTAGAATCCCTCCTCCCTCATTGGACTTTGAGGCCGAATGGAAATTGGGCTGTTTTCACGGATTTCTGGTCGCGGTACAATTTGGCTGATACCACACAACTGTTTTGTTGCGCGGTTGTTGATTTCGTGTCGGGGAATAGTTTTGCGCTTGAAATATTGAAAGGTATCGTGTCGTAAACAGACGTCGTAACTTTTCTGTAATTATTTATGGCTCGCGCGCGATGCGTTCAAAGAATAAAAGCGGGAAAGTGAAATAGCGACGGGTTTATTTCTCTTGAGAGTTCTAACAAATTAATTTGCATCTTGGAGATTCTTAAATCTGCTTTTAAACCCTTGCTATCTTATAGTGTCTTTCTGACACCTTAGTAAAATTATTTCAGCTTTAAAAAGAGCAAATGATGAAATAGTATGAGGTGACACTCAGAAACAGTATTAGAACTTCAAGACCTTCTAATCATTCAGCTATTTTGAACAAATAGTTTTAATGTCTGAAGAAATGTATTTTAAAGTAAATAAATCAAACTTCTTGTTTTTACAAACATATTTAAAATCTTAAGGATGTTTCAGCGGTGAAATTTTAAGAAAATTCACATCTAAACATAAATTATCTGTTTTTTAAACTGAACATGAAACAAAATAAAAGCCGGCTTTAACGTTTAACGGGTTACGAAGAATTCGATAGCAACATTTTTAATTTATATAAATTTAACTTCCTTTTAGCGACAGATATGTATGTTGTGTTGTTTTGGGATTAATATTTTTTTCACATTTCCTGGCTTATTTATTGGGTTCCATATCATTCTGTGGTTCATTGTCATATTCTTCATTGTTATCTACACTATTAAAATTCGAGAGTAAACAAATGTATATATCTATGTGAGGCTATCTTCTCATGAACCGCTGAACGCAGAAACATGCCGAAAGTACTGAAAGATGGGAAATAATCCGAGAAATACATTTTGACCATTTAAATTACGAAATAGCAATTAGTTAAAACATATTGATTAAAAACGCCAAATTGAATGAATCTATCATGCTGCCATGCATCGTATTCCCCCCCCCTATTTTTAATCATTCACTCCCGGTGCTCTTGCATTTTTTTATTTACTTCTCTTCAGTTTTTGAACCGTAGTAAAGGAAGCTGTTTTGTGTAAACGGTTTTATTTTTTTCTTTTTACCAAGCTCCCGTGTTTTGATTTATAAACAATGGTTGTTTTCTTTCGTTTTTTCTTTCTTTTTTTGTCTTATGGTGTTTCATTTTACACCTTTAATGTTATAAGGTAATTAAAATTCTAAATTTGAAAGGATATTTACGTTTGTTGGGAAAAGTCAGTGACAATATTTGTTGAAAGAAACGGAGGCGGGTATATGAAAAAATATAGTTGCCGAGGCCTCACGTGACCTCTTTTTTTCTCTACGCCAGGTAATGACGTCTACGCAGCTAATATTATATCACATGTACAATAGTAGGTTTATTGCTAATAAAGGATGGAGAGAATAGGTTGTCCGTGTGAGATTATAGGGACGTTAGATCTTTTCATTGAGAGACTATATTTGCTTCCGTTTAGATGTCCTTTAAAGTTAAATAAATTTATGGAGATACGGCTTGCTAGCCGCATGTGTTTCCATTTCACAAAGCTCTTTAATGATAAATGTCAATGAAAAATTTTGATCATACATTATAAAAATTCGAAGAAATTTCAATGAGAAAACAATATAAATGAGACATGTTCCATTTTAAAAATCTGTAAAAGCGAGTACATTTTAAAAAAACTGGAGAAATTCACTCAGAAAGTAAAACAAAAAAAACACATGTTCTGATTAAAAAATCTATAAAAGCGAGTATATTATAATATATCCGTATATATATTCATTGAGAAAATAATACAAATAAGAACTGTACTGTTTTGAAAATCTGTAAAAGAGAGTCGCTATACAATCTGCCTGATACCAGAAAACTGGTTTTTGCGCGGTTGTTGATTTCTTGTAGGGGAAAAGTTTTACGCTTGTAATATTGAAAGATATCGTGTCTTAAACTGATGATGTAACTGTTCTATAATTATTTATGTAAATCAAAAGGTTAAGTTGGCTCTTTTGGGTGTTGGATAATTAGTTATGGCTTGTGCGTTGCACTGGTAGAATGAAAATGGACAAATGAAATTTCGATGTGCTTTCTCTCGTCTGTTTATCTTTTAGATTTTCAAATTTCGAAAAAATATTTTAATTATATTTTAATGCATTTAGCATTTTTAAAGTTTACGATCATAACTTCAGTTTTAAATTAAAAGTTGGTTAAAAGATACAAAAGACAATTATAGTGTCAACAAATTTTCTGAAGAATATTCTCGATTATGTCAAGAGTGCTGGGTAAAATTAAAAGATATGAGGTAACTGATCTGGGTAACCTGAATTTAAACTTATTTATTTTAATGATATTGGATGTTATTCATTCACCAAAAATGCATATATGTATATATATATATATTATTTCAACATTTTTTGACTTGCATGATATTGATATATATATATATATATATATAAACCAAAATATAACGTGTTATATCTGAACATACAAAAACAAAGTAAACAAGACATATCAAAATGCAATTCATAAACTAAAAATTTATTAATTAAAGAAAATAAACAAATCTAAAATAAAATCTAAAAAATTGAAAATACTATAGATATTACAGAGCAAAAGGTAAGTTTAAACATTTAACTGTTAACATGTAAATGAACTCTGTTGCTATCAAAACTATTGAAAAAAGGCAATCCAAATATATGGAGTTTTCAACAATTGAATTGGTAGCTCGTCTGTGGACAAGCTTAGGACTTTATATATATATATATATATTAGATTTATTTAAAGATAGATAGATTTATTTAAAATTGATGTATTGTTCAAATAATGACTTTTTGATATAAGATTTAATTCTTGTTTACTTTATTTTGTATGATTATATACTAGTTATATTTGGATTTATATATATATATATGGGATATTATTTGTGATATTTATAAATTTATCTTTAAAAGATTAAAATTGTTTGGAGTAAATAATGAAAATAAAGACATAGAATACTGTACTTTTCTATTTATGAATAAAACATATGATAATTGTAACTTTTCAGATACTTTGAATAAACATAATGATCTTTTTCCTATAAAGAATATTAAAATCAAATGTGCTTTTAAATACAATAAACAACTTGGAAGATTGATTTTTAACTACAATAAAATTAAAGATAGTAATAATATTAACAACTGCAATTGTAATGTATACAACAACTTTATAGATAAAAAGCATGTACATGTTATAACAGGAGACCTAAATATAGTAAATAATAGTATATTAAGAGAACTTATGAAAAAGGGAACTAAACATAGAATGATTATATCTAGTAGTAATGGGAGTATTAAAACACAACTTAGAAAAGATTTAGAGAACTTCATATTAAAATTGGCTGTTAAATATAATATGCCCTTAGAAGCTTTTGAGGAGTATAAATATAGAGTGTTGAATGAATTGTGTGGATATAATTTTAGAACAACTGATGAGACAAGATACAAGGATTTAAAAACACATATAGAGGAACTGCAGAGGGAATTTGTTATAGTATATGTTGACAAAGTACCTAACAATTATGCTATCGTATGTAAATATTTTTACTATAAAATGCTGAAAGAACATATTCTTAATAATGATGCATATATTGAAACTAATTGTAGTATTAAAGAAATAGACAATAGAATTCAAGCTTTTCATAAAAGATTAAATATTTATTGTGAAAAAGTTAACTATCCCCACATTTTTCTTACACCAAAATTTCCTAAAAACCCTATCAAATTCAGAAGTGTAACGAATGATAGTCATAGCTATATAAAGAAAATACGTAAATTATTACAAAAATATTTGCAAGAGATTATTAAAAAATTAAAAGAACAGAATAATATGGTGATTATTAATAATAGCTTTGAAATCATAAAGAATCTTAAAGATATAGATATTTACTCTGTGCATACTTTTGATTTTCAAGATTTATTCAATAGTATAGATAACAAAGATTTGATGAAAATTTTATTAAAGATTTATGAAGATTTTAGCTTATATAAAATGACTGATTTCAAAAAATATAAAACACTAATAGAAGTTATATTAAAAGAAAATTATATTAGTTTTGACAATAAATTGTACCAACAAATTAAAGGTATTCCACAAGGTGGACCAGCAAGTAATACTCTTGCTAACTTATACTTACATTATTATGAAAAAGAAATTAATTACAATTCTTGTATAATGTACAGATTTATTGATGATTTAATTATTTGTTCAAGAGAAGAAGGATATACTCCAACTACTGAATTTTATCCAGAGTATTTAACTTTAATTAAAACTAATGAAGGTATTTCTTCTGCAGATTTTCTAGATCTTGAGATCAAAATTATTAACAATAAACTAAATACGGAAATTTTTGATAAAAGAAACACTTTTATGTTTCATATAAATAGGCTACCATTCTGGAATAGCAATAAAAGTATTCAAATCTTTCGAAACATCATCATGAACTATTTACATAGATGCAAAATTTTAATCACAGATAGTAAAAACAGAGATCCTATATCGATACATTTATTGAAAATGCCATGATATATGGATTTCCTATTAATTTCATACTTGCTTATATTAACAAAAAAATATTAACACATTAGAATTGATTAATTTGAATATTCATATCCTTTGATTCCAGTGAGTCTTAGTACATATTAACATTAGTAGATGGCGCCACTATTATTAGAAATAGTTTGCAGTTGATGATATGGAGTATTACATCATTATATAAATGTTAATATCAAATTAAAATAGGTTAATATAATGTTCTTAAAAAATATAAATCTGTAGTTTAATGATTAATGATGATTTAATATAGTATATATAACATATTTTAGTTAAAATAATTTCACAATAAATGCGGAACTGTAATACGCATTTAGCTTTTGGCAATTTTTGCTATGACTTTGAAGCAGTAAGCATTTAGTTTTCTCGCTCTTTTCTTAATATATTTTGGAGATTTACTCCTATATTTGTTGTTTTTTTCCAACAATTGACCCTCACAGAAGGTTGGCGTCTATAAATTTCGAAATAATGTGACATAATCTATTCCTCAGGTCGATTGCCTTTTGATTGTTGGAATTCCATATCTGGATTGTCTTTTTCATAGTAATAGTTTTTAATCTTATTAGATTTCTGTATTTAATTGTGTGAATAATATTAGGTTATATAGTTTATTATATTTAATTTTAAAAGATGATTTGATAGGTGTATATGATGAAAATGTTATTTGAGTTTTAATGGTTTAAAAAATATATAACTATATATATATATATATATATATCATAAAGTAATATATATATATAACATCTATATATATGTAACATCTTTGCTAAAGGTGAAATGTAGAATATCTGAGTCAAGGAGAAGACGTCAGTTGAGTCAATCTTCTTTTATTCAGTCATTCAGGATATTTCATTATAGGTAAAGGATCAGTTCTTACGTAGCTCCATGACAAGAATAGAACAGGTAACTCGCGAGGCGGCACGCCGTTGTTATTCGTTTACATGTTGTAGAGGAAAAGGGCAGATAGGAATGCGCACAAAGTTGAAATACCCAGAAAAGGGAATTTCCCCGGTAAAGACTCGTGACTCGAAAAGAAAGTTGTAGTGCCCTTATTACGATGAAAGTAGAAGTAATTAAAATGAGGTGTTGTTAAAAGATTATTTAAGAAAGTTAAAAAATTAAAATATCACATATATATATAAAATATATTTAAAAAATTAATATTCATCATTAAAATATTCAAAATTAAAAGAATGAAAAATCATTTATTCTTTTTCGAAACCTTTCGAAAATCATCGAGGACCGAATCATCGAAAAATACCGAAAATCATCGAACGAGACAAATCATCTTTGTACTATGCATATTTTGGTTCAGAGCAACCTATTATTCTTTAATGATGTTGCGAACTAAAAACAGGTCAAATCAAGGCTTTTTTCCTAGGAGTTGTAAAAAGCAAAATCGTAATTTAGTTCCATTAATGAAAAAAGTTTCCTACTATCAAGTAGAATACTACTACGGAAATTTTGCGAATGCAAATATAATTTGTTACACCAGACTTGAAGTTTAAACGATATTTTATGCCCATAGACAAAAGGAAGTTTCAGACCCCAGTAAAAGTTAAAATCAAATCTACTTTACTTGTAAAAAATCAGTTTTACATGTGGCTAGACTGATTATAATCAATGACAACTCAAATTTTTAGTACGGATATCTATGTGGTGTATCATTATGCCTAGTTAAATAGTTCTGAATATGATCCTAATTGATTTCAAGCTAATTGATAAATTTCAAAAGAATATAGTTTCAAATATCATTAATTAATCTTCCATGTGATAAAATTTTATATTTTAAAAAATCCTAGATCTCTATATTCGCAGACAACTAAAAAGTTTCTGATTCATGAAAAAATAAAACTTTATTCCTTTTCACGTTCTGTAAAATGTTTTTAAAATTTACATCCTGATTATAGCTAATGAAGACTTAGTTTACAGTGCGGTAAAGGCTATACGACGCATCATTGTGCCTGGTTATATAGTTCTGAATATGATCCTGTTTAATTTCAAGCTGTTGACAAATTTCAAATGAATTTCAATTTAACTATTATCTACACTATTAAAATTCGAGGTGTATGTATGTGAGGCTATCTTCTCACGAACCGCTGAACGGATAAGCGCGCCGAAAGAACCAAAAGATGTGAAATAATCCAAGGAATCCATTTTGACCATTTATATTCCGAAATTATTATTAGAAATAAGATATTAATTAAAAATTAATTTACAACAATACTTTTCATTTTTTGGGATACTTTATAACAATACTTTTCATTGTTGCAAAGCAATTCAACAATACTTTTTATTATTGCAGTTGTTTACTTTAAACAACATTGTTACAACCATTACTTTAAAAAACAATGTTCAAGTTTCATTAATGAAACATGAATTAAACAACAATGTTAAAAGTTACATTAATGAAACATGTAACAACGTTAAAAGTTTCATTAATGAAACTACATTAACATAGAAAAATGATGCTTACAGAAATTAAAAAATGAATTGTTGCAAAGTGTATAAATTCCTTTTTATCTCGTGATACAACATCAAACAGAATAATTTTTGCAATTTTTTAAAAGAATAAGTCGATTTCTATGGGTTTTCGCAGACGGAATGTTTAATCCGCTCTTTTCTCGTTATTTATTTAGGAGAGAATGATGGGCACATGTCACGTGACCTCACTTCTTCTCTCCGCCGCCAGAGAATGACGCATTATTCAAGATAGCCAGTGCAACGCCGGGCCACTCAGCCAGTTAATTGATATGCTGCGTGATGAAATTATGTATTTCAAGCGAAAGTTTTGGAACGTCTACAGAACTATTTCTGTAGACGTAAGACTCTTAGAAACACATATTACGTCATCCATTGGTGATGCGGTAGATCGTACCTATCTTTGGACCTTCAGTTCGATTCGCCAGTAGCTACATTAAGCATCATTGATAAAAGTAATAATGAAAAAATTAAAGAAAAGATACTTGTGTTGTGTATTTGAAATTTATATTCAAATACAAAATACATACAGTCACAAACCTATTCCTACGAATCATTTAAACTTTTGCAAACAGCATTTAAAAAATAATCAATTCCGAACTATTGATGTATTCTTTTCCATAAAATATCCCTCAAAGTACAAAACTTCTTTCTTAAATAGAATAAACGGTGCATCATACAAAACACTTTATCTTTTACTTGCCCTTAAATATCCCCTTTTAATAGATTGTACATTCATTTACATCGTCAATCAAATGCAAATGAAATTCAGGAAGCATGAATTTTTCCTTACATTTTTTCTTCGTTTCATTTTTGAACCAACCCCTTCTTTTCTTAATACCGCCGCTCCCTGTAATCGCTCGGAAAGCAAGTCAAGCGAATACCTACTTCATTCCTCCCGTTTTCCAATTCGACCAAAGATATATACCGTTGTTGGATATTTGAAACGACAAAAATGCACCTCTGCCTAGATTGACTGCAGTTTTCTTTTTTCCCTGACATCATTTCCCAATCATATTTCAGATAGGTATATATTAATCTTAAAAGGAAAAAAGGACGTATTCGATTTTCAGATAAAGACAGACAAGCACTTGATCATTTCTTTTCTTAATTTCTTATAGTGACTTTCTGCATGCTGCTTTATTTTTTTAATAGTAATGAAATTGAAAGTTTCAGTAGATATCACGTAACTAATTTTTTTTCTAAATGATTTGAAATTCATTTTTTTTCATTTTTCTCAAAATGATATTTTTGTGAAGTTCTTGTTTTTAAATGCCAAATCTAAAATGCTTGTAGTTCAGATGCGAGTACTTTGATGCTTTCTTTATTTATAATGATACCTAGGAATTTTTGTAGGATGGTGACTTACTGCTTCTTTTGAGATAACGAACATTTCAAAATTGTGAAGAATCTGAAAATTCACAGTAAAACTAACAAGATTTGGGACTTCAGATGCCTCTTAAGAATTTTTTATTTCTTTTTTTGTAATCAAACTTTATTTGATGATTTTAATGAAGAATATCGCATTTTGAAGATTGGGTTTTGATAGAATATGTTGGTTTAAGGTGTGGAATTTAGTAAAATAAATTTAGAGATTTCTGAACCTTTTAAAGTAAATATATTTAATTAAATAATTAAGCTTTAACATGAATTTCGTTTGAAGTTATTCATAATGATAAAAAAAGCCATTTTTAAAGAATATGTTCTGAGCTTAGTCGGATAATATAATGTGGTTAAGATAACAAAAAAATCCATTAATTGCTTGATTATGGATTAATACTCACAGTTAAAACCCTAACAAACCATTCTTCGTCATCGTATGTGTTACTTCTGCATTACCTTCCGAATAAGAATTTTAATATTTTTAGAAAATGCTTCAAAAAAAATGTTTGTATAAGACGGCAATTTTACATTTTAAAATTAGTTTAAAGATATTATCTATTGAAATCTTGAGATTAAATTATCTGGTTGCTATATCCTTATTAAAAAAAGAGAAAAAGAAAAATATTATTCAGGCTTTTTTCTAAGATAAATGTCATTAAGTACTTTAGGATACTTTTTCATTTAAAAAATCTGAACATTGAATACACATAAGCCTATCGATAGAGACACAACATATTTATAAAATTATCTTCTACTTCATTTCCTTATTGATAAAAAATACAAGCAATACAATTTAATCACAAAATCTTTATCCGTAAGACAAAAAAACATTAAAAAAAGAACTGAACATTGAATGCACACAAACCTCTCGCTACAGGCACAAACATGCCTCCAAAAATTACCTTTTATTTCATTTTCTTATTGATAGAAAATACGAATAATACAATGCAACCATAAAAACATCTTTACCGGTAACGCTAAAAAATAATAATAAGATCAGTATTTATTTCCTATCGTTTTTCTATCTAAAAAATTGCTATAAAAAGTTTTAATGAAACATTTTTCGAGAACTTACACAGACAAAACACACTATCTAATTTCCTCAAAACCCCTATGGAAAAACTGGTTTTCTTACTTTTATTATAAGTGATGAAAGTTCAGTATCGTAAGATATTATATATCAGCAATTTTTCTTCGTATTTTACAAGCACATTGTCTACAGCATTTTCTTTTAAAAGCTAGTTAACTCTTATTTTATCCCTTTCATAGCATCCTGGGACTTGTTTATACGCAGACGCAATAGACTGTCCTTTTGTTTATTTAAGCAGAGGGAACATTCTTCACGTTAATGTTGTCTTCTCATTGTTCTAAATGTTTACTAGAAAAGTGACAGATTTGTACTCCATTATAAGTATAATGATCTGCCATTGAGCTGCAGTAAATGAAGATGAATTGTTCGCGAAAGACGAGAAGAAATCTTAACACGAAATGCAAAGTCAAGAAACTAAGAAATAAATTTAAGTCTCGGCGAGGATTTTAAATCAAAGGAATTCATTTAGAATACAGTGAATAGTTTAGAAGTCAGTGAATTTGTAAGATTTTATGTTTAAAAGCATTTTCATCAATAAAAATAGTAAATTGTTTTTAATAAATTATTCTTCGATCTTTTTATATAAAAAATTCTTTAAAAAATAGAAAGGCTTCCCACAGTGATTTTCTTCGATCTTTTTATATAAAAATTTTTGTTTCCATTATTAACACCATTTCATTTGAAACACCATTAACGTTTTCCAGTTATAATCATTATTGGTTAGTGAATGAAAGAAAAAATTGAAAGACAAGATAGAAATATTTTATATTGAAAATTATTCATTTCTTCCAGTTTAATTATTTAATTGAGTAATTAATTACACCCAAATTATTTAATTAAAATTGCTCATGCTTTCTTCAATTGTATCCAGATCACGCTGACATGCAGACCCCGTTGAACCCTATCCAACTCAAATTAATAGCAGAAAAATTATATAAAAGTAGATTAATTTGGTAATGCCGAAAGGCATCACCGTACTGGACAGGATTAAAGAACACAATAGACAATCACAAATTTTCACAATAGGCAATTTAACTCCCATTATTTAATTTCTTGAAATCAGAAACAAGCAAACTTTATCATTGTATATCGTGATATCAAAAAATTACAAGAAATGTTTTAGTTGCAATGATTTAATAAAAGCTAGTAAAAGTCTTAATGTAATTTGAGTATATTTCAGCTTAATATACTTTTGTTTTTATTACGGCCTTCAGGTTTTAATAGA
This sequence comes from Araneus ventricosus, assembly GCA_013235015.1. Classification (NCBI taxonomy): domain Eukaryota; kingdom Metazoa; phylum Arthropoda; class Arachnida; order Araneae; family Araneidae; genus Araneus; species Araneus ventricosus. The sequence goes on from BGPR01000372.1 coordinate 397,789, forward strand.
AAATTGGTAGGTACCAAGTTTTATAATTTAAGAAAAGACTCTCCACACTTACTACCTTGGAAACTGCTTGATATATCCAAGATATTAAAAACCATACGATTCACAAGCTGCTTTTTGCAACGTTTTGAAAAACAGAAATAATGAAACAACTAATAAACACAAGCAATCAGCAATTAAAATTACAAAAGATAGAGACAAAAGTTTCACTTACCGAAAAAGAATAAGCATCAACAATCAAAATATTACATAATAGTTTTAATTATGTTCCATACTCTGATTTTAGAAATAATTTGAAAAGAAAATATCAGCAATACATACGATAAGCTTGGCATTTCAGATGTTGAGATCAAAGTATTACTTACTGAAAATAATGAAAATTTATAAAATTCTTAATGCATTTTATATTATTTTTAGGTTATTTTTAAGTATAAAACTTTATTATTTTAAATGTTTTTCATATGCACTAAATAAAAAATAACACAATACTTAATGCATAACATAATGATTTTCAGAAATTTTAGGCTTCAAACTTTATTATTACATAATCATTCCTTATATACATTACCTTTAAAGGTCCATTAAATACCCACATTCTCAAAACAGTATATTTCAAAAGATGAATTTTTTCACCAACTTTTTTATTACATTTTTTTTCTCTCAGGAATTTCACATCTTGATATTTTTCTATTCCACTTTTCAGAATATTTTAATCCTAACCTCAGAATTACCTTGCAACCGACAAGAATAAATCCTCCCTTTGTTTCTTTCTTCTTTTCTTTCGTAAAATTTTAATCAAAATATCGATATTCTTTTTTGGGAAAAAATTATTCATGAAAAGAAACATATGGATTCCATTTTCTTGTCAGAATTCCAGTTCCCGAGCGCAATTTTATGGGGAAACACATTTTAAAAACAATTTCCGCAAAATTCAATGTAATCTGCATTGTCTTCATGTGTTCTTTCGGATTGCATTTTTGAAAGCTTCATTTGTTGTATTTATGGAATTCGAAGTAACAGCTGCACTATTGAAATTTAATTCTGTTGAGAACAAAAGTCTTAAAGCTCAATCCATCACCGTGCTTTTTCTCCATCTAGGTGAAAAGACCATCTGGATTGTAATATATTCTTCAAGACGGACCTATAAAAGAAAAGACGCATTTAAATAACTTATTTCTAACATGAATCAAATATATATTTTTAAACGGATCGAAATGGAATACATAGAATTAAATGTAAAATTATTTCGCAATGCATATATTCTGAACGAATTTTACTCGTATGCATTTTGCAAAGCTTTAAAACGGTATATTTAAGAAAGGCATAATATTTTTGAAATTAAAATATTGATATGATTTCTTCGCACGCTGTTTATATTCTATTAAAATATGTTTCATAGGTGAATTTGATCACCATTAAACATTACTCTTAGTGTTCCTTGATTCTATAAAGAAAATGCGTCGCATGTCCTTAAAATTTTAGTAAAAATACATTTTGAACATTATTAAAGATACTTTCTAAAGATATGGGCTGATTTATTTAAAATTTAATTATAATTTATTTAAATCATATTATTAGATTCTCAGTGTTTTTATGTTATGTAATCAATTTTTTACCTATGCTTTCCAGACAGTTATTTCATTCTTGCACGGACTTAAAGTTATTAATTCGCTAAATTCTGATAGTTTTTTTCCTTTTAAAATATTTGATTACCAGGATTACATAATAATATGTTGTTACATTTTGTAAATAAAACCTTTCTTTAAAGGTTTATAATCTAATTTGATAAAATGTGATAATGTCCTTTGATATTATCTTGAATATTTCATTACTATCGATTCTTATGTTTCACAAAGCAGAGAAATAAAATTAAATTCGTTTATTTATTTATTTCATTTATTCAAAATTCAACTTTAATATATCTTACACTGGATATGAGAAAACGACTGAATATTTTATTATTTTGTTGGTTTATGTGATAATGTTCTTTGATATTATCTTGAATATTTCACTACTATCGATTCTTATGTTTCTCAAAGCAGAGAAATTGAATTGAATTCATTTATTTATTTATTTCATTTATTCAAAATTCAACTTTAAAATATATTACACAGAATGTGAGAAAACGACTGAATATTTTATTCTTTTGTCGGTTATACAAATATATTTCCTGCTGAATTTTAGAAATTCACTAGAATTTACTTTAATTACTAAGCACATTCTAGCAAATTATACCATTCTAAAGTAATGGAAATTTTAATTAATTTCATGCATTGTAAAACTAAACTTGTTTAATTTAACTAATAATTACTAACTAATAAACTTGTTTCCTCAAAGTGAGTTCAAAAAATGAATGAAGAATATTTTGGGAAAAAAAACAAATTTGATTTGTCAAGCAATAAAATGTGATGAAATAAGAGTTTTAATTGTTGAAAATTTGTAAGAAAAATTAACTACCACTGTCTGATATTTTATTATAAGAATAGTCTTTAAATCTATGTTTATGTATTTTCTCATTAGAGTCTCTCTTAAATAAAGACATTAAAACCAAAAATTACTTCTAAAACAATAAGGCAGTTTGATAATGCGATTCTATTAATGTTTGATAGCATATGAAAATGCATAAATTTCTAAAAATGGAACTAGTTGGAATTAAATGGATTTACCTATAATTAAAATATTTATAAGAACTCGAAAAGGAGGATGGTTTTCTCAGAAATATATTAATATCACAATTATTCACTATTAAGAGTGAAGAAAACCTCACAATGAAATTCCCAGAATTCTCTGATATACAAATAAAATCTAATTATTGGATAATTTTATTCAACACATTAGAGCAAATGCAGCCTTCCCTGTCGCTTGTAAATAATTACTTTAGAAGATTCTAATTATTTACTTTCTTACAATAATCTATTTTTCGGAATTTACTAAAATCAAATTTCGTTAAGAATAAAATATGAATGCTGTAATTGATTTTTTAAAAGTTTTTTTATATTTTTGTTGAATTCACTGACGCTGTAATTAATAATACTCTTTGAAAATTGAAAGCGGTAAGAATAATATTCAAATACACAATTTGTTAAATATATATACCAGAATTTTGAAATTCCGTTCTGCAATGACAAAATAAACTGCTTTTCATACACTATTTTACGTAATCTAGTCAATAATATCCATTGAAAGAAGTTTCTTAACACGAAAAATTTAACTACTTTTTTTATTGTATAATTTAACTAAATTAACTTCATTTAGTGAAGTCCATGCATAACTATTTCCTACTCATTTTTTGAAGGTTAATTGTAATTATAGTTTAGATATCATAACTTAATATTTTGGAAAAAAATTGCATCCTTTTCTTGGAAATACATTATGATTTTTTTTTTCAGGATTTCAGTATATTTCTTGTTTGGTAAGTTCGTCTCATATGAGTAACCTCCGTATAAAATATATACTGTAAAACTTAATGATCAAAAAACAAAGGTTAGAAGTGAACAAAATATATTAATTTTCTTTTCATGACAAGGTCAACTACACGAAAATAATTGATTTCCGAATGAAGTTTTAAATATCTTTCCTTTAAATATTGTGCGAGTTTTTTTTCTTTCTTCTTATAAGAGTACCCATTTCCTAAAAGAAAATTGCAACCTCTCATTAATATCGGTTTTAAACTTCATGATTTATTGAAAGGTTTCTTATTTATATGGAAAACGCAGAGGGAAACAAAAATATATTTACAACCCTGTTAGGCAAAATAATTGAAATTTTGAATTTTTAAATGTGTATTTTAAGGAATTCAGAAACTTAAATACGGATTTTGAGCGAAAGTAGATAAGCAGGTTTTAATGTTACAAGAACTACAAATGTCTATACTGTATTTTACAATGTATGACAATTTTCTATGTGCATTATGTATAACCTTTTACTATGTTTACTATGAATAACTATTTTTAATATTAAGAGTCCTGTAATGTCGTATATTTAAAATTATGAGTTTTTAATATTACATTTTAAGGAAATCAAAAACTTAGATATGTATCTTGAGAGAAGGTGCAAATGACAAAATGGTGCAAAGAGCAAAAATGGCTAAGCTGTGCCAAACGAAAGTTTAGAGATGTATTATCTATAAAAATAATATTTAAGATTTCCGTTCAAAGTGTAATTACAATAAGATAATCTATCTCGTTCAGCATAAAGCTGCTGAAGCTTTTAAACTCTGGAGACATTTATTCAGGTCACTTCTTTCGATTTTCAAAACATAAACAGCATACCACGGCTACAAATATGATATGCAAAGCTATTTTTCAAAGACAACCATTTGTTGAGAACAAAATATAAGCTTTAAGAGTTCCAGGAATAGTATTGTGGTTTCGGAAGGCAGCTTATTTATTTCGGATTTTTTTCCTTCTGTATATATTTCCGCTGCGTTTTCAAGGTAACTTCCGCATGGAGATATATTGCCAGTGAGCATGAGCATTTCGTTGAAACTGTAAGCCACATTTTCGAACATTTACGAATGCATCGTAAAGATTTCATTTTCTACCCTAAAGAAAACAATTAACTCTGCATGGGTGTTTCCACCAGAAAATCATGATACAAATGAAAAAAACAAACAAAAGAATTGAATTTGAAAGTCCTTCAAGAAAATAATGCATCTCAATAATAAGTAATAATTAAAATAATGCATCTAAAAATTCCATAGTTATTATATGATGTGTTAGTATGACTGTAGTTATTATATAATACGTAACCACAGAAAATGGAAACGATAGAGCTTGATGATGTCACATACGATAATTATGTCTCAAAATACAGTCATTTGATGGAATTTAGAGTGCGAACTAATAAATAATAATTCTGGATATTCAAGTTTGGCATAAAGGTACGTTTCTGCAAGTTTGCTTAAGAATAAGAAACTATTTGACATCAGTCTAAAAGATCTTGATGCTGGGTTATTGAACAAAAGATTCTGTACTGATGCTTGATTCTCCGAGCATGTAAACATGGAAGACAAATGAAATAAGTTCTATAAAATAGGAATTTGTTTTAAACGGCAAAAAAGACTTTTATAGCGTGCAATAATAGTTAAAAGAAAGTCAGTTCATTTGCAAAATCGTGCTTCAATGTGGGATAAAATATTCGAAAGTATCTTCGCAAATTTGGATGAGCGTTGATGCACTGTCATTAAAATCTGATAACTTTCCATACGTTGCTGAAATTCAGGAAAATATTATGGTCTCATAATTGAATGTTCTCATACGTACAGATGATTTACACATAAAGAAGCATAATCTTTACTAGAATGAGAATTTCCTTATATAACATTAGTATCAAGGGGAATGGTTAATCGTGAACAAATTACAAAGTATTAATCCTACTTCCGTGTTGCTAAGATTGATGCTTTCTTATACACATTTGTATTTACCACAACTCCATGAACGCATTTCCATATTCCTTATTGTTTGTAATGAAATTTTTGCAGCCAGTTTTAACTTATTACCTATATGTAGCGCACACCACAAAAAACATTCAACTGCATTCAAAAAGGCAAGCAAATTATGCCAAATCGTTTGAGACAAGCTTTATTTTGTTTTCTGTTAATTATACTGAAATAGTTTGAAAGAGGTTTTTTTTTTTCTATGATCCTATGACCTACATATAGCAAACACCAAAAGCATTATTTTATATTCATTCCTTCAGGACAGTAGGGAAACCATGCGATTTGTTTGAATGGTTTCATTTATTACCTCTATGGAAGTGTTTTCTGTTTTGTTTATTTGGAGTAGTGTCGAACTTCTTCTATACCGAGCGACTTCTGGTGTAATGCTTCGTCAAGGGGAATCTTCGAAATTCGTTTTCGCCCCTTTTGGAGAGTTCTAAGGCTTATTTGGAGGTTTTTAACCAAAAAATTTAGATAATCACTGGTGGTTAAATTTTTAATCAAACGATTTAGCTAACTACAATGTGCCTTACACCCTCTGGGTAGGCTGTGCCGGCTTAGGCAAATAAATAATTAGCTAATTACAATTGGTCTGTTTGGAAATTAGCCACTTTAAGATACGTTTTTTGAGCTGTTTTAAATAAAAAGAATTAAACGAATTCGAAGAACACAGAATTCAATGCCTTGTGACTAAAGAAAGGACTGGCTCGAACTTGGCGCTTGATAATTATCGAAGTGGAATTGGCTATTGCTTACATTGACGGGTTACAGGAAAATGGTCTGTGAATCTAAATAAACAAAACAGAAAACTCGTCCATAAAGCTATGGAATTCAAAATAAGATTCAACTTTTGTAGATTTGTGATAAATTGTATTACATGTGCAAGTTAATGTTCAGTAAATCTAAATCAGTGCTGAATTTTTCACTTAAAATTATTCATTTACTACATTAAAATCCTTCCTAGCTTAGCATTTATAAGTTTAAATTTGAAAGTTCTTCCTACATATACAATAAAACATATAGGAGTATATTTATACCTACTCTTTCATTCCAACATAATAAAGACTTGGTATAACTCTTTAAATATTCATGCACATTTTCACAAAATATAAAGCTAATACATAACGAAATATATCATAAAGTAACACTTACCTTATTGATAATCTCTGAAGAGTTGCATCATCTTTCTTCGGTCGAAATGCTATCTATAGAGTAAATTGGTCAAAGGTTTTAGACATATTGAATGAAACATTTCTTGACAAAGCAATATCGGTTTAAATATTATTCTCAGTTAGAGTGACATTGCAACTATTTTCAAGTAAACATACGCATTAAAAATATTTGTAATTTAGGAAATGTAAGCAAAAAATGTTATCTTAATGAAAATTTAAAAGTATTGAAAAATATTAAAATTTTCTAAGTAATAAAGAATATCAATTATTTAAACCACAACAATTAAATATTATTTTATGGTTTTCATATACTTGTACACTTACTAAATATTGCATTCGTTTTGGTAATGCTAAGTTATGAGTTTTGGGACAGATAATTTTCAAAATATATTTTTGTTTATTAAGTTTCTGTAAAATATGTTTCTTTCATTTCCAATATATTTGTGTTACAACGTATTGTTTTGAAAGAGTTTTGGAGAATTGCAAATGAAAAATTTTATTTTTATAATTAAAAAAGGAATTTCTGAAAATTGCATACGAATCTTGGCTAGACTTTCTATTCAGCAGTTCAAATTTCTTAAAAATTATTTTATTTCAGTATGAGGATTTGTTAATATCGGTGATCTCATAGATTCTTGAAAAATAATCTGTCTTACTTACATTATACAGAAATTTTTTCAGAAGCTTAAAAGAATATTCGAAAATTTCGTGCGCTCGATTGTGAAGCAATTTAGACAGAGAAAAAAAATGCGGCTCGAACAGCTCTCTATAAAATTTCAACGCATTTTTAGCAAGTTCACGTATGCTGCCCATTCGCACGTTATCTGGCATTTTCAATAAAAATTTTAAAATATCACTTACCTTTCGAAGTATATACAATTTGCCATATTTCTTTAAAAAGTAAATTTTTATATGATAGTAATTATAATAAATATGGTGTAGAAATAATTATCAGGTTACAATTAGAAATATATATAAAAATTTCATTATTCCTAGAATTTATTAGAGAAGATAATACAAAGATTATGAAAGCTATTACTTGAAATAAATTTTCATGAAAATTCATATTTCACTAATATTTATGTTCCTAAAAATATATGTTTATATGTTTCATTATAAATATATATAATAAACTTATAAAATAAGATTGCAAATTTTAAGGTGCGTCTCTAGTTGAAGAAGCAAATCCTTACCTTAGTTCACAGGAAGAACATGGTCCCTGACGAATAATTAATATATCTAATTTATATTTTTACAGAACATCAAATTTTCAATCCATTTCTAAAAGATCGAAAGATAATGCCAACTTCCATTTGTATACAACCCCTTTGATGCCATTTGTGATAAACCATTTCTTCTCCCTATGTTGGAAATTGCATGCTCCTCTTGAGTTGGTTTGGCATATGTGCACATTTATAAATAAAGTGAGGTTCTAACGCCACTTGGGGGTCAAACTTTCTTCCCCTTTAAATGCCTTATGGCGTTCAAAAAATTTCGACAGCATGAAATATTTATTGAAACTTGTCCTTAATGCGAAATAGTCGATTTCAACTCAGACTTGTTTTGAATATTCGAGTTTATATGAAAAATAGCTGTAATTTAAGTAAAAGACTCCAGCTTAAATTTAAAAGGAAAGTAGCAACCAAAAGAGTTCCAAAGTTTTGTGGCAACCTCTTACTGATCTGTAACGAAGGGGTTTTAAATTTATTACATTTTTTCGAAGCAATTTTTTTCCATAGCAACTAACTTCGTATATTTTTTGTTAGTTAATCAAACTCAAGCAGTTGCTAAAATGTTGAGATCTTTAATAATCTTAATTTCTGAAATATAAAATGGAATTTGTTTGTTTAAAGACTATGTGATTTTATTACCGTTGTCTGCAATTTCCAACAATATTTGTAGATATACCGAGCATTCTTTTAAATGTAAGTAATGGTATTTTGATATTAAGACTTTTTTGAATTCATTTTTGTTTTACAGAAATTATTGTTTTCTATATTTATTGTTTTGACTGCAGATTACTGCATTTACCTACTTTATTTAAATACCCCATGCTTATGTTAATAATTCCTCATTTATTACCGATATCTATATGCATTTAATACTGATGGTCCAATGGAATCCATCCCTGATAAACGTCTCTGCGCATGACATGTAACATCAAACAGTTTTTTGGCTTAGTCTACATAGTCATGGAGCAGCAAATGGCAAACACACAGCGGATCAAATATTACATTCTTATCGCGGTCTTCACCGATATCATAAACATGGATTGACTAAATTTTTAAATACCCATGAGGTTTTTTAATGAAGGATACAAGAGCTTTTTCCCATTTGAAATAGAGGCCGCGGTGGCCTAGTGGTAAGGTCTCGACCTCGGGACCGGAGGGTCGCAGGTTCGAAACCCGATTCCACCGAAGATCCGCCGTGTATGGGGCCTGTTGCACGCTAAATCATACATAGTGGCCAAACGTCCTCCCGTTGGTGTGGCGCGGAAGTTTGGAGAGGGGGGTGCCAGCTCAGGTGTCGTCCTCGTCATCTGACCGCGGTTCAAAATTACGAGGTCCGTCCCTAAATAGCCCTCGTGTTGCTTCAAAACGGGACATTAATATAACCTAACCTAACCTAACCCATTTGAAATATACACTGAAATCTAAAATTTCTTAAGTAAGCTTTTCTCAGGAAATTCTCTACACATTCTATATTTTTTCTCAGGAAAGTGCTTTGGTTAAATTTGCTTTACCCTTATGAACAGGAGGAATAGCAAGCTATTACGAAATTTATGTTCTACTACATTATTCTGCAGATAGAATGAAGCTCTCATTCGCTTATTTATACAATTAGTCTCTTAGTTAGTCCCAATGTATATTTATTCTATGGATTGTTACTTGGAAAATGACTGTTTTCAATACGTTTCTACAACGATGACGACTGAAGCATTAGGTACTGATGACTAGTTTTCGTTTAATAGCAATTAAATTAAATTAAATTTGTTGAAAGCTACTTTTTGTATTACATGCATTAAATATTTGTTATCTTGATGGAAAGGAAGTAGATAGTTCATCATTCACTAGTTCATCATTCATTCTTATAAGGAAATCAATAAATGTTCACGTGAGGCTCGGCATGCCAAATTAATTTTGGAATCCACTGAACATTTTGCGAGAGGAAAAAGGACGCGACATCTTGGCAAAATCTACGAAAGCATGAGTTGGGATGTTAGATGGAATGCGTAGTTAAGCTTTTCGTGCGATTATGACGTCACGTGATCTTTGTAAGAAAATCCATAATATAAGAAAACGAAAAGAGGGATTCAAAGCTATCAGATTGCATCTATTAAAATAAAAATTAACTGCAACTTAGAGATGACAAACAGTGGGTGTTAAATAAACTCTATTTCCCAAATGATTTTTACGTGCATTCTGTGGCGATTTAACACAAGTTTAATGACAAAATTCGTTACATCAATTATTAATACAGCAGATTTGTTAATTTCTGAGAAATTCAGCTATTTTGAATAAATGTTATTAAAAGTGAAATTGCTTATTCATCGATTGATACCGGCGTCCTTGTTAGTCAAATTATATAAAGCATTAAAATATGCTATGAAAGGTTTAGTAAGTTAAAATTAAATTAAGTAAAAAATTTATTTCCTTAATTTGAAACAGGAGATGCAATACCATTGCATTAATTAGAAAATAATTTTAAAGACTTTACTTTTCTAGTTTCATGAAGGTTTTGCTTTGTAAGAAGTAAATTTGAAAATATTTGAAAAGGGTGCATATGTCAAAATAAAATATCCTGAATTATTTCTTTTTATGTTTCTTAATGTGTATACACAAATCAAACGAAACTTTGAAAAAGATTTCATTCAATAGAATGGACAAAACTTAAATCGACAAGTGTTAAAGCCATATACCCAAATAAAAAGTAATACTTACTTCTCTGTTTTATATGTTTTCTGTAACTTTCGAATATTTAAAATTATTAATAATTTCAAATGCACTTACCTAAGCTTTATTGCCACATCCTGCTTCGATACTCTATCTTATGAAACAAAATCAAAATAACAACAAAAATACTTCAAAAGCTTTTAATCTATGTACTAAAATTACTTATGAAGTTATTAAATTTGTCGTTTCGATATACTTTGTGTTTTTAGAGTCGCTTCGAAGTCTATATTTGTTATTTATTACTATTGCAATTATTCAAATTTCATGCGTGTTTATTTACTGACATGCTAATTAACTATTATATTTTTTTCGAAATACAAAAAAAAACTTTACAAAGAAGCTGGTGATTTCAAGAACATAACTTAGAGTTTCAAAATGCGATATAAAATTAATTTACTAGAAATCCTAATATTTTGTAATTTTTACTGGCCATTTAAGAACTCAATTTTTATCATATAAATTCTTTGGGTAATAGAAAATCTAGCAAAATTCATTGTGCATATTTTATGAAATTCTTTAGAATAAACAAAGGAAAACTCTAAATATAATTATTGGAAAAATCACTAATGCTTTATTTAAAATATAATATTTTGTGGGATTGAAACACTACATATAAACTTTGTTTCCTTTTAACGAAAGTTTTATAATTTCTTAGCTGAAAAAAAGAATTTAAATAACGTGTTTTACATTCTATTTCAAAGAAAAAATATTATTTTAGTGTGTGTATAATCAAATTTATTTACAGTGCTCAAGTTTCTTGTTATAAAAGCATTTGATTTATTAAAAAAAATGCATTCAGTTTTATAAAAATGTAATTATTATAGCATTCAATTACTACATATATTAGTAGTTATATAATATCCAAACATTTACATTTAAAAAATTAATAAAATCAATTTTTAACTATCAACAAGTATGAAAATAACAAATTTTTTTATATATTTTCTAGCTGATGGTAATGCGGCAGAATGGTGGGAAATATTTATTTATAATGCATGCTTATTGAATTGGTTTGTTCCTTTTAATTTATACCCTTCGGATAATTAAACATCTTACTATTATTAATGTAATTTATGTTATGACTGCTTAAGAAGCAAGTTTCCCTAGGCGAAAAACTGTCATTGTAATTCTTGTAGAATTTGCGAATGCAATTATTGTGTATTTTTGCGATTATGAGTTTCAAAGTTATTGAAGCTTTCATTTTTTTCTCATGAAAATGTTACTCACAACATAAAGAAATGACATTATAACGATGTGCCTATGCCCATCATACATTTTAAATCATTCTGCATTCTTGCATTAGAAATATTTCAGCGTTTAAGGAATTTGTCGTGAAAGGAATTAATAAATGTTGGTATTCAAAATTCGTTTTTGGTATTTAGCCCAAAGTCTCTCTAACCTGACTAGAAAATGAAATCGTTTTCGCACATCAGATGTAGAGTAACGTTCTTAAATTAGGTATTTGAAATGTGAAAAAATACTTTGTATAGAGATTAAATGCATGGTAAACGTCAATTTAAAAGTGTTTATAATATATCTGTTAAGTGGCAGATCGATTCTTTTAAATTAAGTATAAAATTTTAACTTAAAGTTGTTTCAAATTAAAATTGAAGAGCTAGTTTGTTCAGCAAAATATTTTGCAGAAATTTTAAAACGAAAATGGTGTTATACATTTGAATTTCATCAGATAGAACAATTTAGTTCATTAGATAATCACCTTAAAGTAAAAATACTTTTCACTTTAATAATGAAGTAAACTCGCGTTAAAAATTTTCACAGTATCGTCAGAAAACTTTCCTGTTTGAAAATAAAACCCATGAATTAGTTTCATCAGCAAAATATCTTACCGATATTTTAAACAAAAATGATGCTATTGAGTATCACCAGACAGCACAATTTGGCACATTAGATTACCACCATAAAGTGGAAATTCCTTAGTAGAATAATGAAGTAAACTCATATTTATAAGAATTTAACAGGATCACAAGAAAAGTTTCGTGTAAACTTTGTAATGCGTTTACATTAAAGCTTATTCTATAGGACCATAAATTAAATAGTAACAGCACATGATTAAACAGCGGTCTAAACAGTAGTTTCGTAACCTAGACCCGACAACGTAAGGTACGTTGGTATCGGGTCTCGAACCTGGAACCCTCTGGCTCCAAAGCCGAGACCTTACCACTAGGCCACCGCGGCCAGCAAGGTACGTTGGATAAATTACGAAAATCCACGGAACGTAATAGCCTCTTGTGCCAAGCTTGCTGTAAGATGGACCTATTGTGGCGCAATTTAATTGTAAATCACTCCTCTCCCACCACAGAATAAAGCTTGGGAATTGGCTACCCATCACAGGTTGACTGGGTACTTCAATATTGAAAGTTTTGACTTCCCATCCTCGTTTTTACTATTTAATTTATTAATTTAACACCAACTCCGACCCAGCCTACCCGGAAGGGTGTAAGGCCATTACACGGACCGAAGGGGACACAGAAACCATGAAATAAATACACACGACAACCAAAACAGGAGTCTATTTTTACTATGTAATGCCAATGAGAATTAATCATTTTATTTTCTTGGGGATACTGGTTTTATTTTTCGCTTTACCAAGTGTTTAGTGTAGCGTAGCTTTGTATGGCTCTTGCAGCAATAAATAATACAACACAAAAAGAACCAATATGATTTAACATCTAGAAAACCAATCAATTTTCATAACTAAATCTATGAACATCAAAATAATATATTCTTTCAGGAATTGACCAGGCGATTTCAAAAATTAAGGTACATTTTATATGCAAGTTATTATTTCTTTATTAAAATATTTATTATGGCTATATCTTACTTTTGTTTATTATAATAAGAAACATGACCAAACATGTTTCAAAAGGAAAAATGTACACTTAGTACATCCAAGTGAAGATATTATACTTAGTAAATTCAAATAATATATATGCTTGTTACGTGTTGCTAATTAAATCTAGTCTGAAATTTTAACTGAATAAATATAGCAGAACTTCATAAATTTTAAGTAAATTATCTCTGGTGTAATAGTTGAGTGAAGAATGAGCTTAAATATCTACATTGAGAAAGCAGACATTTTCTTTGTTCATTTCCAAGCATACCCAGTCTGAAATTATCCATTTTAAGCAGAAATGTTATCATTCTGGAACTAAGAATTTTGCCAGTGAGGTATTTTACTGATAAGAATAAGTCCGAGTAAAGCCTTTTCGTGATGAATTATTTAGAACGCTCATTTCTGAAATTCCAAGCTGAGCCAAACAAATTATGAGAATTTAGTGAATGTACTCGAAGAATATTCATTTTCTCCACATGCATGTGAGAATTCTTAAAGCCATGGTATTAGAAATACCGAAGCCTTATGCGTCTTTAATGAAAAAAAGAAAAATTAAAATCAGACATAAAAAATGAGAATAATAGCGCAGTTGGACTTGAATAGGGGAATTTTAATAGTAGTATTTGAAACGTAAAAAATCATTTTTAGGGGTAAAGATAAAAACTTACTGAAATCATGGAAAATAATTTAGTAAGAATTCGCTTGTTGCACGGAATTTAATTCGGAATAAGTCATTTTCCCTTTTACTCATACAGAATAAAAACAAAATTTTTTCTTTTTACTTTGCTAACCTTTAAATTATAGGTAGCAATTTATATCACTATATACAGGGTGGCCATAAATTATTGGACCCATTTCAAAAATTAATATAAAAACTAATAATGTTATAACTACGGTTGTTTTTAAATAAGAGCTCATTTTAAAAAAGTTTTTTTCCAGATACGTCACTCGCCGTTACGGTGGTCTATGTGGTTGTAAATTATTGGACATCTCCCATTTTTGAGAGCCATTAACTGCAAAACTGTTATAGCTAGAAGAGAAATAAACGGATGTATTTATAGGGAATTTTACGCTCTTTAATTTGTTAAATCAATTGTAATTCGAAAACTGGAGAGTGTTCGAGATAGTCAAGAAAAACTGAAAAAGAACCAAGAAAATGTGCATCGACTTCTGCTGATCGGTAGCCATTGCCGATCCTTATCAAGGCATTCGAAGATAAGATCTGTTGCTCCTTTCAACCTGCTTTAGGGAAACGAATATTCTTATCTTCGTTAATCAGTAAAAAAATTGTCTACACACTTTGAGTAAAACAATAAAACATATCATCCGGCTATGCTCTTACCCAGCATTATTCTCAAAGTGGTAGATAGTAGATAATTGATAACTGCGGTCTAGTTTGTTGATAAAGGTTTTCATGGTGTTCCTCATTGCGAAACACAAATGTGGGCCAATTTTCTCTAAATGCCTTCCAGTGAGGCAATCTACCTCTTTTATGTTAGAACTAAGTGTCAGCAGACTTCTCCCTCAGGTGCTGCCTAGATGATCCAGGATTGCTTTGTTTAACAAAACATGACACACCACCTCTTTTTCACAAATCTTTGACATGGATTTGGCTATGTATGCTAGATTTGGCTAGATATTGGATTAGAGCCACCAACCACTATACAAAATAAGGGAGTAAACGGTTAAGCAGGGATGTGTTTACGTCATTTCAAGTCATTAAAATTAAAGATCTTTCTCCGTTGGGCAGTCCATTCTTGTTTGCTCTCATAAGCAATAAAGTAGCCATTGCACTCGAGCTATGGAATTGGACAAGATAGTAGAACTATCAGCAGGGTCATTACAAAACAAACAGATGTCTCCAAAAGGAGAAGTGAAATCTTTGACGCTTATTGATAAAATATTTATACGAGCCCATACTGTACACATCCCATTAAGAAAAAGACTAATGAATACATTGTCGTTGCCTTAGCCTCAAATGAGTAATATACAGAATGAGTCATTGAAATTTCCATTTAGTTCTAAATTTTCAGCGGCAGATGATTTCGCGATTTATTCCATTTGGCTCTCTCTACAAGATTAACATGGGGATTTAAAAATCCAGGTCAACTTAAAAATTAGTAATTTGTGAAGGAATTAAAAAAGAATGATGCCGTTTCATAGAAAGGCTGGAAATGTAACCGGGTTACTTTTTGTCTCGAAACCAGAATTTATTGGTAACATAATTCACAATTTAAAACACCAGATATTTAAGCAGTTGTTAGGGCGATGCCTTACATAGAAAAAGACAGTGGTCATGATCATAAAAGTCAATGCGCCACCCTGCATTAAAGAGCTTTGTTCTCAGATGAATGCTATCATTTGTTGCTCATATTCTGGCGTACCATCAGAAACGGTATAATAGAATATACCATTCTTAATACTTTGCCTCACTTTTCATAGAATGCTTCAAAAAGAGGGTTGTCAAGCGTGCTTCGGAATGAAGGGAAATTGGAATATGGGATTACACATTCAAAATTTATAACAACAGCATTAGCATGTATTGAATAATAACCCGACCGGCGCCTTATCCATCCAACACATCGCTCCAATAAATGAAGAATCATCTAATGGTTTAAATTGAACTTCATGGAAGGAATAAATTCTGGTTACATTTGGAAAAAAATCCCGTTTCATTTCCACATTTCAGTGCTAAAGGCATCTTTCGATCTTCATTCATTTAGGAATAGATGATCTTTAACTTGTGTCCGGACTTCTAAATCACCCTGTGTTTCACATATACTTTTTCAGAAACCTTATCTCAACAAAGCAGAAATAATTCTAGATTTAGACAGGAAGTTTCTTTTTTCTCTTTGCATTTGCTGATCAAGTTTGTAGCCGAAGTCGTCGCGAAAAATTACACACTATAACATCATTTTAGAACTTTAATGAGAAGTGACTGTTCGCATTTGTGGGCAGAAAGAAAAAGTTTGGACAAGGGGGGTTGGAAAATGGGGGGACCAGGAAGACTAGAGACAGCTGGAAGAAATGCCCTGGACATAGTAAACGATGTCGTTACCATTAACCAATCTTTGCTGCTTAGCAAGATGGAAGGAGATCAACTCAGGAAATGAACAACTCGAAATAAAAAATGACTAAAATAAAAGAAAAAGAAAAACTTGGAGGCAAAATACGAACCTTTTTCTTGTGTGTGGGGGGGTACTTAAAACTAGACTGCCTGTTATTGATCGCTTCGATTGTAGGGTTGACAGACGTGAAATATAGACGGCATCTCTGAGTTTCAAGAGTTTTTCAGAGGTTGCTAAAACTTCTTTGTGATTTTTTAAGAATTTTCTTTTCTATTTAGTTTGTATTTTTTTATTCTTTTACTCTGGAGTGTGAACAACTATTTCTTTTCCTTCATTTGGGGGTAGAGGGTGGTTACTTTCTAGTACACGTTCATGGAACTAAAGGCAAAAGCTTAAACAGAATCCCTATTTCTTAAAGCTTAAAATCTTGAGGAAAGGGAAGGGGTTAGAAGGATTGCGTTCGTTCAATAAATTTGTTCCACGATGGTAGTCGTTGGAAGGGAGGTGGATACGTCTTATAATTTGGATTGTGTAGTGAATCGAAGGAAAACAATAACACACGTGTAGGCGTTACAGCTTATTTAGGAATTAAGCTTATTTTTTGAAATGCTTCCAACATCAGAGGCCATATTACTAATCATTTGTGACTATCAATGTTTACTCGTGCATATGAGAAAATTTCTTTTCGATATATGATTTAATGCAAGTATAATAATTTAAAAATCATCTGCTTCTTTAAAACAGATAAAGAAACCGGTGGAAGTTACACTGGACCAATACCTTAACCCATAGTAGGGAGGGCCAATGGAGTACGCCAATGAATTTTTTTTGCTGCGAATTTTCGACTGTTATTTCCTGAGCCCCCTCACCCTAACCTACTAGGAACATCCCTGCGTATAATGAATCTAACCGATTCGTTGAGTCTGACTTTCCCCTTTCATTCTAAGTATTTTTTGTGCTCGCGTCATGTCGGTACTCAGTCCGTCACCAATCTAAGTATTCAAAGGAAATTTATTGTATCTCCTAAAGAGGAACACACACAAAAAAACTGATAATTTATGTTCAGTGAGAGTATTTTTCATTTCTTTGAATGAAAACTACCAGCAATTTTATACAATTGGTGACCATTTCACAAACGACGAAAAATTGGAGTCCTTACGTGGGAGATGGTGGTTCTATACATGCCAAATACATTTTTTTCTTCTTTCATCTATCACTTTTTCTTCATTTTTCTCTCTTATTGGTCCTTAGCATAATAAAGCTATAAACTAAGAAAAATGGGTGGAAATTTGGAGCAGAGAGCGGAAAAAAACGACCTGACGTACTCCGTACGCAACCCCTCCCCAATTGTACCATATACCAGACCCTCCCACAAAGGGTTAAGGATAAAAAAAGAAAACTGAATCAAAACGGGGGTAACAAAGCTAAAATTTAATAACGATATTAATTATCTGAAAATACTACGCTTCTCCTCCAACGAAGCATGCTTTAAACCCACTCTTTTCCTTTAAGTAAGAGCTAATAAGCATGCAACCATTATTCCTTGGCAATCTTTTCATCATTGATCGTCTATATTTTTATTACAATTCATTTTAAGCTTAATACTTTTCATAGATATGAAATACTGATTGTTAGAATACAAAACATAATAAAAATTATACATGTTCTTTAACTATTCAGGAGGAGTATGGTTATCACTTGTATTATTATCATTTAATCACACAGTTAGTTTCACGTTTTCAATTCTATAAATTTAATGCAAGAGTCTTTCTTTTTGTATGCATATTGTTAACTTATAATAAGATTAATTATTTTAAAGAAAAACTGTTTAAAAATAAATTATTTCAAAGTTGCTAAATAAAATTCAATCAACTTCAAATTAATAGAAAATTCAGGGGTGCAATTTTTAAAAATAGGTTAACGTAACTGTTATTGGCGTGGTAATTAATATTTCATCTTATTTAATTCGCTCAGCTTAAAACGAACAAGTACTTGAGAGAGTGGTTAATGTAGGCTTTTGCAATACTGTAAAATTCCTTTTAAGATGCCGATGATTTGTTTCCTAATTTTTGTTTATGTTTATACTTGCTTTGTAAGCTAAAAGTGTGTGAAACCATACCACGCTGTTGTTTTCATAAATTAAACTTGAAGAAATTCCCAAAGGATAAACACAAGCATTAAATATTAGTGGAGGCGATTAGATGGCAAAAGTCGGGGAAGCAAAAAAATTTATAGACACATAAAAGAACCCCGAAGTATAAGGGTACACAACAAAATTTAAAAATTTATTTACAAAATTAGCTAGCTTTCCCGGACACTATTGTTTTTCCTAATTCCTAGTTTTATGCAACTAAAATGAAACAAAAATTTAATTTTCCCCTTAAAAAGTGTGCAGGGGGCTAATGCCCCCCCCCAGTCGACGCAACTGCTAAATATATCACTATAATTATACAAACGATAATACGTGTAAAGAATGGGCATTGAAGTTAAACTCAGTTTTTCATAACTATTATACTACTTACTATGTTAGGATTCTACGACATTATATAACGATACGATTAATGACTGGATTATTCATTAGATTATTCATATTGTTGCTTAGATAACTGATTTATGAAGTAATAAATTTGCATTTGTAATTTTCGTAACATTACGCATTTTCACATTCAGCTGGTTAGCCTATTTTCCCCCCCTCGTTGAGTTTTTCATTATTTTTATCAATTTAAAATGTTTTGTCGAAGAGCTTTCTTACTCTTCGCGTAATTACTTGTGAAATCTTTAAAAAAAACTCAAAATATTATTCTCGAAATCGTTTTTATATTTACGAGTTTTTAATATACGGAGGTGTCGCGTAATTACCGTATAAACTCAGCATACCGCTATTTCTCGGTCTCAGAGAATGAAAAGCTTCCAAGAAACCACAAATAGATGATCCATCGTTCTCCAGAAAAAAACCGCATTCAAAAAGCAAACTGCCCGATTCACTTAATTGTAACCTTTTTAAAACATAAGAATTATAATTCAAATTCTCATAAATAAAATCCTCAAAAAACATGAGAGTTTTTTATAGGGCTATTTTGACAGTATTTATGTATCAAACCTAAATTACAACAGAAAAAGAAATAGTTGTTTGCCCTCATGTCGCTTGCACATTTGTTAAAATCTCACTGGCCTCAATCCACCATACCACGACGCGCACAATCATGTCTGCATATGCAAAAGGGTGATTTTGAACTCTTGCCCCTGTAAACATTATACCTGATGAGTGCAAAGCTATGTTCCATGTCTTAAATAAAGGCTCTTCGTAACTGGATGTTTCGTCATTGTCTTTTGAGTGCGATTTTCTCAAAAAATAGGGGTCGTTTAGAGGCATAGTTCTTTGACACTTTTTATCGCTTTTACTTCGACCACATTTTACTTTTGAGCATGAGGAATCGAGTTATGGTGAGCTTTTGAGGTAATTACGAGACATCCTGTGTAGAGACGCTTTTAAATGAACCTTACTTAATTGTCAGAATAATTGGAAAGATTTACTATGATCTATTGAGAACAGAGATGGCCTGAACCGGATGGGATCCATGGAATCGGGTTTAGAACCGAGGGGTCCTAGGTTGGAAACTCGATTCCATGGAAGAACCGCCGTGTAAACGGGTCTAGAGCACGTTAAATTCTTCGGGGCCAAAAGTTCGCCCTCTGTTGTACGGCGGTTTGTTGTGTCGCGGAAGTTTGAAGAGTGTAGTACCCGCACAGATCATCGTCATCTGTTAACGGTTCAAAATTACGAGGAGGGTTCCAAAAAAGCCCGTGTGTTGCTTCAAAATGGTACGAAAATATAACGAAAACTGAACTATGAACTAATTTTAAGCCAAAACGACTGAAACTAGAAAAAAAAAACTATTCAGGAAAATATCGAAAAATTAATAGTTTCGAATTATTTTGTTTCAAGAAAGTATGTAGACATAGAAAAGTAGGTCAAAAATACTTAATCTTAAAACTCAGAAATTTATTTTATTTTAAAATGATCTTTTTATACTTTTTATAATATATAAATTTCATATATTACTGAATTCATATAATTGGCTTATTGATTTAAAACTTAATTTTAGATCCCAACTGAATCTACTCTGCAAAGTAAATGGAAAATCATAAACATCCAACAATACTTCAGATTCCAAACTTTAGATTTCCCTTAATGTATATCATATACTGCTTGAAAACAACAACAAAAAATACTTGTCGTGTCAAGCTTTGACAGACACTTACCGTGCCTGACTCAGGAATGTACCCTGTATACGCATTTGCCAGCAATCCAAAATAAATATTCAAGAGATATATCATATTTGGATATCTGCCGGGTATTCAAAAAGACTTCTCCTGGATATGCTCTCTGCGGATATTTGATAGAACGTAAAGTATTTTCCGTGCAAAAAAATGTACCATGTCGTCGAGAATATTTTTCGATTTTGTTACTCTGGAAAGTGAAACCATTGAAAGAAAAATATCTTTCGGATAGAAAAACATTTGGCTTATAGTCAAAGAGAATACTTCCAATGTTCCAAAATTCAAGTGTTTGTGTGTGAAGGGAAACGTTATTTAGGACGATTTCTAGTGATTCTAGCTTAACTTAAATAGATCCCTTTTAAATGTCTACTTATGTTCATTGGAGATTTCAAATTCCAACTTTCGATTCTTTCAATAGCCATCAAAATTCGAAACGAAACACTTGAAATGTGAAACAGAAAAATGTTTTTCAAACTCATTCTTTAAATTCGTTTTTATGATTGAATTCTATGGTTAAGATTGAACATTCCTTTGCTAAAACGCAGAGCTTTTGTAAAATCGCAACTAAAGCTAACAGGAAAAGAAGCCCTTAGTGAAACACACTGAAGGAATTTCCTGGAAATATTTGTTTCCAACAAATTGAAAAATTGTTATATTCCTTTATTAAGGAAAACTCCTTTTTAAAGAGCAAATCTATGATTTCGTCTTAATAAAAAGAATAAGTATTGAAGAGACAGCACATTTTCTGAAGAATAAAAAATAAAAATAGAACTCACGAAAAATTTTTGCCTAATTTCAGATTCAGTTGCTTCAAAGACATAAATTCAATACCAGTTTATTTTTTAATAGCCATGAACTTTTCCTCCAACCCGATTACATGATTACAACCTATTTTGTTTAACCTCATATCACGATTCACTGATTTGGCTAAGAATTTATTGTTAGTATACTTATGTACAATTTCATCAGATGATTATGTTACACACAATGTGATTAATCGGCTAATGTTAATAATAACCGACTATTATTATTACTTATCGTAATTTTATTCTGTTATTAATAATAAACGTGGTTAGTATTAATATTAACTAGTTATTATTCATACTAACCGGGATTTTTAGTTTAATATTAATAATTACACTGGAAATAATGAAAGGCTGTGAAAATACAATTTCATAAATTTGCATGATTAGATTGCAATCCTTCGTTGAAGTTTATGAAGGACTTTTATACATTTGGCAAATCCTCAGATGATGCACTAATTCTTTTAGCGATACCAAGAAATTTTTATATACATAAAAATGTGTATATTTAGTCAGAGAAAATCAGATAATTTTGTGTTAAGAAATTTGGTTCATTACTTTAATTTTTAATGGGAGATTACATTTTTATTCATGTTCTTGCTGAATTTTCATTTTCAGACAAATAACTATTCAGTTGTAAAATTGTAATATTTATAAAATATAAAACTTCAAAACCCTTTTTTGAACTACGACCCAAAATTCCATATCACATTTATATTTACAATTAGGTTCTATAAAGAACATTGTTTGGATCGAATGTTTATGTAAATGTTTTTATGCATTCATAATTGCCTTTATAAACACTGATTGAACAGTTCTATGGATGGGGATGCAGTTGACATACTACAAATGAGGTGAATGTAGAAGGTTTGTTCTCAATGAAATAATCCCTATTCTTCCATCTTACGAAATACATTTAATTAAATAATCCTATACAAAATTACTTCGTCTATCTCCAATAGACCTCGTGAAACATCGGGATAGGCCATTAATCCCTTAAACGAATAACATAAAGTGAGGATTTTAAGTATTTAATTTTGATTAATTAGTCTAGTGCAGAGAAAAATCAAACTGATTTTGAAGGAGTATTGTGGAATGCATGTTTACGAAAATACGTAGACAACATGTTAAGTTGATGCAAGTAAACTATTTTTATCAATTAATATATTTTCATACATAGAGCAGTTAATTTCACAATGCTTCTGCATTTGTTGAATTTTTCAAACTGAAATGCCAAGCAAAAAATTCTTCTTTGCTCTTAAGGCATCTTTCAATTTATTTCTTATTTCAACAATATACTTTTAATTCATTACAATGTATTTTCATTAAAGAGCCCACAACGCAATTCAATTTAAATCAAATTTCCTGAAACAGAATAAAAAATGCCTGATAAGAGCATTCTTTATCCTTGAATTATGAACCTTTTAAAACTCATTTAGTAGTAACAGACTGCAACGTACGTTACCTATTTTCGAACAGAGGAGTTCCAAGAAAAAAGAAAAATGGCCGTTAGAAGAACACCAAGGGACGTTAATTTTTTTCCCCCAATGCATTTAAGGCTTAAAAGATTATACTAATCTCCAAAGTATAATTTTTCACGTTGAGCAATAGAGAAGACTGTTCTTCCGGATTATGGAGGTACTTTTGAAGTTGAGGGATGCATTACAGGTGCTCGTATCTTTTTTGTCTCCTTTTAACTGCAGTTTACAGAGTTTTTTAAGGAGATCTGTCGCACAAAAAATCCATATATCCATCATGATTTCTTTTGTCTTGTTTGTAATCTGTTGAGAAGGAGCTTTTTTTTATTTCATTATGGTTAAGAAGCGGGAATCTTTCCTTTTTTGTCACTGCTGAGACTGGATTCGTTGTTTTTTCTTTGTCGTTCACTAGTTGCTCAAAAAACAACGAAGCACATATAAAATGGCGAGGGTTTTTACTCTCTGAATAGTATTTTGTTATCTTCGAAGCAACATTCTCCCAAGAGCTGTAATAAAGTTAGAGACAACAGCTTAAACAGTAGCTAAGCACAAAATTAATTCCATGTAACTGGTTTAGAATTTCCAATTTTATAACTGAAAAGCATTAACTAGATTAATTAAAATTAGCATTTTGATGGTTTACCAAGAGATTAAAACGTCTATAGTTAAAAAATACATCCTAATTGTATGATTCTAGAAACTTTAAACTTGTGTCCAATGACGAAATTTTTATCAACTCAATAATTCTTAATGGGCGATAAAGAATATACAGGGTGTCGGAGAAATATCTTGATTATTCTAACCATTAATAACAAATACGAAATAGTGAAATGAAATTCAGTTTGGGGCAAAAGGTTGAAGTATTAATTATTTGGCAGCTGTAATAAGAAAAGAAAATGGAGACAGCTCAGGGGAAAGCTCAGTGTGTATTGTGGTTAGCGGAATCAAAATCAGCGAAAACTGCGCAAAGAATGCCTCGCCGGATGTACGAAAGAAGCCCACTAAGTGTGCCTTCAAATTATTCATGGATTCAGAAGTTTAAAGACACAGAAAGTGTTAAAAACTCTAACTTGGCTGCAAATCGAGTACATACTGGGCATTCATCGTGCTCACGGAGCTCACATAGAGCCGCACGGAATGGGCTGTAAAAAAACTGTTTAGAATTATAAAGATCTTTCTCAGACACCCTGTACTTTTTAATACAATAAAATAATGCACAGTTAAAATCACGATGCTTGTTCATTTTATTTTTATGGTTAGATTTGGTAAGGAAATGGAATGATCATAAGGAAACTTTTATGGATGGGTATCACTTTTTACATTCCTAGTGCCAAATCCTCAAGAACACTGAGCCGTCGCAAATTTAACATGCACCAATTCGTCTACAAGCCGGAATCTCAATCGAATGGATCTTTATATGACAAAGAGCCAAATCTCTCATTGACTTTTCGACTGAAGAAAAAGTTTCCGAAGATTGCCAAGTTTACTCGCAGTTTCCGAACAACTAGAGATTCATTATAAAATAATGATTAGATGTCTTTACTTAAAATCTGTAAACTGCTTTTATCATATTACAATAGTCCAAAAATATTTTATTACATAATTTAAGAATTTTCAGGTCTTTAAATTGAAAAACTAGAGAAAGAGTTCTCCCTGGTATGTTTTTTTTAAATTTTAGGAGCACTTGAGCAAGATGGTGTTACTAAGTTTATATGCTTCATGAGTTTGATATATGTCCAGATACTTCAATATTTAGTTTGTTCTATTGTGTAATGAGTTTTTATATTTATTAAACTGTATTCAAGGATATTGAAGTACATATAACATACTGGAAAATTTTTAAAATTTAACTGAAAATTAGTTTCATTCCCTAATTCAATTTAATAAATATACATTATTTCGTCAAAAATGAATGTCTTCAGGTCAGGTCGACCTATTACGACGATTGCGAATCGACGCAATTATTCCAATAGATTTCAAAGTATTTCAATACACAAAAAATTAAACAATTCATTAGGTAGAATACAGTAAAAGATGGAAGTGCCGCTATTTTAGACGATTTTAGTCCATCTCAACTGCTTCTTCGAGGAAGCAATTCAATTGAAATGGACGGGTAGTGCTTGCTATTGGCGCCCGTTAGTTTTTATAATGAAATTCAAAGTCGCAGAAGTGTGGAGTGTTTTTGTTTAAAATATCAGTGTGTCAAGTATATTTTAGTAAATAGGGCCGGGGGGACTGTATAAAATGCATACTTCGTAATTTTTTCAGTAACACTTTTATTGACTCAAAATCATACAACATAATTCTTTACGTCTTTTAGAACATTTTTCCAACTGGAAGCATATGCCTATCTCTAATGGTTTAGAAATCAGCAATTGGTCCGTGATTAAAGTAGACATCCAGTACATTTTCCTTTCTAATTTGAAACCAAGTAAATTAAAAAAATAAGCATTAGAATCTCTTTCAAAGTAATATATAAATATCATATTTATTTCTTGTCATAAATAATTATGTTTGTGTACTGACTGGTTAAATCATATTCATACTTTTAAAGTTTTCTTGCTTCTCAAAACTATCGAATTTCATTAATATATATAAATAAGCCGAGACAAGGTTTCTAAGGAAGGAATTACAAGAAACTAATGTTTGGTTTACCAAGGCCCCTTAATGGTTTTAATTAAGCTCCATATCTATTAAGGACTCCAGAATGCTGACACGCAATTAGGGGCAAATTTCAATTTACTGCGATTCTAAAATAAAAATAAACAAAACTTCAATGCTTCATAAAAAGAAAAAAAAGTAGGGGAGAGCTAGTGGTATGAAATATGGAGAAGAAAACGCAGAAAAAGGAAAAGAAAGTATCATCTCCGAAAATTATGTCTTCACAAAACAGCCTCTTTCAGACTTGTTTTGAAGAATAATGTAATGAATGCACTTGTAGCTGATTAATGCTGAATGAGACGTCCTCGTTTTCGTCGATGAAATCTTCCGACGTTTTTTCATCGTTATTAGTGGGTAATCATAGGTCCACTGTTTCTTCCAATATTTTATTTTGGTAATTTCGTGTAAAAAATTATTTGTTTTTGTACTGTCAAGCAAATTATAGCGTTTTGAGGACGAAAAGAAGTAATCTAATTAATTCGAAAACATTGATCGAGTCCCCTCACATCCATAGAGAAAGGGTAGATATATGGAAGAATACAATTTTTCTTTCTGCGCTTGTTTGTTTAAGTTGGAAACTTTTTAATTAAAGCCCTTTCTGGATATAGGCTTGGGATGAATTTTTTGTTAATGTTCCTCAAAATATGGTCTGGAGTTATGATGTAATTTAAAAATACATGGACGTATAGGTTATACTTGTTTTACTTGGCATAGAATGCCGTTCTAATTTTGGCAATTCACGAAACACTTAGTAGGAATTTCTCCGCCACACTGAGCTTAGCGTATTTGTTTCATTTAACAAGGTCTCAATACAACACGGTAGAAGTAATCCGTGCTGTCGGAGATGTGGATGTATTACAATTTGTACTCCTTATTCCACTAAAAACATTGAACTAATACTTATTACATAATGTATTTTATATAGAATTTTAAGCAATTGTAATGTAATGATCTTAATGGTAGATGTTTATATTTTCATAAAATATTTTCTGGACTTAATCCTATAATTCAGATTTTAATTATGTTTCTCAAAGCGTAATTTTAACGAATAATTTTGCAAGAAAGCATGTGGTTTATTAATTTGCACGATATGGTTAGTTTAAACTAAATGCTTAGTGCACACACATTATTAAAGACAATTTTACTCCAAAATCGATGGAAAATTTTGATCTGGTGTTTTTTCATGAAGATACACCTACATAAATTTAATTATAGCAGTTCCTTAAATAATTGTGCAAAAGTTAGTTCAGTAGCTGTCTCCATATAAAATACAGAAAAGATAACTTAATTCTTTATTATACAATGCATCTTTTTCAGATTAATCTTTTTTATTATCTGGAATTTTGACTACACTCAATACTAACATTTTATTTAACTCATATTTCCTGTAACTGTGCACAAACTTTAAAGACTTTAAGGAAACAACATGAAATAATGAGTATCAATTTTCCTTTTTGAAAAGTAATAAACATTATTTAACTTTTGAATTTTCTTTGAAATGGCAAAAAATAAAAATTAAATATTTTTTAAAACAAACTTTTATTAATGTACTGAGTAGAACATAAATTTTTAACCAAAAATCTTGACGTCAATCCTAAATCGTAAAAGCATGATGCGCTAATAAAAACAAATTAAATAGGATGAAATTTAATTCACATTTATAATTTATTTTCAATTTTCGGCACATGTTTAAAAATATTTTTTCTTATGAAAGAGCATAATGATAATAAAATAAAATTCAATTAGGAATTAAAACAAATTTAAAAATGATGGAAGGGATTTCTTGTTTGTTTAATTCTATTTTCTCGGAGCATATTTCTTGGTTTTTTTACTTTCTTTGAATAATTTTGACTTTCTTATGAAATTCCTTTGAGTCTAATTTCCTGATAAATTTTCTTTCAGCACCTAACGCTCTGACAACTTTGTTTTGATCTCTAGGTTTTTGATAAAGAAATTCTAATTTTTAGTACATCAATAACAGCGAGATTTTAAAATTTCTTTTATTTACATTACTTTCAACTTCTTTATCTTAAATACGTATTTCCCAATTCATTATTCTAATGATATGTTGCGAACAATTTTTTTTTTCAAATTCACTATCAGATGGTGCCTCTCACATGGAATCAAAATTTAATTATCTTTAATCTATTAACTGGTTATTAAGTTAATGAAATTATTAAAAAAATGTCATTGAGAAAATATTGTGCAAAATTTCAGAACTTATTTGGAAAGGGAGTGAAAAGTCGATTGTAAATATATACCATCATTACAAACATTAAGAAAGTTAAGTTAAATAATAGAATGTAATATATCCAACAGATTACTTTCTTTCCGAGCTTTGATAATATATCATTATTTTTTAAACTATTTGAAATATGGAGAAAAATGCATTTTTAAAATGAAACACAGGAGCATTACATATTTCCAGGCTCATGTTTACCCATTATTGTCAAATGTAGAATTTTAAAATAATATTCTGAAACAATTACCCTTTGTATAGAAAAATTCAAAAGAGCATAGATTTAACACCCGGAAAGTCAATTAGCGGTAGGTAATTATACCTTTCCTGCGAAAAATGATTAAGCTTGCATTATGATAATCTCTCTAAAGATGAAAAGCAGAGCGCAGACTAATAGCAAGTTTACAGAGTTTCATTAGTATATTGATTGTTTTATTTTGAAGCTTTTGTAGCTAAGATTTTTTCACTCTGTTCAGGAAGTGAAGACAATTAGAAAAGTTTTTAGTAGATATTTCTCAGGTTGATACATAATTACTAAAGGCAGCGAAGTTCCTCTTTCCGGAACAGTAAGGTAATTTATCATATTCTTCCGTCGCTATGTTGGTAACTATCACGTGGATACAGTCTTTATTTTTAAAAAAGAAAAATCTTAAACGATAAAAAATACATTGAGTATATCTTTGCATTCATCTATATACATCAGTGATTTTATCTATATAATAAGTGTTTTACGTGCTTAATTATTTATTATCCTTTTCAAAAACTTGAAATTCTGTGTTATTTATATTTATAAATCAGTTTCTTTTTCAATATTTTATGTAAATTTGATTTTTTTGTTTTCTATTAATGTCCCGTATTATATTTTATATTTCGTGTTAATTTTTTTAAATTTAATTTTAAAGAATTAACGAAAATTATACCTTTTTCGGTTTATGGTTCTTTATATTAAGTGTAATTTTAACTTCTTCTTGACTTTTTTTGTTTCAAATTGAAATCTGCAACTAATTCTTCCTGAAACGGAACACATGAGGCTGCATTTTTATTAAAACAATATTGCATGA
Source organism: Araneus ventricosus (assembly GCA_013235015.1). Taxonomy (NCBI): domain Eukaryota; kingdom Metazoa; phylum Arthropoda; class Arachnida; order Araneae; family Araneidae; genus Araneus; species Araneus ventricosus. Next base: position 426,796 of record BGPR01000372.1, read on the forward strand.
ACATAGAAAACAATTTAAAGTTGAAAATCAAAATATTTCGACTTCATCTTTAACTTTATTTTTTGATTTTAATTACATGTTGAATGACTTGAAAACTCTGAATCATAGAATTTGAAATATTTAACTTAAAATATAAAATTTTCAAAGGCTGATGTACATTATTATATTTTTTCTTATTCTCATTTAGAAATAATAATAAAAATTGCGCACAAAATTTAAATCAATTTTTGGCAATTCAATTTTTTCAAAGTAATTTTCTATTCAGATTAGGTTAATTTTTATTTCAAAAGTATTTTTTTTTCAGTATTTGTGAAATTTTTTCATTGAAAATCTGTCCAAGAAATCCCGAGACAGATTTAATGTTGAGACAACCTAAAATGTGTAGGAAACCGTAAAATCTTTCTTTGATTATGAAATATGACATTAGAAAGTTCAAAAAGATACTTATAATTATATACTTAAATTATTAAGAAAAGGTGAACTTTTTTATTTTCTAAAGAAATACGACTCTAAAGAATTTCCAAGTACAGCTATTACTTGTTTAGAAATCTTTTTTTCCCAAATTGCTTAATTATTATATTCAAAAATAAAAAGCATGATATAAAGTTAATTACCAGAAATACAAAGAAAGAACTGTAGAAAAAAATTAAGGAATTTAACAAAGGTAGTAAAAAAATCTTTATTTTTATAATGAAGCAGTATTTTTTTCATATATATTGTTTTTATTATTAGAATAAAAGCCACAGGCAACTACTTAATATACATTTTTTCCATAAGAAATAAATCACTATGATAAAATATCTTAAGGAAAGGTCATTTTTAATTATAATGTTTCAATAGCAATTGTAAAGATTATTAAATATATATATATAAATTAAAATAATGCTTGCCAATTATGGTATAATTGCAAGCATTATAGCTTAGATATGATATTTATTTTCTCAAAATCAATTATTAAAAATATTTTTAAATATGCCTTATGAACATTCTCTTTTCGAATAAAGTACAGAATTTTAATGGAGTCCACATAAGAAAAGCATATATAAACTTTTTAAATATAACCGAGCATGGTTAAAAAGCCTAGATCTTCAAATGTTATAAATCTCAAAAGTGTAGAATATCTCCTTACGGCATCCATGAGACAGAAGTATTTCTGCCAAATATTTAAAAAAAACGAGAAAAGAAATACATTTATCATCGTTGTATTTTTTCTTATGCAAATTGATGAATACTTCAGAAACGAGGCTTAATTTTAGTAAATACTTTAAAATTCTCCAGACTCTTTTATGTCCTCAGCTGGAAGATTTGGTCTTCAATGAATGGATTCCATACCGACCCTTAACGATCTTCAGACCTATGGGAGAAACTTTTGTTCAAGGGACAATTCCAGACTCCCTAGACTGTATATTTTCCAACCACAGAAACGAAAGAACGCAATGACTGGATAAAATACACTTTCGAAAAGTTTTTTGAGTTAAAAAAAGGGAAGAAGTAGTATTCTGTACAGTCCAGTGGGACTGGAGGATAGATAGCTCCGTTTTGGATTTCTTGAAGTAGGTTAGAAAGAGAGATATATATACATATTGTTTCTGTGTATATATACATGGACCCAAAATAAACGATTTGTTTCTTATAGATTGCATTTTGATTTAGGCATTCATCTAAAAGAAAAATCTTTCTTTCTCTCGTAGAGATAGATCATTCGTAGTCAGTATATATTATTGCTTGATATAAGATCTGCAGAAGAATGGATGAATTGAAAAGCAGCACCAGAGATACAGATTAATTTAAAGCAAAATATAGATAAATAAAGTTAAAAAAATTGCAATTAGTGAAACGAACACTTATACAAGGTGATTAAAAATGTAGCGTACAACTTTTAGAAGCGGTCGAAAGCAATAAAGCAATCCAGAATCGCAAAGGAATGTATGGCTTAACGGATGAGCTAGATTATACACGAAGATGCTGAACTGACCATCGAATAATTGGTGAAAACGTTTTATTTACCAATACTTTTCACTTGGTCAGTAATGGGCACGCATTGCAATTTCACAACAATTGTTTAAATCTATTTTCATTCACAGATTTAAACGCTTTACAATAGTGATGAAAGGGATTGGTGAACACTTTCGAAAAACCCAACGTTTCACAGACATCTGCAGCGTCTATGGAGATTCTTTCAACGAGGTCGGCATATCTGACATGCCAGCATTCGTAAACATTTATATGTTCTCCATATGCAGTCGGAATTTTAAATGACACGAGTTGAAATCCAAATGCAGGGCTAGCGAACAGCTCCCTTAGTTTATCCAGTTGGCATTTCTGAGAATGTTTTCCTATGTCTTGTGTCCTATTGTATTTTTTTGTGTTTCCTACCTCCCCAAACAGCTTGTAAATTTAATTTTGAATGACCCTGTATAATGAAAGAAAATTATCATTTACTTGAAACTGGGACAAACTTAGAAAGTCTTACTATATTCCCTAGATCGCACAAATGTTTTTCACTGCCACCTCTCGAATTCACATTATTATCCGCTTACTCAGCATTATTTTTTCAAAACCTTTGATTTGTGATTAGGAAGAAGTGATTTTTTTGTTTCTAACGAAACCCTCATAGGTAATACACGTTACTCGCCTATTCGAGAATCCATTTCTGCTCATTACAGCCAAGCATTTTTTCTAGAGTAAGGAATAATGCTTCATCTTCTAGATGAGGTCGCCTTCGTTTTTACTTACTTCCTTGCACGTTTTTTAACCCATGCGTTTTTATGGATTCACAAAAAAAAATTACTTGTTGTCGGATATAATAATATAAGGTTCGCAGAAGAATGGATGAATTGAAAAGCAGCACAAGAGATACAGATTAATTTATGACATGCAATACCGAATATAAATAATCTCAGATTTCACTAGCAGTTAAAAAATTGATTTAGAAAGCAATATATTTTCTGACGATGCGATGTAAATTGGTAGCAAGAGAGAGATTTTGAGAAGTATGTGCACTGAAAAATTTCAAGAATATTTGCAGGGATTGGAATCAATTGACTTAAATGTTTCAAAACTGGTATTTTCCAGCGTTACTTATTTATATTTAAATTATTTAATCCCAGAAACTGATTATGAACACTAATTGCTCTAGAGTACCTAGTTTTACTTCCGAGACTGGTATCTTAAATTTTCCGCTGATGGATGACGTTTAACATGTATAATAATATTAATATGTAATCTTAAATAGCATTGCCACATTTTGAAACAAAAATTAAAATTTTAAATCTTTTCCGTTCATAGTTGCTTTTCTAGTTCATATTATATCTATTTTGATACGCATGTTTGTTTTATTTTAATTCCCTATGTAACAAGTGAGGGATTTCATTCTTAAATTGTAGCAGAAAGTGAGTTTAAATCATCGGTTGTTTCTTGCGAGAAACTATAAATAGCAGAAGTTTGTAACATCATATCTAGAATTTCGAAATGAAACCTTTTCATGGACCAAATAACCGCACTTTTTGAAGACAAAAATCAATAAACGTATTTGTATTCTGATGGAATCAATTTGCACGTGAGAAAATGTCATTGCATATCTTATCAAAAATATCATAGTGTAGGCTGAAGAAGAATGCTGCAATAAAGACTTAGTGAAAGTTCATGCTAGCGATGTTACACTTTAATAGCTCAAGACTTTGATACTGCTCAGAAAGCTACATAAGCAAATTAATGCCTATGATAATAGGTCCTTTTAAAGGCATCGTAAGCATGCTGTAAGTAATTTGCGCTATATTTTGCCAGAATTGTTTTAAATAATTATGTTTCAATATCACATTATTTCATGTAAGCCTTATTAGATCATTTGAAGAGTTGACCTGGACTTCAAACTGAAAGTATGATGATTAAAGCATTTCAAATCCATGTTCTTTATTAAGAGTGCTTTACTTTTATATCAGTTGAAGTAAAAACTTTCACCAACCCTTTTAATGATTTAATTTACTAATATTCATTTCAGAAAATTATTAATGGACTTTAACAATTTAAGATGAAGTAAGTAATAAGTTGCAGTTACGTTATTAACTCAAAATTTATTTCCTTAGTATCTTTTGTCCTGTTCTAAGATTTAAATTTAGACTCCTAATGATTTTGTCAAAAATTAATAAAAAATTTAGAAAATTATCAATTCCGGTCTTCCAAAATTTTGGTTGTCAAAGGATTTTAACATGTGAAGTTATTCAACATTTCCGTAAGCAATGTTCATTCATTTGTGTGTAGGAGTTGTAAACAACCACAGCACAGAAACGCTATATTTTTTTACAATTTTCGCAATTTCATTGAAAAGGTAAAATGTGCACCTTTATGGATTTAACATGCGTGAATGTTCCAGAAATTCTAAAGCATAACAGGGGATATTTCTAGATCTTGCAAAAAAGAATTATTTCCAGAGATTTTTTCAGAATATCTTCTTAACAGATTAAACAAATTTTAAAGTCTTCCTTCATAAATTGTTTAAATGCTTAGTTTATAATTCTATCCTACGAATTCTTTCCTATCTAATCCTCCAAATTTCGGAAATCATTTTAACCAAAAATACAAAACTCAATTATTGGTGAAATAGAAACAAATATATTTTTTCAACACACAAAATTCTTGAATAACATTTCCATTGTTTTCTTTGTATCGAAAATTATGTGCTTCAAGAACCATTCCCACAGATGGAATTTACATCACTTGAAGCTTTTATTGTAGGAGATACTCGATTGTGATAAATATAATCCCGAATGAATAATATTTTGTGAAATTTTCTATCCGCGGAATAAACTATTACTCCTCAGAGAAAAAGTGAGTAATGATTCTACAAGGGCGAAAGAAATCTTATCTGTATCTGCTTTCTGTAAAATGATCCATGACAACTCAGTCGACGATTTAGAGGTTTTGAAGATTAAAAGACTTGTATTTTAGACCAATCGAAGACAAATTCATTAGAACGGTTAAGGAATTAGGTTTGTTTTATAATAGTTGTCAAATGTGGTTATCTTTTAAATAATATAACCGAAAAATAATTTGAAGGTTTGTCATGATTATGATTCGATTTCACGTTAAATCGTTAAATATTTACTCAAATTTCTACTTCGAGTGTTTTTAAAATCGGCCAGAATTCTTTCTTACAGCAAACGAGACTTGTGTTTAGTCTGTTTCTGGGTGACAGTGGTCTGGTTTCAGAGTTGACGCTTCGGTACCACTAAACAGTTGGTTCGAGACACGATTCAGTCAAATATTTGCTGGATTCAAGATTGCACTGATGCAAGTTAAATTGGTTGGGATCAGACATCCTTTCACTGAGGTGAATAGTAGACTTAAGGACCTAAGAATGTTGGATCTTAGAGACCTCAGAATACTGGAACCTGAATTGTTTTTCCAAAGATGGGCGAAATTCCAAACCCCCTGAAAACCCTGAATGATAGCTTGAATTCTTAATGGGTTGATACGCAAAAGAGAACTCAGCTTAGTTTACGGTTATTACAGAGATTTATTACAAAAAATAGATTAGGTTGAAATGAGAGTTCTAAGAAAATCTCCATGTCTTCCCAACCCATCTGGATGATCCACTGAAAAGAATATGGAACTCCTCTCGGTTTATTCAGTCCAAAGATGATGTAAATTACGTAGCAATATTCGGGTGCTTCGAGCGCCCTTCGTATTGAGTTTAAACGGACGTTTGGGACTGTCCAGTATTGAAAGAGTTAAAGGGGAAAGGATATCGGTTTATATGTTGTTATTATTATGTGAGCACTCTATCCCAAAATAATTCTTAGGAATTTCCAAAATGAATCACAAATTTGGCAAACCAATACATTTGCATATATCAATCCATATGCAGACAGCAATAGACTCATACATGACATCTATTGAGATAACATGAGACTCATAACATGAGACTCATAGCGACTTTTCTTTTCCATTGGCCAAAAATCTATTGTATGAGTAAAGTTGATTCAAATGAAATTTGCAGGGTATCTAATATTGTTTTATTCGCTTAAGTCGAATGATCTGAGAATAGCATTTGAAATTTTTTTAACTTATTATTAATTCGAAATTACGAGGTCTACTAACGCATAAAAGCTAAAATAATTTAAAAATTTGATAAATCTAAGATATCAAACAAAGAGACGTTTATCCAATTTGAAAATTATTCTGTGCTTAAATTTCGTTGAATTCCAAGTTTCCTTTCTGAATATTCCTAGTATAACTTCTAAACTGGAAGCTAATATAAAAATGTCAATGTAATTTATCTTCTCATTGGTGCCTCTTTGTCCTATCTTTGTACATCAGAATCAGATTGATTTTTAAAGCATTCCACTGACAGATTAAATAATTCTGAAAGTGATAAAAAATTAAGAGAAAGAAATTTTTAAGAGAGATAAAAATTTCTCTTTTATCTCTCTTAAGAAAATTCGTGTATTAAAACGCGAAAATAGTTCTGTGAGAAAATCATTATTGTATTCGTATTTTCAGTTTCTTAGCACTATACAAACGAAAATCTTAAAGACAATCGTAGTTTCCATTTTTTTTATTTTCTGAAGTGATAATAAATTGATTAAACATTAATGTTCATTAGAAAATGTGCAAATTTTGTTTAAAAATTTCATAGACTATTTGCTAATTGTTTATGGATAATATTTGTTACTCTGAGCCTAAAAATAAAGCTATTGTTTTATAAAACAATATTCCTATATTCTCGGTCCACATCTATGTGTAAACGTGTTTCAATTTATTTGGAAAATTCCATCACTAAAACGAACAAGAAAGATCCTAAAAACCTTGTAACGAATGTACCGGTCATAAACCATCACGGTAGGCAGTTTAAAATTAGCTATCACAATGCCACTAAACACCGCGAATCAAACAATACATTTTATTTCATCTTTTAACTAGGATTATCGCAAAAGAAAAAGCAACGGCGAAAAGTCAATAGAAATCAACACCTCAGTGTACCTTCTCCCTGGGCGTCAAGTTAAAAATCCTCCTTAAAAACAGATGTCACCAGGAACAAATATCCGCGAGAGGTTAATAATGTTCTCGTCCGAATTCCTATAGTAATAACTAGAATTAGGGTTGGTTAGGAAAATAAACTTTACCTCTGACCAGTTGGTCGTTTACAACACCTCTTTTCATCTCCTGCGGTGATAATAAGCCTGAAAGTAGGGTGTACTCATGTAAAAAATATTTCCAAACGGGGTTCACTTCTCATAATTATCATTATGATCTACGATTACCTGCTTACAGCATTTTCAATTTGATCTGTGAGAACGTGAGTGAATATAACGCGCACGAGTGGGCGTGCGGTTTCTGACAGACTCCGCATTAGTATTTATTGACAAACGCTGTAGAATAAAAAGAGATGGAAAGTTATGGCTTATATGTAGTCAATACACTAAAAAGGAAATTTAAACCAATGTGAGAGAAATTTAACCCTTGGTGGGAGGGGCTGGCGTACAGAGTACGCCAATAAACTTTTTCTTGCTGAGAATTTTCGCCTGTTCTTTCCTGAGCTCTCCCCCCACTAACCTAATAGGAACATCCCCCGAGTACAATGAATCTAAACGATTCGTTTAGTCTGAGTTCCACCATCCGTTCAAAGCATTTTTTTGTGCTCGCGTCACGTTGGCGAACTCAGCAAGCCCTTCAAGTATGCCATAGAAATTTATTTTGCCTCCTGAAGAGGGACACACACAGAAACACTGATAAGTTAGTCACAGTGAGAGGATTTTTCGACTCTGTCAATGAAAACTGCCAAAAATTTTAAACAACTGATAACCAAATCACGATCGTCAAAAAATTGGAGTCCTTTCGTAGAGATGCTTGTTTATTTAATATATGCCGAATACATTATTTCTTTTATATTTTATTTTATTTTTTCTTTTTATAATTTATCTGTCATTTATTTCTCCAATTCTCTCTATTATGGTTCCTGAACAGATTAATGTAATTAACTAAGAAAGATGGGTGGAGATTTGAAGCAGAGGGTGAAAAAACTACCTGGCGTACTCCATACTCCGCCCCTCCCAAATTGTACCATACACCAGCACCTCCAGGGAAGGGTTAACGTATGTAGTCAACGTAAGTAAAGTAACCCAATAAAAGTTTTCATTTCCATCACAGTTCTTCTTCTAACATCTCTTTCTCTGCAATGGTTTTACCTAAAGGTCCTTTCATGCATTCGAACACTTCACTAAATTCTCAATCATTGTGTAATTTGCACTTTTCGAAGTAATATCATGCATAGTCATTCACTGAGTATAAAGTCATATTTTAGTGTTTCGAGACTTAAAGATTATAACTGCATACGGTGTTTTTCCTAAAAAATTATCTCCGACTTCTTTTAACGATGTAAGTATTTTTAACCCTCGAAATAAAAAAAACATCAAAGTGTTGAATCGACCAGAATGGTGACTGAAAGTAGCCTTCCTAGTGCAAAAGGTTAATACATACTTTCATATTTATATATTACTAGCTGTTACCCGCGACTTCGTGCGCGAAGAATTTGAATTGCTACTTTTTTTAAATTTACGAATGTAAATGTTTCGTTATATATAGAAAGGGGAAGTCAAAAGTTCTGACGGTTGATAATACATAATTGGACGACTAATTTAATTCTCTGTTACTGTAAATTACATCATTGTACTCAATGGTATCATCTGCTCTTTGGAATATATCATCCACCATGCTATATGTCATCTGCTTCTACTGTTTAAAAGAATACATAAGACAAAATATACCTTCCTATTATAAAAACTCTGACAACCATATCATATACGTCAATGGACGATCCTGGTTTGTTTATTTTGGATTCATAGACCGTTTTCCGGTAACCTTCCGATTTAAGCAATCGCCAAATCTATTTGGCAACTGTATCAAGCGCCAAGCTGGAAATAAAGGTGAATTAGTTCAAAGTCTAACCGTTGCCTAGCAACGGAGTAGCTATAAATATTCGTTATTTCAAAATCGTCTGCACGCATTTTAAAGTTTTGGAACTTTTAAAAATTAATAACAATCGAAGGGAAAATGTCAGAGAAATAAAATTAGTATCATTGAAAAGGTAAAGATTTGAACTTTAAGGTGGTATAAAAATATTTTTTGTCGGACAGTTTGCTCCGAAGTTACGGCGGAAAAACGATTTCGGTTATTTTCTAATTAACTGACTGTTTAATTAACTTTGGGACTTGGAAAAGTTCATAAGTGTCTTCCCCTTCTCTTAAATAATAAGTGTACAAAATTTGGTTGAAAACCGTCCATTGGTTTAGGAGGAGATGTGGAACATAGCCACATACATACCCACCCACATACCCACAATGACTTTTATTTATATTAAGATTACGCAGTTGGAAAGTTGTTTCCTTGACATGCTAATCTTATGACAAGAGAGATAGTTTTACAGAGGTTTTATTAGGAGCCAAGCCAATGAACTCCGACCTCGACAACCATTTTGGAGACATTGGCGGTCTCGGCGACAAAAGGAAACTACCAGAAAATTTATGAATTGTGGTCCTATCTCTACTAGGAGTAGAAATATTGAGAACCCTCGAGAGAAGTCTATGTGACGTCACATCCTGTTGGAAAAAGTATAAAAACCAGGATACGTTAAACGATCCGTCAGTCGTCTTTGAATCTTTGACCACAGTGCAAGTTGGTTATCTAATAGACATTGAGCGCTATGGAAAGTGCTGTTACTAAGATTCATTAGTGATCTAAGTTTTTAATCTATATAAATATTGTTTAGTAGTGTTAACCGTGCTTAATGTTTTGCTGAAATCTTTGTGGAATAAAGCTTTATTTTTTTATCCTGCTTATTGGGTTACATTCACGTACACACACCGGGAGATTTTTGTAACAATATTCACACATATTCCGATTAATATACTAATATATTTTGAAAAAAATGGGAAATTGTATAATTTTGATGGAAGCTGGTGATTTATCTTAAATTGTTAAATGAACCTTTGACAATGAAGAATAAGCTTTAGCTTGGGTAATTTGTGCTGATTGAAAACAATATGTCAAAAGCGTTTTGTTTTTACTTGCTATAGACCAATAAACGAGACTTTACATGGAGATCAGAACTTACACCATACTCCAGAAAGCGTAAAATTATATTCAGTGCGCCTAGTCTGAATTTTATATAATCGAAGAAAGAGGTGCAGTGGCCTGGAGGCAGAGTCCTAGTTATGGAGAAGAAAGAGCACAAGTTTGAGACCTATCTCCGCTGGAATTTCCTTTTATTTGTGGGCCTGGTGCAATTAACATGTCCTGCTGTTGATCTGGCGCGCAAATGTGGAGAGGGGATGACCTCTCAGGTATCCATTTCTCCATCTGACCATGATTAAAAAGCTCGAGATCTGCTGAAATAGGACGTTAATCTATCTAAACAAAAGCAATACGAAATAGTTTGAAATAAAATTAGTCTAAAACATGTGGTAATGATGGTTTATTCCTTTTTATACATTTCGTTAGAAATGTTATAGAAAATGGTAAAAACTGCTTACATACAGTCTGCCTAAGCTATTCCTTGAAAGGAAATACATTTTTAATTTTTTATAAACAACGCTTTCTTTATCCGTCTTTATCCGTGACCTTCATAAAAATTCCAGGACATGTGTTTTAAGAAAAGGTGTCCTTTATCCTTTGGGAAATTTAGTTGAGATCGTGAAGTTGAAAATCACAATATTGAGACCTTCGGAGAAATTTTCATTTCGTTCATGGATTATAACGCAAACTGTTCAGACGAAAATGTTCTCTTCATATATAAAAACTTGGGATCTGCGAACTGTGATGATAGTAAAAGATATTTATATGCAGGTAAACAGAGCTTTTATAAATTTTGTTTAATATTATGAGACTGCATTTTCAGAGCAAAACATTTTCTAATAAAACAAAAATTTTAGAGAAAATCTTTGTTGTATACTATATACATGCAATAACCCTTTTTTTACCGTATTTCCTAAACAAAATATGTTACATATTGAATATGTTTTGAATGTATCCACGAAAAATGTAAGAATAAGACATTTCCATTCTGAAGCTAAAGAATCTTTCCATGGAATTAAAAAAATGAGTTAAAGGAATGTACTATCCAAAATAATGTAAAGTGTAAGAAAAGGATATAGGGTATCGACATTTAGGTATTACTACATTTTCCTACACGTAGGGTGAAATAAATATACTTTAAATTACATTTATAATCAATTTATTCGCAAAATTAAAATATTAATTTGAATTTTATTGAATTAAAAGAAAAGAAATCATTTAATTGCATGGGAATTTTCGGAAAATAAATAGATATATAAAGCTGGACATTTACGAGCGCTCTGGTCCACACCATTGGAGCTCCTCGAACCAAATCCGTCTTAAATTCGAATATCCAATGAAAATTGGACTGTTTTGGTTGAAAAGTTTGGAAACCCAACATCATTCATTTTCTGTTTGGCTCATTCGGTCATGAAGTTGAAATACGATCCTGGAGAAGGGGAGCGATGCTCACTCACAGAAGGGAAAACCACAAAATGGGGGAGGAGGAATGAAGCTCTCTCGAGAAGGTGGGGCGGGGATCCCGGTTTGAGAGCGGGATGAGGGGTAAGCACAATAGTCCTAGAGGACTAAAGTGACCAGTTGTGTGTTTTGCATGAAGCCTCCATGAATAACCTACCTAAATGGATGGGCTGGAAATTGGAACGATGTGGCGCGAGGCGCTCCAAATGGAGTGGAGCAGAGTGCTCGTGAATGTCCAACTTAAGGGAAAACCCACGTAAATTCTTCAAAGGAAATCTTCCTATAATATGATTTGCCTTCGCATCCACTTCGGAGCGCATTTACTACTGTTAGAATTCCATGAACGCAATGCAATGTCAGATGGCCTTCTTTAAAAATGCAAGTTTCAAATTGAATGCTAGGTACACATCTTCCTTACTAAACCGTCTTACTACTAATCTCTATTACTATACATCTTAAAATATCATCACACAGAATACAGGGTAACAAAAAAATATAGGGAAAATTTTTTAAGGTTTTTATTTCCAAAAGTTATTATACAAATTCAGCAGTGCTTCTCAATATGTCGACCTTCAGCGTAATAGATTTGTCTACAACGCTTCGGCCATGATTTCAAAGCCCGCAAAATCATTTCCTGGGGGATTTTCTTCACTTCTTCTCTAACAGCCTTTTGAAGGCACCTCAGCGTAGAAACTCTTCGCTTATTCAGTTTGTTTTTCAGATGTCCCCATAGGAAAACATGGTGTAGCGTCAGGACTGTTTGACATCCATTGTTGTGGCTTCAGGAACTGCACTTTCTGATACGTGAGGAATTTCTGGGTTACCCTAGATGCATGCGATGGGGCAGAATCCTGATGGAAAATAGCATCACCATTTGGGTACAATCTGCAGTAATCATCCTTAAGAAAGGGCTTTAATATCTTCTGTATGTAATACTCAGAATTTATTTTGGCCCCAGGTTGCACAAATCGTGGTTTGGTAACACCATTGGCGGAAACGCCCATCCAAACCATTATGCCTTTGGGATGAGGCACCGTGGTTGACGGAGTCAAGTCTCGCCTATTCTGGTCACGGATAAGATATTGAACTTTAGATTTAGCATTGGTATCGGATAGATAGATCCAAGCTTCATCAACTTTCGCCATCTGTCCTTACAGAGAAGCTTGTAGAGTGGGCATGAACGTTGCCTCCTGATCTGCACCGATCTCTCATTCAAGTGATGACGTTTAGGTTTTTTCATGGAATATTTTCTTTAACGTATGTTTTAATTGATAGCTTACAACTTGCTAGCTCAGGTTAAGAGCTTTAGCCATTTTTGCCTGTGTTGGTGGATGAGATCGATGAGTTTCGATGATGATGATTCGATGATTTCAAGATGGTTTCGATGCCATCTTCTCAAGCCTCTGCAAATCTGATGCCTTCAATTTACTTTGACGTCCATTTTTTATTGGTTTTGAATCATTTTTCGATTCGAGTTTTGAGTTCTTGATGCGGCTGATATGGCTGAGTGAAATCGCAATACCTTTCTTTTTAAAATGGGTTTGTATAATCCCGTGGCTCCATAGAAGTTCTAAAAGTGCTTGTACTTGACCAATCAGCATTTGGTCAAATTTCTTCAAAGGCATTATTGTGATTTTATCGAACAGTATTGCAATCGAAAGTCTAATAGCGGAGCTTTCGATCTGTATGCTGCATATGTAAAACGGTTTTATAACTTTACTGGTAGATAACCACAAAAGTGATCCCTATAGTTTTTTGTTACCCTGTTTATCTTAAATTATCAAACAACACTGAAATGTAAAGCGTGCCCAAATGAAAGTGGAATTGTGGTTTTAGCGCCGTTATTCCATTTGGTAGAACTTTGAGGATTCTCTTGTAGATGGCTGTGTATTTTAAGAGAAGTCTGGTATAAAACGGTTAGTAATAGTGCGTCGTTGAGTGAAAAAGAAACCACAAAACAAGCCACATAACATAGAACCATGGACTTCTGCAAAAAAGCTCAGAGCGTAGCAACATAATTATTTTCGACAGAAGATGTTAAGTAGAATCGACATTTGAAGTCGAATGAAGAATGGGACTGAGGGTAAAGAAGTGCAATTTTCCGATGGTGGAGTGACTTTAATCATCGGCATGTCAATTAATGCAAAAAAATCCTATATGGAAAATATTTTGAAATTTACTGGTCATTAGTATTAATTTTCTTAATAGGATACAGTATTAAGGAGTTGATGAGTTAAGTTATGCTAAGAAATCCACTCGATGACATGCATTATTAAGGAGATAAAGTAACCTGCCTGAGCTATCTCATATCAATCGAAAGCGCGAAAAGCACAGAATTATCCCATAAATGTCTAATGATTGTTTGCAGAAACGCTTTGGAGAGTCCTCAAAAGTAGACAAATCAGCTTAGGTGCTTTAGTCAAAATGAAGTCAAAGTGTCTCATGAAAAGAGTTCTTGAAGTTTTCTAACAAAATTAGAACTCTTAATTGGGCATTCCGTAATTAAACAACATAAATATAAAGCTGTATTGAAAATAACACATATTTAACTAATATCAATTCAGAAAATAATTTATATGTGTCAGTGGAATATAAATTATTGATATGGCATTGTTATTAACGTAGAAAATCAATCCCTACGTGGTACACTTCAATTGATTCGTGCCAATTTAATTTTGAAATCCATTGCGTTTCTTGCAGGATGAAAGCGAATGTAGCCTCACAGAGCAGATTACGACAATGTGAAACTAGATGCTACATGACATGTGCAATTATATATGTGAAATGACTGGATGTCACATGAAAGATGGAAAAATTATGCTGCGTTATTTTTATTTTGATGTTATACATATAATATTCCTTATTTTATGTTCTTTTTATATGCTATTCCTTATTTTTATAGACATTATAAGTAATCTTTGAATTCCTTTTCTTTATTCAATCCACCTCTCAACTAATGTGACACACGTGTCAAATGATCTATTTCAATTTCATTTGGAAATCTATTGGGCATCAGGAGAAAAACGAATGTAACATTAGAACACAACGTAAGACAACCTGGAGCAAGATGTTGCATGATATGTGCAGTTATATTGATCAGACTTGGGAACAAAAAATATATTTTTTCTCCATTTACCAAGGAAATTTTAACGGTTTTAGTGTACAACGGGGTTGATGATTTCAAAACTAATTTAACTTTTTCCGAATTGGCTCTAATTTTTGAGATAATGCATATTGTCAACATTTCCATCTTGTCTGCAGTAAGGTGGACAGAAAAAAGTAAAAAGAAAAAACAATTCGTGTCACTATACAGCGAGAAAATTTGAGAATTGGTGAGAAATAAAACGGGGATAAAAGATTAATTAAATGGATTGATATCTCCAGCATGGGTCTTAAAAGTCCTAAAAAGTGGCGAAATTAAACTGTTTTTCATTAATTTTAAAAAAATTCTCATAATCTCTTCATTATAGCGTTAGCTGTTAAGTACTCAACTTCTTAAGAGTAATACATTTTATTTTATCGAAATCAGTTTATAACTTTCTGTCTCAGATTCCTTTCAAAGTATTTTGTCGTTTGAATACAGCAGGTCAGTATATATGCGTAGCAAAAGTCAAATCATAAAAAAGAGAACTACAACATCACCGAGAGAATGAAAAATAAATACACACCGAGCGGTGACGCTTGATGAAGTTCCAAGAGTCCAACTGATATTTTGCTTTATTCATTTTGTCGCCTACGTTCGGTTAATTTGTTGTATTTTTGTTTAATGCATAGCAAGAAGTTATTTAGGTAACAATATATCAACTTTATTTATTTTCTTTGTTTAGGGTAACACAAAAACGAAGCCCCAAAACTAGAATATTATTTGTTAGTTCAGAACGCATGCCAAGAATACAGAAAGTAACAAAAAGTAACACACCTTTACAAAAGACTTCTGCTAATAGGATATCAAAGCGATAGAACAAAGATTGCAAGGGAGGTGGGAAACACATATGGTGGCAGATTACTGCGAGAGACTTCAACGCGATATTTCAACTGTACTTAAAAGGAAATCATATTAAAAGCTTTTCATTGAAGTAATTGAACCCTCTAATTTAATTTTCATTTTATTGGACTTAATGCAGCATCATCATGTAGTTTTACCATACCATTGTGATTCATCTGTTTATTCGTTGAAATTCATTTGTTGATTTCATTCATTCATATTGTTTTAAATTTGATTCTTTAACTTACATTTGACACAGAGTTGATGTGATTTCTGCTTAGATTTTTCTTGTGACTTAGATATTGATTACTCTTTAGGATTAAGTTGATGTATTTCATTGATTTAATTGTATTATTAATTTATATTTGAGACAGTTTCAATGCGATTTGAGTGGTGCGTACATATTAGTACTGAAATATAATTTTCACTTTATCTCGAAAGCCAATCTGACAAAAAGAATGCTGGATTTAGAATCAGCACCACGAAATTACCCTAAAACCACTGTAATGTCGTAGGTAATTGACGAGTGTTATGTGTCGCTAATGTCACATGAATTTGGTCCACTGGGAACGGATGGAAAAGAAATGCAGTGTTGCTTTCATTTTTATCTGTTCATTATTATGTTGAAGGTTAAGATATAAAACTTTTAGAATTTCTTTATACTATTGAAGTCATCAGAGAAATTGTGTAATATTCTTAGTATTAATTCTCCTGCAAACCACTCCATTCTATATGTATATATAGCATGGTGCAGCCACAACGTAGTTCAAATGCATAATAGACAAAAGACTTAGGAATTTCACACTCTATAGAATTAATGGAGATTTTCATATTGCCTAAAATGTTTTTCCTTCTGCCAATTATGACTCCCTTCTTCCTCATTGCGCTAATGCTCGTGTTTTTTATCCAAAAAGTTAATGAGAGGAAAACGTCATAAAACACCATCATAAAAACTAACATACGAAAACCTTAAATCATGCGTTTTTTTATAAGTGGTCCAGAAAAAAGATACGATACTCGCAGTCACTAGAAAATCTACATTATGCTATCAAAAATACACCTTCAAAGGGAATGAAGTTGAGGCAAAGCATTAAAATATCTTCCGAAAGCGTTATCGGTATCAATGCAATAAACATTGTCGTAGATCTTGCAGCATAATTTGTAGCTTCAGGTAGAGAAGTTCATTGCCGTATAATTCTGAAACTCATTTTCTTTTCGTCGTGCATTTCTTGTTAGATCCCCAGGCATTTTCACCACCTGCTTTTCGGAAGGAATATTTTTAGTAGAGCGAGGCTTATAACAACACTCGTTTTAGTCATTTTGGGGATTACGCCGTTCCATTATCGTTCCTTTCGAAAGAAATATTTCCTACAACTTTTTACATAAGCTTGTGTTGCACATTTTTGTATTTTCTCTCTTTCATCCCATCTTTTTTCTGTCTTTACCATTTTGCTCGTTTTCTTTCCTTTTTTTTTCTTTTTCAGCAACTTCATAGTCCAAGTGGATGATGTGCCTCAAATCAGAGAATATTTCTATGCCTTGAAGAAAAACGAAATTGGTTTGTTAAGTCTTGGAACAATATATCCGTTTTTTCTTCAAATAAAATTTATTAGAATACAATTTTGTATATAGTGGCGAATTTTTTTACACAAACGAAATAAATCTTTTTCCAGACAAATATGATTGTAAAGTACTAACTATAAGCACAATAAATGTGTTTTCGCATCCAGCAAGTCGCAAGTAAGAAGAGGCTTAAATTTAATGCGATTCTGGTGAAAGGAGATTTATAATAAATCTTTCTTTTACTATGCACTTTTATTTAACTTGACTTATTTCATGTTTGTATGACTAATCTGTTCTTCAGTAACTACCTGATGTTCTAGAAATTTTTAAAAAACTGTTTAGCTTAAATTTATTTAAATTTAAGCTATGAGGAAAATTTAATGCAAGAAGTACATTCGATATGAATTACTAGCGTTAAAGTCAAGGCCCGACTCCTGCGGTTTGCTAGCTTTCTTCTCTCTAACTTCGTTTCGGACCGTTTGTGCAAGTACCAGCATCGAGACCGAAAGGGTTGAGGTTCGAAACTGGATCGAGAGTAGAGGATTCCCCAAAAGATCCACCGTTTATGTGGTGTACGTTAACTCTGACGTCGACGGTCAATGTCCTACTGTCCTACCGTCACGAGAAAAACCCCAGACACCAGACATGCCATTATGGAAACGGGGTATTTCACTGCATTTTGGGGGTGAAGGAAAGGGCTTTATTTCATTTGGCGCAGATAGAACCGGCGGAAGTCTCATTTCGCTTCGTACTTCGGTGGAAAACGAATTCCTCGCCTAACGAAGTGCTCTTAGTTTGCCAAAAGTTGCGGATGATTTTATACCCGTTTAATTACTTTCTTTGACTCATATACTTGAGGCAACCTTGCTCAGGGTTTTCCTCGTGGCGGTAGGACAATACGCTAATGTGACGTGGAAGTTTGCAGAAGATGATGTTGGCTCAAGTGGCATCCTCGTCTTCTGACCACGATTCCAACTTAAGAGATCCGTCCTAAAATAGCCTTCATGTTCTATATTGAAACGTTAATATAACTAAACTAAACAAGCCCCTTCATACTTATAGTGCTATTTATTTTTACAGAATTAAAATAATGGTTAAAAATGGCAAAACCTACAGACCAGCAAATTGAAAAGGATTACGCATATGCTACAAAGGACAATTATAATAATATAATTTAAACATGAAACAATGACACGGAATTAAAAAAAATAATACGCTTTTTATTTTTCCTACAATATGTAGAAATTCATCATCAAAATATCGCTTCACTTTCTGATACTGGAAACAAATAATCTTTTTGTAGAAAATAAATAGTGCATACCGCATAATTTAAGTTACTTTTTAACCGTGATAATAATTCAAACACGAATATGTTTGATTTTAAAACTTAGCTCATGTTTCCTGTAAGCACAATAACAGTGATTTAGAATCCAACAAGTCCTAAATTGAATAAGGTTTAAACATGATTCTGTAATTTCAATAGAAGATTAATAAAATAATAAGTTTATTTAAATTTAAGTCCTAAGGAAAAAAACTCGAAACTTGTAATATATTATTATTTAACAATATCAGTCTGGACTGCTGCCTGACTCTTTTCTTCAAACTTTTTAATCATACTAGTTTCATACTAGTTATTTATCCTTAAAGAATTAGAAGAATTAATGGAACAATTCAAAATGTGAAACTGAGAAAAAATATACAAATTTCACAAACCGCAGATATATTGAAATTATTGTTACTCGAATGAACTGGAAATCGATAAAATAACATTCATTTAACTAGGAATGTATCATTTCAATTTTCAATATTGAAGAAAACCTTGCTTGAAGAGAGACTGAGAAAGCTACATTTGTTAAGAAATATTTCACCTGCAGTCTCAAGTGAAACAAGATTTTATTTGCTATCAAAAAAATTAATTTCACATAAATACGGATTATCTTTATATCTTGGTTTCATTTACATCGATATTTTTGTAACATGTTATATTGTATTGAAAACTGCTATGAATCCGATGACTATGTTTAACTCCTTAGCAATGTACTTGTATGTAATATCTAATTATATGACCCCCCCTCCTCTGCTTCTGGGATCTGTTGTCGTATAGAATCAATTACATATCCATAGAACACTTCTTATGTTAACAGACCGGTCATTTTTGCATCGAGTTATAAAGTCTCTGAATGGCTTAATTTTATCTTATAAGTTTAAAAATGACATAATTCGATGCACGAGTGGATCTCGAGCAAAACTCTTAAAGGGTTAATTCTTTAAGACTTGATCAATGTTCTAGAAAAGTTTCCAAATTATATTTTTCCTGATTTAATAATGTTGTATAATTAGTTTCTACATAAATCCAGAACGGGAACATTAACTTTCTAGCACAGAAACTTCTGTTGACAATTGCTCTTATCAATGAAATGTTCTTTCGGATCAAAATACGTAAATATATGCATTCTAATTTCGTATCATCTTAAATACTACATAGTACTCAGTCATTCCAGATATATGTTACATTTTCCAGTTTCAGTGACCTACTTTTTGAACTTAATTTACGTTAGTCTTAGCTAATTACAAGAAGTAGAGATTGGCAAATATCTTAAATATATGCATTCAAAATACTAAAATATATAAATACTTGAACACATTGGATCAAAATACTTAAATATATGCATTCTAGTTTCTTATGATCCTAAATCTGTAAAGTAATCAGTCATTTCCAGATATATGTTACTTTTTCCAGTTTCAGTGACCTATTTTTTGAACTTATTTTACAAAAGTCTTAGCTAATAACAAGAAGTAGAGATTGGCAAATAATAGTAAGTACTTCATAGCAATTCAGAAGGGACACAGTTTCGTTTCTTGCAGCTAACGCCACAAGCACAAGCAGCACTTTGGAAACCGTATTTAGATGTAACTCTTTTCTACAAGTGTGCGCAGATTCTTCTGCAGTGCTAAGTGCAATCCACAATGCGAAAAGAATGCATTAGCAATAAATAGTTGAAAGTGACGACACAAGGAGTGCAGGAGCAGCATCTGCGGAATCTGTCGCTTTCCCTAAGAAGAAAATGATTGATGATTTGCAAGTAACTCTTCTTAGAGCGCTTCTATTCCCCATTTGCGATAAATTCACTTATATGCATGCAACAATTTGACGGCGAAGCAGTACATTATGTTTGGATATTTTTATGGATATTATTGTTTCCATTTATCTCTTTCTTTTGGGACACATTTTTCTCTCTTTTCTCTCAGGAAATCTCTCTCTATCTGTATTATTTTTGAGACAATCATTCGCCGTAAATGCCTTTTTCTTACTATATTGGAATAATCCGCACGTATTTAAGGATCCACCGGACTTCATTGTGCATTTCATCTGAAGCAGTATAAATAAGGAAAACAACATACAGTGATTTCAATATTTTTTCTTCTCTCGTCTGACAACATTTTAAAATGTTACACTGTATTCTTATAAACTTAATGTATGGATATGTGAAAAGCAACATGATAACACTCTTCATCTGGGATATTTTAGCTTTAATTATTTAGCAAATGGCTTTTTATTACTACATTATAATGTTTATGATGAATTTATGGACCTTCCGGTCAGCATTGTTAATTTCTCCAGCTAGATAATAAATGGAATAAACAGCACATAATATTTTCAATAGTTTCCCTTCTACTCTCTTTTGACAACATTCAAAAAAGTTGCATTGTATTCTGAGGCACATAACGTATTCATAAAAGATGTTACCTGACAAGGCTCTTGATCTCTAACTGCAAATTCTTCAATGCTTCTGCCTCAGTTTTTAAAAATACAAGAAAGACATGTGATTAAATATTTGTAAAAACATTGAAATTGGCCTGAATTTGGTTATAGCAATGAAAAATATTGTTCGAGATTAAAATAAAAATAGTTTAAATGTAGTTAATATTGGGGAAACTTTACATGACACTTTACACATTGGTATCATCGCGAAAGTATATTTTTGGTTTTAAGATGACACAGAAATAATATTTGTACCAAAATGTTTCCATAAGTTAACGCTGAAATCACCAATATTTTTATTTAATTTCTTATTAATTAGAATTCTAATTAAAACTAAAAATATTATTCCGATTTGCTACTATTATCAGATATTTTCCAGATTTGGTTAGTTTAGGTGGATCGACTTGCCTTTTAGATAGCCGACATTCGCTTTCATTATTCATATAGGAAAGGTTACGTTAAATTGTTAAATGCATGAAATTTTTTTAACATGTTTTCTTAGTGATACCAGGTTTAGAATTATTAGTGAGCCATAAACTAACAAAATAATGAAGTTACTTTGCGCAAATTCATGCCTAAACTAAAGCTTTCTTTTGGATCATAAAGTTTTAGAATTCGGCGCAAAGTAGCCTAGCTCCGAGTAACTTAAAACATACTTTCTATGCCAGAAGAATTGCTAAAAATTTCTTGAAAAACATTTAAGAAGAGAATGAGTTTCTTACATCTTTATGAAATAATTTTTAAGCTTATGAAAATAATGATGGAAGCACATCAAGATCTTCTTATGCAAGCAAAGAAAGAAAAATATTAAGTATTCAATAATTATAATGCATGAAATGACTTTCCACTTTCTGAACATAGAAAATTTAAATTGAAAAATTTTTAAACTAGTGAAAAACTAAAGTTTAAGCTAGATCAAGCTACCAAATACAAAGTTTAAAAGTCGAATTGAAGATATTTAAAAACTATCAGTTATTCGACTTAA
The DNA here is from genome assembly GCA_013235015.1 of Araneus ventricosus. Classification (NCBI taxonomy): domain Eukaryota; kingdom Metazoa; phylum Arthropoda; class Arachnida; order Araneae; family Araneidae; genus Araneus; species Araneus ventricosus. The sequence goes on from BGPR01000372.1 coordinate 448,624, forward strand.
AAATCAATTAATTGCAAAATGAAGTCTTCATTAATAATAAAGGTTCAAGTCTTTGTATATGTCTTCATTTGCAGTGCTTTAAAATATGTAAAATATGATTCTCCAGTTTGAATTAAACTACATTCAAAACATTCTGTCATACTGCAGAAAATAAAATTACTCTTTTAAAATTTTCAACGGCTAGGACAATATTCACCATACTTGTATTTCAAAAAATGCAATGTAAGGTAATAATATAAACAGAAGGCTCGATTTGTGATAATTATGTTAGCACAAAAATGTATTCAGTAAATAGAAATTATTATGCACATTTATAAGAAGCAAGAAAAAACGTTTAGAGCATATAAAAAAACTCTAAATTTAATGCATACAAAAAAAGTTAGAAAATTACTATATTTTCACGACGTTGACAAATATGGGAAAAATAATATTATTTGTCTTAGTCAAATATATTTAAATATCAATATTATAACATTAAGAACTCTCTTAATTATGTTGTGTTGATTTATATTGGGTAATTAATAAAGCTAAATGTATCTTCCCGTATAAATACAGTTGGTCTATTTGAAGGGTCGTTTGAATAATAATTTAATATTTATATAATACCTAAAAAATCCAAGATTTATTAGCTCCTACAAAAGAAAGTTTAAAGTTGATGCTTTTTTTGATCATAAAAATATATGTTCTTCTATTTTAAATATTTAGTGTGAGTAAATCCTTTTTCTGCAATTTTTATTTCTTGAATACCTGAAAACAATGAAAAATATTCAATAAAATTGTGTTAGAGAGTTTTCAAGTTCTTTCTTAAAGCAAATATTAACATTCGGCATTTTTAATTAAATTAAATAATTTCATATACAATTAAAACAATTAATAGCATAATTTTATATACAATAGTACTTTAAAAAGTATTTATTAATTGATGAGAAACCAATGATGGAATATCTTATTTTTTAATTTCAAATAATATGCTGTCTAAGAGATTTTATTAATTAAAAACATTTCCCGATTGCTATATGGAAAAAAATTCTAAAAAATATTGAAAAGTTTATTTCAATATTATTTTTACAGAAAATAATTTATTTTATAGAATATTCAATTTCTTTCAAAATTGTCATTAAGCCTTGAGAATAGAACTTAAACGGTCTTAAAATGGCATTACATGACCTATCACCAAAAATTAATTTTCAGGTTTTGTGAAATCACATATCGTTAAAATGTAATTCATCATTTCATCGAAGCTTTACGTTAAATTAAAAATAAGAATAAATTTTCTTCTACATCTTAATACCAAATTGGTTTCTTTTGTTTAGATATAAAGGGTCGGAAAATTTTTGGTCTTTTGGATCTAAATTTCGTAGTTTTGCCTTTAATTTTCATAGTAAAATTTGAACACAGAACATTCAAAGAACAATTTTTTCATAATTATTTTTCATATCGTCGGCATAAAAAGTGATATAGATAATACAATGATAAACTCTTATTTTCGAAATTCGCTCTATTTTAAAAGTTTCACAAAGAAAGATATATGCATTTTTGATTACCTAACCCGTATACACAGAAAAATTGTTTCTAACATTAACAAACATATATTCCTTTTGAAACAGACAAAATATGCCAATCGGTTTCTTTTGTTTGGAAAATAATGGTTATTGTTCTGCATTTAATTTCAGTATTTTGGCATTTAGTTTTCATGCTAAAATTCGAACCCAGAGCATTAGAAGAAAGACTCTTTCATAATTTTTTCAAATCCATTGGCATTTGAAGTAATTTGTATATCTCAATGCTAAACTCGTATCGATGAAATTCGCTAAATTTCAAAAATATTGCAGAGAAAGATTATGCATTTTTGATTACTTGACCTGTAAGTTCAGAGAAATTGCTTCTGGTACCCACAGAGATCGCATTCCTTTCGAATTCTCTCAAATATCAAAATTCTATTTCGATAAAAGGAACATTTCAGAATAATGTTGGCTTTGGAATGGTAAAAAGCATCGAGTATTTGTTTTGAAAACGTTCTGTGGCTTATAAGTAATAAAAGAATGTACATGAGAGAAAATTTGTAGAATGGGAAATGCACCGTTATATTCCGCGTCGTTTAATCCAAACAAATAGCCTAAAAGGATTCCAACAAAATGGAAATTTTAGAGCCAATTTTGTTGAATTGTTACTTACACGTTTGAGGCTTCGATGCATGATTTAAGAGAAAGAATAACATATCAAAGTTTGTTTTAGGAAATACAAAATAATGTGTTGCAATGATATAGATTTGGTTGATAAATACATATTTAGCGTTACCGAACCGTTTAAACGATATAAATGCATTTACTGAGGTGAAACAACTTAAATGTGACTGATATGATTCGCAAATGCTTTGTTACAAATAATTATAATATATTTTTCTTTGCTTGAAAATTTTTTCACTATTATTGTTGAAAGGTTACTTAAACACTTAAGGCTTCGGTGCATTACACGTAAAAGAAGTGCCATAGTTGAAAACTTAGTTTTAAAAAAATGCTAAGAAATGTTGTTAAGCAATAAATTGCAACAAAGTAGTAATAATATATACATATTCAAGATTGGATTGTGTGCATGAGTATCAGTGCTATGCACTTATACTCAGTGTCAATTTCTGCTAAAACCAAGGTATTAAAAACACATCAGAAACACCAAGATTGCATATGAAGTAAATAGGAAAATAAAAAAGAGAAACAACCTTAAAGAATACAATTTATTGAAAGTGACATAGATTTTGTCAAAATTTTAATAACCACAGGAGGGAGTCAGTATGACATTGTGAAACAGATTCATTATGAGAGTTTGAGCAGAAGGGACCATTTTGTAATATACACATATTAGGAATTATTATAATACTTGAACCATGAAAATTATCTGTTTTCTGTGGAAATATTTTAAATCCTTGTTTGTTATGTCTTAATAAGGATAACAATTCATTTTTTAAAAAATAAATTATATTATTTTTTCTATATCATATTCCATACTACATAATTTCTCTTGATTATCTTTACTTCATCTTTGTAAAATCTGCAAATTTGGAATAATATCGATACATAAGCCACAATTATGATGTGTAATAAACCATGTATCATGTATCAGGATTATTATTTATCGTTATATTAGAAATATTCAAACTGTTTCAATTGCATAAATTCAATTATATAGTTCGATCTTTTTCATGATCTGAAGGAATATAATTTTTTTCCCCAAATGAATAATAGTGATATTATTTTTCTGTCTCTCAGCTCAAAATTTCGAAAAAAGGAAACTTTTAATTTTAATTTCTTTGAAATATAATTTTTGGTTTTATATTTCCTGTAAAGTGCTCCTTTCTGATTCGGAAAATACCATAAAAAATCCTACAGAAATGAAATATGATAAAATATTCAGGATTTTAGCCATTGCTGGGGTTTAAATATTTCATATGCTACCTCCGTAATTATTACTGGACATTTTAAAAATACTTTTATATAACAGTAAAAAAAATTCTTTGAAATAAACTCATAAATTTATTTTTAAAGAATCCTTGGAATAAACTTCCAAACTCTAAGTAATGGAATGCGCTATGTAATTTGCTCTATCGCTTTTAATACTAAAGAACATTTTCTTATACATATTCCAATATATATATATATATATATATATATAACCACGCTTCTGACTTTATGTATAAAAATTAAAATAAAAGGTAGTATAATTTTATCAGTACGGAAATGTAATGTGAAGAAATATATATACTAAGGATAACATTTCGAAGATATTGATTATTTTTGTTAAAAGCTTCTGAAAAATAGTTATTTAATTTTAAAATTACTAAAAGCCGAAGAGAAGTAGATTATTTCGCATTGAATGAAAATGCAAGGTACAGTTGAATTTATCTTTATTTAAGCTGTTATAACGGTGTATTTCATTTTTATTCTACTTAATAAGTTTATTGCTATATTTAATTTCAAATTCGCATTCTGGACAAAAAGGAAAATTCATATTCTTATAGACTTTGTAAGTGCAAACTTGAATTTATAAACTCCAGATTCATGCCAATATATAGTAATTAAATTTAGTCGTCCAAATATGTGATTTACGTTTCAGAAAAATTTATCAGTGCCATTATTTAATCTATTTTCATTATTATTTTTCATATTGAAAAGGTTTTCATTTTAAAGCTATTTACTAAAATTATTAATTTCTCAATGCTTTACTTTGTATATTGAAGGATCTTATTTTTAGAGTTTTATGCAAATTAATTTTGCTATTATATAGTTTAAGCAAAAGAAAAAAAAATGAGACGAATTTAGAACTAGATTTCAATCCGAGTGAAAAAACCTTGGTGGTCATTCACCAATAATGGTACATTGAAAACGCAATTTTATTGAAATTATATATGCGTATTTATTTTTCATACAGAATTATTCCATTTTGAAAGAAAATAATTTTGTCATTTCTTTTCATTCAAATGAAATATTGACACATGTTTTTCAAAATAGTGTGAAGAATGCAAATACATTAAAACGTACTTGTAATAAAAGATAACTTAAGTTAAATAATCGTAAAAAATGCAGCAAAATATACAAGAAGTACTAATTTGATCTGTTATGAAAATCACAACTTAAATTCTATGTGTTGATAAATAATTTTACTTTTATGCGAATTCTACTTTCAAATAAAATTTTTTTGATAAAGTAAATAATTATTTCGATTGTACTGCATACTTAATATCTACATTAATAAGTTATTAATATGCATTGTAAAAACCTGATTGTGAAGCTCATCAAATTTAAACAAGCAATCTCTACTATAAATTTTCCAATTATCTACATAACAAAATAATAAGACGTTTCGTTGTTCATAGACTCCCGCTTATGTGCGGCAGTTCTGATGTCTACCACATCGACATTTTCTTCCAAAACTCTCGCGGGACAAGTTTCTTTTTTTTCTTTTTTCAGTCACTACCACTCAGACGCCTAACTGTATATCTATAAAAGAAAAATAACTGCCAGCCAAAATCTGTTACTCTTCATCCAAAAAGTCAAACTCGACAGCTGGGTTTTCCAGCATTGGAACTAGCATCAGTTGGAGTTGAACGTCGATGAGGAATGTTTTTCAGAAGCACTCCCCCAGCTTGCTACGATCTATGCTCACCCTTTGCTACCTAGTTCTACACTTCTTTTTCTTCGTCGGTTGTTTTGTTCATTGATATTTCGTTCCCCTTCAACCATCCTGTCGCTGATATCTCTTTTATCCCATCTGCTACTGAAAGGGATGAGGAAAGATCGATAATGTTAATGACCAACACTATTCCGATATTTTCGCGAAAAAAACAATATCGCCCATAACGGTTGATGTACATTTTTATCCACAACTTTGCACACGTCTATTTCTTTAAACGTTGAAAAAATGCGAGTTAAGAAAATTGGGTTGGTGGTTAGAAAAGCCTCTTCAGGTGATATTCTTTAAAAATAACTTAAAGTAGGGTATCTGTTTATTGATCGATAAAGATTATGATATTATCGTTATATTTTTGAATAGTCATTTGTTATTAGCTGTCCAGAGAGACCCGGAAGATGAAGTGAGCTATCATCTTAATCGGATAAAAAAATGCTCAAAGTTGTCAAAGTGTTTCCTGAAAGGAATTTTTTATGGTGAAGCGTGAAACAAGTAAAGTTTTTATATTAATACCTCTGTGATTAAAACAACGAAAGAAAAAATATTGGCTTACAAAGTTATTATTTTATAATACTATTAAATATAAGAAACTTCCTATATGGAAACAATATATAAATATCTGCATACAGGAGATAAATGGCACTATCTCAAAGAAGGGATATTTTTTAAAAGAGTTTTTTGTGTATTTCTTTATTTAAAACTTGTTTGCTAATTATTATTTTTCAATATATTTCGTATATTTATTCTTTTGACTATTGACTTTTAAAGCATTTTAAATCATAATACTGTATTTTGTAAAGTTTATTACTTTTTAAATTTTGAAGAGCGTAAAAAGTTGCCTTTTGTGAAGAGAATATCTTTGTTCCTTTTTGAAATAGGACTTGGTGGTACTTTAGTGTAAAGAAAATGTAGCTAACTAATAACGTCACTTCAATACTGAAAAAAATGGTCATGATGACTTGACCTCCGGTATTAGATTTTATATCCTTAGTCGTAGTGATATATAAAAGTAATTATATTTACGAAGTTTAGTAATAATAATGTGACCATAAAGTGTAAAAATATTTTCAGGATAACTAATCTAAACTTGGGGATATACCTGCATTGTTTTGTATTCTAACGCTGTGGTGCAAAGTTATAATTTTAATTAACAACAGTAAAAAATAATATTAAGTGACAATGGTGCCCAATATTGCAACTAATTAAAATGGAAAAAGAAAATTAAAAGATAGGGCACCAATAACAAAGCTCTATTTGTAAAGGGATGTACAGGGTATACACTCTGATCGTGGTACAATAGTTTATTCTAAACCATTAGAGACTGTCATATATGTACTTCCCAATGGAAAAATTCTTATTTTTGAAGTCAATAATTATTTTTTTGTGGTTTGAATCAATTAGGGTACTGCTGAAAAAATTGTGAAATCTAAATTTTTATACAATCCCTCAGTCCTATTTAAACATTCTTGACATAATAACAATTCAAAGAAGAACGTGTCCACTCTTATACGACCAAAACATTATTTTAGCCAAAAAAACGGCTTCATCGAGGAAGCGGCGTCCGTTAATTGGCGGATCTTCCTCGAGGCAGCCATTGAAATGGCCTAAAATAATGAAATTCAAAGCTTCATAGTTCGGTCAGTTTTGGTCACAGAACAGGGAAATTTTTTGTTTAAAATTATAGTATGCTAAAATTATTTTACTAAATATGAGTAACACATAGGCGGACTATATAAAAATTTAGATTTCGTAATTTTTCGGCAGTACATTTATTATCAAACAACTTTAAAAATGTTTACTCATTTAAAGCCATTATCCGATTGGAGGTATCTGTAACCTGTCTCTAATAGTTTGGAAATCAGCAACTGGGCACAATTAGAGAGGACACCCGGTGTATTGGGAAGCACAGCCCATAAACTATTATTTAAAACGTACTCATTCTTTAAAGATAAAAAGAAATATTCACATTTTTCTATCTTAGGTCAAGTAGTTAAAGAAACATTAAAGTAAAGTTGAAAATAAAATTTATGATGCTTAAGTTTGACAAAAGTGAGCATCTGTCAACATCAATTTCCGCGATCAAATTATAAGCCAGCTGTGGTTGATAACACTTTTTACTCAATTTAATCATGAGCACTCTATCTCTCTCTTTCTCCAGTTTATGAGATTCGGCGTCAAATATTTTTACGCTGCAACGATAACTGGCAATTAATTATCTCATGAAGCTTTTTTATATAAAATTAATAATAGGTGTCTCTAAGTTAATTTCACTTAACTTAATGCCGTTTTTTTATCAAGATTGCTACATCATAACGTTACGGAAATTAAGTAGAAAATTCAGTTCATTTAGAGATGAAGAAGAAAATTATGTGAGTATAGTAATCCCTGGATTTAACGGACTTATTGGGGCAGAAGAGTAACGTAAATTCGGAAGTCCGTTAAAGCATGAATTGCGTTATGAATATTTAGATTATGATATTGTAATCGGTATTTAATTTTATAATGTAAATGTAAAATATTTAGCATACGTAAAATATTATTAACAAAAATACTCCTTAGAACTATATATTAAATGAGTGAAAAAAATCTGAAGGCTGAATGTTGTTTCTTAATAATCAAAGATCTGACGGTTAAGTCCTATCAAATCGGAGGATTACTTTACAATATTTAATTATTTTAATGTAAAGCACTTTTTACAAAAGTTCCTTGTAGATCTCTATCTCTATTACTATCTATCAATAAAAACTGTTTATTATCACTTTGGTGCGAAACAAGCAACAAAAACTGTCCTCTTCTGTTTCCTAAAATCAAACCTCGATGTTTTATAATGGAAACCTTATCTTCAGTTGGTGACCAAAAGAGTGACTTTTTTTTATATTTTGAATAGCATGTTGATAGTTTGCTAGTATTTGTTGTTCACTGCCGTCCTTTGCAATAACAGCTTTCTAGAACTGTCATTAAGTAGTAGAGTCATATAAAAGTCTTCAACTAAGATTTTATTATCCTCCACGTATCTTGACCAGAAAGTTTTCCGCCACAAAATCATTGATACAGTGTAGCAATGTGTTGTATAGCTTTTGTTCAAACGATGGTTATAAAGAATATCTATTGATAGAGTTATTTCTATACTTAGTAATTTCTTAACTATGATATGTACAATATATGTGATATATGTCAGGAAAAGATTTATACTTGGGCGTAGGATTTAAATAAAATTGAATCATTAGTAAATGCTGATGGCGTAGCATAAAGGTATTGTTTTTAACAATTGAAGGATTAAACTTATTACTAAGAATATTTAGAATTTTATCCAAGCAATCAACACTAAACTTTTGTGTATTGTTTTGCTTATAACTAAATCCGCCTACCATCTAAAAAAAGCATGAGAAATGGGCGTTATTTATCAACATGAACACAAGTTACTTTTAATACATTTTATTACTTATTATGACTGTATTTGTGATATCAATAACACTAAGAAAAATGTGATGAAAATAAGCATCACTGATAATGATGACATCCTTTTTCTGAAAATTAACTCAAACAGAAAATATATGTATAGACCCAATGTTTAAGCTTTCAGCCGAAATCCTGTGTAGAATTATTTTCTAATAATATAATAATGATAAATTGTCGCGAGAGTCTTTCTTTCAAATTGAAATACTTAGTTGATTCGTGTGTTCAACTTGCTTTCATCTAATTTATAAGAAATAATTTTCAGATTAAAATGTTTATTGCATTGTGCTTTAATGAATTTGAATCTAATTCGCACGCTGTACACTATGTCAGGGCAGGACGAATACTCCGTTAGTCCGTGCCCTGGAACGGAGTGAAAAAAACAGAGGGCGCAAAATTGCCAAAACAAAATGAGAAGAAAATTATGAACTGGGTGGCAGTTTAGATGCTTCTGAATTAATTAGAGAATTATCTGAACTAAAAGTACGTAAAAAAAATTCGTCTGAATTATACTCCTGTTAATTGTTTCTTTAAACAAAATATTTTAAGTGAAAAGTTATTATAAGTATTTGTGTCAATTACTGAGTTGCGTACTGGGGGCGTTCGATAAAAAATGTACAAAATACCATATAACTTTTGTTATAATGCATTGTAGTCCCATAGGGGAGAAATTGTTTACTTTTGCACGGAACGGTTCAAATGCTAAATCCGACCTTGACTGTGATATAAATGTTTCATTGTGAATTTATATAATTGCTTATATGCTGAGCAAACAAATGTCATAACTTTTAGAAATTGCGAAATCTATTTCATAATATCAGAATTTGACAATTCATAATGAAACAAATGAAAACAAATCCATACAAACGTTCAACACTTTTAGGATATTAGTTTAAATTTTGATAACAATTCAACAATTAAAATCAAATATGAGATTAAATGTCACCTATTTCTTAATCAAAGAAGATACTCACTCATTACTTCATTTTACAACAACAAAAATTCTGTTCTAGAAGCGGAATTTAACACATTGTTTAAGAGATGCTCTTTTCAAGCAAACCGACATCTATTCCCCACTAAATTGCTCAGAAGACATAAATATACGGCAATTATAATCAAATATAAGATAATATATCACCCATTTCTGAATCACAGAAGATACAAATTACAATTAACTTCGATGAACCGTCACCGTCAGAACCAGGACTGTGATGGATAACCGAATAGAAGGATAGCAGAAATATCTAAATACACATGTACAGTAACATAATTCCACTACTGGCTTGGGACGAAAATGTAAATAAAATCCTTTATATAAAAGTGAATAATACATACATGTATTTAATTTTATAATACGATCAATATAAACGTAGTAATGCACAGAAATGTATTGTAATACTCTAAACCTGCGTTATTTTTTACTTTTTAGACGATGACGGAATTCAGAAACTAGCGGTTAAACTACTGACGGTCAATCGAAGTTTCACTGTACTTCATTTTTCAACAACAAAAATTCTGTTCTAGGAACGGAATTTAACACATTGTTCAAGAGGTGTTCTTTTCAAGCAAACCGACATCTATTTTCCACTAAATTGCTCAGAAGACATAACTTATTACATTCTCCTTTCATCAGCATTTTTTTATTTGGATTAACGAGATAGTACGTTGTAAACTGAAAGTTGCTTCCGTAGCAGATTTTACGTCCCATCAACAAGAAATAAGAAACCTTCATCTCTTTACATCAAAATGGTTTCTTATGCGTTTCAGGAGAAAGAAAAATAGTTCCGAGAAAAAAAAGAGAAACATAAATTAGGTTGTTTGGTTAGTTTACAAAGCTCAGTTTCTGTGAAACTCTTTATATTTGAAAATTTATCCATACCTTTAGTGCACGAGCTGTTAAATAATACAGTTTAGGAAGAGGGTTACTAGCTCACTATTTCATGAAATTTTCGGCGGTTTATTTATTTATAATTATTTTAAAAAAGGGTTTGAGTTAGACATTGTGAGTGTTGGAAAAATGTCCACATACTTGAAGTCAGAACATTAAAACTATTCACAACTATTAAAGTCTTAAAAATAGAAAAGCTTGAGGCGAAAGATGTTCGTAAAATTGCCTGTGTTAATTAAGCTTATATGTCAATAAATCATGAATTCTTTCCAATTCTTTTCTGAAACATGAACAAACATTTACCACACTAGTTTGCTTTCTGATCCCGTGATAATTTTTGTTAAAACCAGTTACTTTGCTTTGAACTTATTAAAAAAGCAATATTAGCCCGTTAATTATTTGTTCTTCTAGAGATTGTCAATAGGTTTATTCTATATAGAAATAGTTTTGGATCAGGAATTGAACATAAATTATTGACTGGCTCACAGGAATAATAGTCAAAAGTTTATACGATTATAATCAAAACCATTCTTACTTAATAACAAAAAACAATGTATCATACTGTCTAGTTAAATAGTCTTACATTCTGCCCATATCTATTTTAGTGACCAGTTTATTTATATATAATTCTTTATAATTACCTTGAATATATATTACCTTTAGTATATATTATCTTGATTATATATTTTTTTATATATTACCTTGAGTTAGACATTTAAAGTAACAGGAATATATAGGAACAGGAAGTAACAGGAATGTTAAAACAAGAAAAATAAATTAATAAATCATCACTTTAACGGAAGTTGTTCGCAAATTTTCTTTTGTGAATTAAGTTTAATATGCAATAAGTAATGAATATCTTTGTAATACGCCGTTAAAATTTAATCACTCAATTATCCAAATAGTGTGAGGTTTATTTTGTCGGATATTTTTAGTAAATGTATGTTTCTTTATTTTGAACTTTTACTAGAGAACAAGAAGGATTTCAGGCGTTGAGAATTTGATCTATTATAAAAACTCTTTAAGTTCATTTTTAGTCAAAAATGACTGGGTATATATATATATATATACAACTCAGGACTGTATTATTGCACCTAGATAAATAGTTCTCAAAATATATTTAGTCATCAATGCATTTAACAGTAAATGATAAATTGAGCAAAGCTCAAATTGAAAATGGAACAATCGATATTATGATGAATTAAACTCTATGCTTATAACAAATATTGTTTCACTTCCTGAGGTGCTTTCTACAGCCTTTAAACACGTAGAAACATGTATTACTTCATTCACCGGCTGTCGGGTGTTCCTTAGCTTTCTATGTGCAATTGACTTGAGTTGTCGCTGACTCTATAAAGAGTTACTTTGAAGTTGAATAGAAAGAAAATCGGGAAAGTAATTTAAGTAAGAAGATTCTTGTTCAGATCTGTGTAGGCAAATAATGTTCAGAGAACTTTCAAATACATCGTTTCAAAGAGGGAAAAAAACTGAATTCTTCGCTACCAATAAACGGGTATTTCTAAATTTTTATTTTACATGTATTAAAAACATGCGGTCTCATTTTCATATCAGATGTTAAAAAAATTCAGAAATATTCACTATTGGTTGTGAAAAATTCAGTTTTTTCTTCCTCTTTGAAATTTCAAAAAATTGAGATAGGTGTTGGTGCTTGTTAAGCGACATCATATTTTAGCCATTTTGTATCTAATTGAATTTGAACAAAAATGTCGAAAAGTCAACATTTTCTGCCACACATTCTGCAATTCCCACTATTCAATACATTACCGGGATTCTGTAATTGATTAATTTGTGGGAAGTTATGATTTGCATATAGAATTGATTTATTACATCAACATCCCGTTCTGAAGCTGCGCAGATCGATTGGAGATGGACCTCGTAATTTTGAAACGTCATTATTAGATAGCATTTCTTAGACATATTAACTTACAAAATAGATGAAATGATTTAATATTAACATCTAAGTGTATGAACGAATCCGCCATCTTCTAAGCACAATTTATGTTAATATTTGTGTATGTTCATTTTAGCAAGCTTCGATTTCAAAGGTTCTTCCCCAAAACACGTAGAAAATTTGATTCGCTGAAACTAACAATTTTTATAAATATAAACAATGTTGCATTTTTCTCTTGTATAGTTTTCCTGACAATTTCTGAAAAATCAATGAAAAAATATAATTCATTTATTAGGTGGAACAACTAAGCTTATAGAAGAAAACTCGTTTTTTTAAAATCATCATGGTAATTTCCAAAAGGTATTCGTAAGTTTAATATAAAGTTAATATTTAATAATTTTTAAAGATATAAACACATTCACTTCTTTCAAACAGAAGCTAAAACAAATGTTTTATAGGAAAACAACAGTTTTTGCTGCATCAATTCAGCAACCAGTAAAAATAAAGCTAACTAAAGGAAGCTGATTGTTTCCTGTTAGCTGTCAAATGATGAATTTTGTGCGAAAATATAAAAAAGAACCAGAAACAATAAGTTCTATTAGCAATTCTTGTTTCAGAGAAAGCTCAAGAGAACAACAGCTGTGAAACTAAGAGAAAAAAAGGCCATATTTGGACATAATCCAACTGTGTGTACCTCTGATTCATTCAATGTTCGTTTTCTAGATCTCAAAAATCCAGCAGAGCTTATTTCGTAAAGCGAGAAGTTGAATTTGAAATTCGTTCAAATAAAGAATTATATTTTAAAAACACATTTTTGGGGGCATTTAATAGAATCACAGATCGCATTAAACAGATAATTATGGAATCAAATAATTAGCTTTTAATTCTAATTTTTGACAAAAATAACTTATTATCTTAGAATTAAGATCATATTTTCAAAATTTTAAATTAAAATAGCAACTAGAATAATTTTAATTTTCATCATCAAAGCTTACCTTTTCAAAAACAATAATAACCATTGACAGTTTAAAAGAATAAAATCTAACAGAAATCTTCACGTCTGCGTTTAAATATGTATAGAAGAACGCGCAACTGAAGCTCATGACTTGTTTAGAATAACTTAATAAGCTTAATTTGAAGTTATTAATGAATCCCTTGACAAAAGTATGGAATTTGATAGATTGGAAAAATTATAATACACAGATTGAGTTTTAAGTGGCAGATTTGATAGTGAAAATAATTACCATACATACGATTTATCTCTGGAACAGCCAATAGTATTTAATGCGTTTCAAGTAAGACAATGCTGTGATATTTTGATTACTTTATTTTTTCCTATTACTTACGCATGCTTTTTAGGGCCGTATTAATCACTCTGGCGGCCTTAGGCAACGCAAGTTTGAGAGTCCCCCTATACCCCTCCACACCTCCAAAACCAGTATTGATTTTAATTTAATATCTATGTTACTGGCAATATATGGAACGCCGGCATTTTATAGAATGCCGAGCGTTTTTTGGCAAAATATGAAATGTGAGAATTATTATATATTTTCCCTAGGCATTGCATATAGGCATTCTATAGAGTGACAAAATCTATTTAGGCAAAATATAGAAAAAGTTCATGATGAGGCTATTATTTAAAAGACATGCATCCCTCAAAAATAAAAATGTTGTTCTGAAAAAGTAATGAAAAATGCCATTGAAAACTTTTATTCAAAATACGTGAATAAATTAAAGTTTCCAAAACAAAATTTATGCCATTCTTATAATAGAAAACAAAATGAAAAAATAACATACTTATTCTATCAAGAAAAGAACTAATTTTGTTTCTAATTGCACTTAATTTTATTTCTTACAATATTGAATCGGCAATGTATTTCATACTTTGTGGTTTGTTATTTGACATTCTATAGAATGCCTAGTAAAAGTGTGAAATGTTTCATACATTGTCGGCTAGTTTTCGGCATTCTATAAAATGCCTAGGTATTCTATAGAATTCCGAATTTCATACATTGCCCGCATCATCTATATAAGCAATTTTTAAGTAACAAATATTAAGACAAACTGAAATAATATAGCATCTACTTGCGGGGGACCTAAAAGAGATTTGGTTTCAGTATCTCACGTATAAAAAATTAAAATTAAAATCCGATTTTAAACAAAATGGTAAAAATATTACAAATCTTTGTAACTCATTCTAAACGCTCAAATACAAAGTTTGCCACAGCTGTTGACTTGTAAGTCCTTCAGCGAACTGAAAAAAAATGAACCACTCTGTTTAGCCTGCGACATAATAAATTCCGAACCTGATGTTCTGAAACTTAAAAGATACTTTATTTTAATTTGAATGTGTTCGAGAACATAGTCGTGGTAAATGAAATGAAGGCACAAAATCAGATTACTATGAAAATAACGCAAAAGCACTTCTAGGTCTCGGACGCCCCTCCCTGCCCAAAGCTGAGGGGCTCCTAGGCAATTGCCCGTTTTGTTTATTTAGTGATCCGACCTTGATAATTTCTGGAAAATGATTCAAGAAAAATGGTTCATCAATATACTTTTTCAATATATAATATTTTATTGAAAGTTCTATCTAATTTTAAGTAATTTTGGGTGAAAAGATGCCAAATTCATATGCCCATCTTTATTAGGTAATCATAAACAGTACTTATAAATTCCATGAATTCATGAACTTATTAGATAACAACCTGATAAATATATGAATTCATGGAATTTATAATCTTTATTTATAACTAAAGGAATTCCCTAAATACTCATTATATTGTATATAAATATTACATAACTCTGAGTTCTTGACATGTCGTCGTTAAATGAGAATAGAGGATACTATTCAGTATTTTAATCACCTGCTTTCCCAAAAGAGATTACAATAGCTGTATGTTTTGAACTATCAGTAGAATTTTATTGGATCCTATGTCCCCTTTCTGCTTTAAGACTGACTCACTTTTGAAAAATTACCTTTTTTGATAAATGTATTTTTCTAGTTTTATCAAAAGGACATCTCGAGACTAAGTCAATTTCACTCTTTCCTATTATAGGACAAATGATTTCAGTCTTTTGCAGACTTTTTCGACGTCGAATCTCCAAGTTGCTAGACTGAAGGGTGCTAAATTTTAATCTCGAGTCTATCAACATGTGTCCTAAGAACACTGCTTGTAGGACAAAGCAAGTCCTATAAATGCCATGTTTAATGAACATATCAACTCCTATAATTGTGTTAGTCAGAATCGACAGATCCACAAAAAGTATAAATTTTAGTATTGGTATGAAAACATTAAGATTATACCTATGTTTGTTTCTCTGAAATGCCCAATATTACAGCAAAAAAATATAGGCAGAATTCGAATGAAAGGAATATAACCTTTTCCAGAAACATAAAATGAATCGTGTTAAGTTGATTATTTTTACAAAGCAACTTCAGTGAATTTTTAATGGATACGTCGAATCATCAATGTGTTTGTGCAGGTAGCGTAATAAACAATTACAGTGTCTTTGAAGCTTCTATTCGTTCATAAAATCTTTTATAATTTTACATTTGTTTTACTACCATTTAACTTTTTAATAATTTCCATATAATCAGCTACCAACCGCCAGCATTGTACAATCTACTCATGCACTCTTGCAATGACCTAATACTTTCTGCATTACTAGTAAAATCCCCTTTTGCCGAAGAGGTATAACATGAAAAGCAATGCTACAAAACTGACAAAAGCTAGCAAAACTCTGGAATAGAGCAAAACTGAGAGCTTTCCAGAGCCTTCAAATACAGATGAACTGGCCGTTGATGGTTTATGATGTATATGGGCTTAGTGCACTTTAAATCACTTGGATCAATTGCCCTCGCAATCCTTTTGGTGCACGAATTGGTGGTGTTGGTGTTTTTTCTCGTCAATTGTCGTATGAGAATGCGAGGTCCATTCTAATATACTGTTCATTTGCATCCAAACGGTACGTTCTAATAACAAATCCAGAATATTCATAGTTTCGTGTAGTATTTAAGTTATTCTGAGTTATATTTAAAAAATAATAATCTGGATGATTTAATATGCTGGGGTTAATACTTACAGATTCCGTTTCTTCAATTTCTTCCCCCCAAATCAAAACTAATAACGTAATAGAATTAAAATATATAATAGCTTCCTCTTGCCTTCATACCAATTACCTATTTACTTTCAAGTCTAGAGTTCTTTTTTTCTGCTTTTATACTAATCACTTCGACACACAAACACATACAAAAGAAGAAAATGAAAAAGAAAATTTTAAAGGAATTGGATATTCATAGTGCATAATAACTTCAAAAATCAATATAAAACGCGTTTATTTGATTTACAGATATACGAAATAATTAAATAGTTAATTAAAAAATACTTCCCATAAAGCGTTTCTTTTCATACGAGTAAGTGATCCGACAACAGCGTTTAATATCTCTAATGGCTTAATAAAAATTTCAAAAGCAGATTATCTCGAACCATTCTCAAACAGACGAAACAACCTTTTAAAGGAAGGAGAAAGAGGTTTATTACCTTTCCTTAGTTACCATATCAAGAAAGCGTTTTCAAAGGAGACAAAGCTTTATTTTTCACAAAATTTATTACACAAACCGGAACATAATTAATTCTATTATTAGAATAAATTGCACCCAAAATGTTTTCTACTTGCATAAACGAAGCATCCATTCCTTTCATGTTGTTGAAAAATAAAACTACCAACTGATTAATTCTCCATCCTTTCCCAATAATAAAGCTCGAGTACCCAAGGCATCAATTAAAAAAGCTGAAATTAAAACGTAGAGGAATTCGCTTTACATAGTACCCCCGTTTTATCAACTAGTAATGAGATAAGAGTGTAAATATTGCTTTTACAAAACCTCAATTACAAAGTGGATATTTCTGTCGTAATTATGCTGCTCCTATACATTATTACGAAGATCTTGCGCTTTAGATGAACGGGGAACATATTAAATGGCTTTAGAACATCTAATCAAGGAAAATAGCGCTGAGTGGCTTATTGAAGTCGTGCTAAATGCTCTCCTAAATGATGTTTCATTCTGTGCTATTTTATTTATTTTATTCTTACATAGTAACCGTATTAGATAAATTTAGTACGGGAGAACACATAGAACTTAAAAATTGTAAAGTATCATTTACTGAAATTAGTGAACTTTATGAAGAAATTATTCAAAGCACTGAATTATTATGGAGATCCCAGATTTATATGAAGGGAGAATATGTTCATGTTTTATAATATCTTATCGCGGAAATTATCGCTAATTTGTTAATTAAATGTGCACCAGCATCAGTTTCTTAGAAAGGGTAAATAGCGCCTGGAGAATAGTTTTTATTTCTTTGGCCTCTGAAACCATTTGTAACTTACAATAAAACTTTTATTAACCGTCACTCGTTAAACCGCCAGTTTATGTTATCTGTAATCATCTAAAAATTCTAATCCGTCATTTCTGTACATTACTGCTGTTATTTAATTTTATATTCATCATTTTGTAAAATTAAATACATTTGTATGATCTAATTTTAAAGGATTTTATCTTCATTTTTATTCCAAGCCAGCAGTGAAATCATGGTAATGTATATTTGTGTTAAGAAATTTCCTTTATCCGTCTATTCGGTTATCCGTCACAGCCCTGGTCCGGACAGTGGCGGTTCATCGAAGTTTTACTGTATTTCAATTCATTATCGCAGATTATCTCTTATATTTTTTTCGCTGTGACAATTAGTTTAAAAGAAATTTTCACCGATCAGCTTGCTAAAATCACCAGTCTGAAAATTTGACAGGTAATTAATATATAATTTAATTTCGCAGAAATGTTTTAAACTCTTAGCACTTTACAGATTTTACTCTTTGCTTCTTTTAAGTAGTAATATTTTAAACGTAAATGGGATCTGGAAACATTTTATGGATTGTATACTGCTCAAATATGAAACAAAGTTGAAATAATGATTTATTTACTTTATATTTGAGATTCATTTTAGCTTTTTTAAAAAATTGTATATGCCTTTAAATATAGCTGATCGTCCAGCATAGAGCTCATTCGACACTGCATCCATTATCAAAACTTAATATTCAGAATTCCGTTTCGAAATGAAGGATTCTGACATGAATATATTTCGCCAAAACGGTTCTCTAATAACTTTTAAGCTTAATGCTTAGCAAATAAGCGGGAGAAATTGAACCTGGAGTGATAAATGGTCCGTTTACACATACAGATATTTTCATAAGTTTCCCCGTTTTCATTAGGTCGTAAGTCGTGATAAACTTTGAACTTTTAAAGGCCAAACTGTTATATGATATATATATATAATCATGTATCAGTTCATTTGAGTGCATAATTATTTTCATTTAGTTACTATTACTATTTTCATTTAAATTTCCCTAGCAACATACCTAGTTGTACAAGGCTAATTTAAAAGTACAAGATAATATTATTTGATAGGTAAGTTTTTAAAAATATATAGTGGGAACGTAAGTGGGAAAATGGTACATATTTACTAACAAACTTGAAAGAGTTAAACAGTTAACCCAAAAACTTTAGAATTCCACCTTTTTTTATTCTTTGAAGCATTGGAAAGGTCAACTTTTGATATTCATGATGGAAAGCAAGTTGAGAAAAAAAAAGAGACAAAATTGTTGAACTGAACTTTAGAAGCCAACAGTCCAGAGTTCTCGCATGAAACGTTGAAATGCTGAATCGTTTTTATTACTTTCGATTTTTTCTGTGGATTTAGTTAAAATGTGTTTATACGAATTTGCCCCTGAATAGTTAGAAAATGAAGGATTAAATGAAGGAAATGAAGGATTGAATTAATGTAAAAATTAGAAACTTTAGGTTATAGGCAGTGGCACGCTAGTTGATTGTTTTCATTTCTAAATCAACGTCTAAGTTTGGTGCTACACGAGGGCCATTTTGGTTTGTACCTCGCAAAGTCGCAATAACTAATAGATACGCATGCAGTCTACATATATTGCCATTTTTTAACACGTAATAATTTTTTTCTTAAAGAACAATAATTATCATTCTCATTAAGACTAATAAATATAATTAAAAAGGAAAAGATTTTTAAAAATTCCGATGACCATATCATGGAATTTCTTTTATATCCGTGACAAATATTTCGGCCATTTAAGGACGAAAATGATTGCGACTAATGGAGGTTTATACAATGGACATGTAAGACATGATCTGGAACTCCCTAAACTTCCATGGCACAATGATATGAGCAGGTTCGCCCCATGACGTCAGAATCAAAATGAAATCGAGACTCGAACTTCCGGTCATCCGAATCAAAAGCCGAGACTCTACCGACTACAATTCACATTTAAATTAGATGTTATCAGAAAAATGCTCCTGTAATAGAATATGTAGCCATTTACGTAATATAACTTCGATTAGCGAAAAAACTCTATGCAGCTAAATGAAGAAAGATTAATTGAAAAATAATGAAAAGACAATTTGTTCATTGTTTAAATCCTGGTGAGTTCTAAAATCCACTGCATTAAATTGGAAAATAACTTTGCACAACCAGATAAATCTTAAAATTCATTTCAAGACTACAGAAGAATGAAGTTACTTCCAAGTTGCTGAGTAAATATGAATTTTAAAAAGTGTTCACAGTATTTATATGTAGATATAAACTAATTATAGTTAACATTTTATTTCTGCGACATTTTCAAACAAAAATGTTTCCGCCATCTCCACAAAAATGCAATTCAACTACTTTTATTTTTTTATTATTTCGTTAATGTTAAAAGATTATTTATCTGCATTTTTATCTTACTTTTAAATACTATTCCGACATTCCTTAGACATATGAGTGTATTGATATAATCCTAGAGTTTTAAAAACTAGTTGCTTTCAACATTGTTTTCCAAATATCTCCATAATGAGTTCAAATAAAAATGGAGCTTTATTTTAGCGACTAACAAGACGCATAAGCTTGATATTCTAACAATTAACTTGATACTCTGAGGAAGTGATACCAGCAATTCTCCGACATAAGCTTCATATTCTGAGGAAGCTATACATTTCCTCTCACATATATTCTGTAAGTCAGCTTTGTTCCGAACGTAGCAATGCCTATAGTGATTTTAGCATTATGAAACTCTCCAAGCTTATTCTCTACTTCCTATTCGTAAATTATCCGGTGACCTACATTTCGACACAAACAAATCATAATGACAACGTTATCTATTATTCTAATCTAACAATCTAGTACCAGAAGCAAATATTGAGAGTAAAGTGTTTCACACATTCAAATACCTGATGAATCATTAGGCAGTTGACCCTGATCCACATATTAAATGAATAACTAGAGGTTTAATTTACGGTTGTTAGTTCTCATTTGAACCGGAATGCTATTTGAAAGTTTAAACTATTTACTAGAACTTAAAGCTTAATGATATCTTTGTGTTTACTAGTGCATATTGCAATCTAGATAATTTAATAAATAGTGAATGATTAATTTATAATTTATCGATAATGCTCGAAATGGGAAAATGCATTCTTATTATCTAGTTTCTGCAACAAATTTCCTTGTCAAATTTATTGGATATCTGAATTTTATACAGCTGGTTATTCAGCAATAAAAGAAACTTGTAGAAAGTGAATAAAGACATTTTCTCACTTAGTAAAATGTAAATAAGATTCCTCTGTAGTTTGCGCATTTGAAATAAATAGATATATTGTTAATTAATACCCCAAGAGTAATTTAATTAGTGTTCATAGGAAATACCTTCGCTTTATAGTATAATTATAAACTGTTTAGTCTAGTTGAAAACGAGTAAATCTGTTTATCTCTGTTAGATATTTATAGATACAATTTTAAATTTAAATATTTAGTTTAATGACGTTTAGGAAATACTATGACGTGTGAAATTTGATGCTGTTTCATAAAATTCACTTTTGAAAGATATGAATTCTATATGAAAAACCCAACATTTTATATGATTACAATATGTATGAAAGATCGTTTGCTGTTAAATGATGCAGTTCGAATAATATTAATTTTAAATTACAAGTGCACTTCAGTACAAAAATCAATTTCCCAGAAAATAGTTTTCACCCTTAAGATGAAGAAAGACTAATACTCTGCCTTACGTGCGAGATATATTTTAAAATGCAATTTCTTTAGTCCACTTCCTCTTTTCGATTGAAACAAATATTTTATGCAACATCCGTGAGATGCAAAGACTATGGTCTGAATCTGAGCTGCATTCTCACTGTTATTTTTTCATACGAAGAATCACTGAATTTAGTTTACATTCCAGGATTGCGTAATAATTTTCATCAGATCGTTTATGATACGCTAGGTCTGAATTGTTCAGTACAATTCAGAGCCTAACGCATTATTTACCAATATTGAGAATAAATGCGCAATATGAAGTAATTAATACTTAACCTTTAAGGGAGAAAAACCTAGTAATATATAATCTGTTAAATCAATTTCATTTTAGACTGATTATATTTTTAATCAACAACTCATTACACTAATAGATCATAATTTTCCTATCATGTTTATCTCACTACTACATATTATTAATTCAACAATCAATGACTTAAGTATGAACTACCTTATTTAAGGACTGATAAGGAAACCATCTCTACATATTATTTACTACCTATGTACCAGTGATAACCTTAAGCAACAGAACTTGAAAATTCTTATTCCTTATTTCAACCACCACCAACTGAAATTCAATTTTTTATATCAATTTCATTTTTCATTGACTCTACGTTTAATAAAAACAGTGCACAACGTGCATATAGCAGAATTTTGCAATCAAGAAGTCAGACTTTGGCGAACAGAATGACTTTATGGCCAGTAGCGGTGTTTTTGCTTTATGTCCGCCATGTTTTTTGAAATAAATAGGAAGCCAGATTGACGACATCAACGACCATTGGATTAAAAAGCTTCATTGTATTACCAACACAATACAAAATAAATAAAAATTTACATCACGCCTATTTACAAGTATTTACAGAAAGTTTATCATAATAATTCTCTCATAATAATTTCATAAGTATAACTCTTACCGATTCATCCGGCATCATCAATCTTTTTTAACACAAACTCCTAGTTGAGTTGTTTTCCTCGTTGCAAGATATGCTGTGCGTGCTAAAATAAAGTTGCGCGCTACACAAACCATCACTATTTGATTTTCATTGAAGGACCAATGATTTAAGTATACGATGCCCACATTTAATTACTGATGAGGAGTGCATCACTGCATGACATTATTTTACTCATTCCTGATACCCATATGCAACATAACTTAAAAAATCCTATAATTTTCTAGAAATAAATAACTAAAAGGCAGATTGACAAATCAGTTTCGTTTGAGATTGGATATATGTTTTATTAAAAAAAATAATCATCACAGTACATAACTTTCAATTCATATTGTTTTATATTACTACATTATCACGAATAACCATTGATTTTAGTATGAACTTAATTCGCGACTGATTAGGTGAACTTTTCTGAATAACATTCACCTATGCATTTCTGAAGTCTTTAAGCAGCGGGACTTGAAAAATAATAAGCATTTAAGAAAACAATAACTAAAATGCAGTTTGACAATTCAGATTCGCTTGAGATTGGATCTATGTTTTATTAGAAGAAAAATAATAAGCACCGAACATAACTTTGAAATCATGTTATTTTTTATTATTTCATTATCACGAAGAACCATTGTATCCAACTCCCTTGTATCACGACTGATACGTGTACTTTCCTGAATAACATTCACCTACGAATTTTCGATGTCTTTAAGCAAAGGACTTGAAAAATTCTGAAATTTTATTCAGCCACCAACAACTTGGAACAGGTATTAAACTTGACGGAAAAGATCCATTTAAAAGAGTCGAATAAACTTGCAAGCAACGTCTTTTTAACGCTTTTCGTAGAAAAAGACCCCGGACGTGTCCTTTAATGATAGTTTAACGATTCGCGCCATGTACATAAATGCAGAGCAGCAAAATTTTTGGAAACAGAATGTCAAAGTGTAAGTCTTTTAATCAAAAGAGAGTGTTAAAACAGCCAAAATAAAAATAAAAATAAAGCAAACGTGACTTTGAAAGATGTTCTCATTTTTCAAGTTATTTATTGCCCGACTCTTTTCCGACCGAATATTTTAAACAAAGAACATTAAAATTAACCCTGAACCAATTTTAGAAGAGTGCGTAACTGTCTCCTTGCATTTGTTAATTTATTGGCACAGTTTCAACTGAAATGTTTAACAATGTGGTTCATTCGTCATGAGCAACTAAAACCGTAATAAAGACAGGACAGATAAAAATCTGTCAGATAAGAATATTTCTGCCTAAGTATATATTTTAGAGGTCCCCTTGTTAGCCCCAGTAAGTATTCAATTTGCTTTATTTAGTTAGTCATAACTGAGTTTTAAATATTGGCCTGAATGCAGGGATGGTCCTTGAAGTCTTGACTTTTGATGAATTTCTTTGTAATATTTTGTAGTTGGTGATCATTGCAGTAGTATTCAAAATTGACGACACTTTCTACTTTTTTTATTTGCTTCATCAATATTCAGAAAGGTCAAGGTAGCCTGATTGTTAAAAATTTGCTTAGGAATTTAGGCAGAGAAATCCGTTGAGCAAATGCAATTGATGCGCATCATATCTGCTACTGTCATCGCATTTCTCACACTTGTTTGGCATGAAAGGTACCCCAGTATCACAAAGATATTGTAAGACAATGCATAATATTCTCATTATTATATAATATGGTACAATACCATATAATATTATATAATATTGAACAATATTGTGCAATATCGTGCAGGTCTTATCATTGGACCTCTGTTTAAAATTCCAGGTGGTTGTCTTCAAATAACCCTATTGCATCTTCAAAAAAGAGACGCTAATCAGAATCAAGGCAAAATGGCTACTACAGCTTTATAGAATGTCATACTACAGTGAATATCTTTGATTGTATTACTTTTAAACCCATTAATGCCTAGCGTCCAATTTATAGGACAGTGACATTTCACTTCCTTAGTATTCCAATGCTTCTATTTTGCCATGTCTAACAAGTAAATATTCCCATGCATTTAAATAATTTTCAACAGGATTATACCACCAATAGGCCCGATTTCGTAGTCAAAGTATCGTCATTTTGAAATTTTTTGTTTCATCTTTCGATGCATTTTTGAGGTAATTCAAGGATTACAAAGTAATCTTTATATTTGTTAACTATATTTTAAAAATATTTTAATATATATGCATAAAAAGTTTCATTAAATGATTTTATACCGATTTTTTGAAAAAATTTTCTAAAAAAAGTTAAACCAAATTTTTTCTCGGAATTCAATTTTACTTTACAATTATCTTAATCTTGGCATAATTTAACAGAAATTTATTAAACTCTATGCTTTAAATTAATTTGGGCGTTAAAGGGTTAATAGGGATTTAATGCTGAATTCGGCATGGAAACAAACGTGAAATAGCTAAAGAACGAAGAAACACACACACAACCTTCATATGCTATATTACAGCTACACATGAGTATTTAATTGAACAATTAAATATTTGGTTAGTGTTATAGACTCAATATATGTATATACGACACACTGAAAAATTTAGTCTTTTATTTTCGCTCAAACTTACAACTAATTCAGAAATAATCCTATATTGTTATCTCTTCTAAAATAAGCAATTTCTTTGCTATCTCTATATGAATTTTGTATGAAATGAAACAAAAATGAATCGTTAAAAGAATATGAAAATAATTCGATTTGCTAAAGCAAAAGTCATAATTAAAAATAAGAAAATTCGTTAAAAAGGATCTCGGAAAATGTCTGCCATGGTGGACGCTTGTAAAATTACCGGAATATTTTATGACAGATTAATTATCAGATGAACGAGCAGAAAAATCACACATTTATGTTGGCAATTCAGATATTTCATTGTTTATGATTTAAACTGGATACCTTTTTGGGGATAAAAGTCAATTAATCCATTTTAATACCAAATATTGTTTAGAGTTTTCTTTGAAATAATTCTGAAATCTTCAATTTAATTTGATATTTTGCAAAGCAAAAATCTAAATTATAAAGCAAATTAAATATTAACAGAATAAATAAAATTAATATGCCGAGATTTTGAGTCACAAATAAATTTGTTCTTGAAGAACCAAGCGAAATTTATCTAAAATCATTTTTATAAGTAAAAAAGTTTAAGCAAAATTATATTTCATAATATAGAGCAATGAGTCAGACAGAATGCTTCTTAACGTAAAACTATAAAATTCTGATCAAGCAAATTTTCAAAAGAAGTATTGAAATTATCAAAAAATGACCAAAAATAACTAACTCCTCCTCACTGGAGATTCTAAATGACCTTATTCCCTTTCGAAAAAAAAGGAAAGAGATCATTTCGCAATGTTCATATCATTCAGTAAAATTTATGACTCTAAGGTGTCAGACATGTCCTAAGATATTCTTTCTTTCCATTTCGCTCTTAAATCAAACCGAGGAGAGATGCAGAGATACTTTTGGTCATTTAAGGAATAAGAGTGAAATGAAGATTCCATTATATTTCAAAAGAATCCTAGCCAAAAGAGTTCAAGATGCAATACGATAGTCCTTATTTTTACTGAATATACAGAGAGCAGGAAACTGGAACTTTCAGTATTAAGACTGTGTTGATTAATCTCTAAACACTGACTAAAGATGAGATATGTATTTATTCATTGAGATGACATAAATTAGACTGTTGGTAAGGAAAACAAATGTTTAACTGAAATCGTTTAAAAACTAGATAGTTAAGCCTATGGTAGTGAGTTTATGTGGAGTTACGGTTTGTAATTCCTACTCAAATGACAAATTTTGGGAAAAAAAGTTTAAAATATCTGGGAAAATTTCATTGCTATATTAAAGCGCCCTTTGTCTTTTTTGAAATGCGGTCATATTTTGAGGACGACATCTACGTGGGCAAACAACTTTTCTAAATTCTATATCATTCCATGATAAGGGCGTTTGATCCTCGGCGGCAGAGTAATCATGTGCCAAGCTCACATACCTGTGAGTTTTTGGTGAAATCGTAAACCCGACCCCGAATCTCAGAATCGATCATCAGGTTATCAAGATACCTTGAGAAAGTAAGTGCCTAACTGAGACATGGATAAAAACCACTTTGCTTTTTTAGATCATTTGCAGTGACTGGAAATGAAACATCCTACTCCCCAAAATTCTATATCACATTATGGTACTGATGTTCGACCACGATGGCATAGTAACCATATGTGGGGTCATGCACGCGTCGAGCAAAGGCGGCTCATGTGTAGGCACAGCGGAACTGAAACACCCTGGATTTTTTAGTGTATGAATTGAATCATTAATGTATTTAATTTTGCGCATAATTTTTAAATCCATCAAAAATATAAAGCAACTTCTTTTTTTTAGTGCTGTCAAGTTTCAGTGTAAACCAAGAAGAAACGGGGTATCTCTCTTCGTAGAGGTAAAAAACTTCTAGAAGAATTGAATTTTCAGCGAGTTGAGATTTTCCTCTGCTGGGCATGCGAAGTAATTATATATATATATAATATTAATCCAAATATAACTAGTATATAATCATACAGAAATAAAGCAAACAAAACGTATCAAGAATTAAATCCTATACTAAAAAAGTCATTATTTAAACAATACATCAATTTTAAATAAAATCTAATAAATTGAAATTACTAAAGATACCATAAACAAAAAATCAAGTTTAAGCATTTATATGTCAACAAGTGAAAGAACACTGTTGCTATTAAAAATAATGAAATAGGCAATCCAAGTAAATGGAGTTTTCAACAATTAATATAGCAGAAAAAAGCATTTATTAATATCATAGGCGAGCTTATCTTTCTGACGAGCGGCTCGGCATGATATTTTTCATTTTATTAAAATTTTTGTCTTCGTTTTTTGTCCTTTGTTTCTTGTATGTTTTTGAATTTTTGTCTTCCTTTTCTTGTTTGTTGTGTATATATATATATATATATATACGAATTGAATGGCGTATATATATTTTTTTTTCGGTGTTGAAGATATTGTTTAAAAGCGCAGTCCTAGAAACGTTAAAAACAGTGTTTTAAACTTTTTAACCACTGCATATATTTTTTGAAAGCCTAAAATTCTAAAGGTAGATCAGAAAATGAAACGTAATTAACAATAAATTGTAAATAATTTTAAAAATATTGTACTGTAAAATTATGCTTGTAAAAAGTACAAAAATAATTTTTTTCCTTGTCTATTTATTGTAAGCTTACGCTTCATGATTTTCGTACTGTTAAGTCCCTGTTCCCTACATCTATAAAAACGAGGATAAGGAATGCAGGAAAAGTAATTGAGAATATTTATTTTGAAATTAAGTTTTTAATTTAATTAAAAGTTAGTCATTAGTCATTGCCCAAATGAAATTCATTTCTTGAATATATATTTAGTTATATTCAAGAAATATATATTTAGTTAGTTTTGTGACAAACATGCATAGAAAAAGTAAATAAGCTTTCTAAGTGACAAAATGAGATCATGAATATCTCGATGACCTCACTCAAGTCCTTTATGACAAAAATGCAACATTTATTCTAGCAACAGACTTAAGAAATTATGGGACTGAAATTCAGCATTTCTTTTAACGGTTTACTAAAGATGTTATTAGCCAATTTCATAAAAAATGAAGATTTGAGCTTAAAACGTCAAACCGACTTTCAGGTATTAATATGAAGAAAGAATGGAGGTGAGTAGTGTTAGAGAGTTCAACCTCCAGCATTTCATTATTTCATTGCCGCTTTCTTCAAGTTGGCCTCAAATCAATTTTCTGAAATTACTTTTCAAGGGAATATGTGGAATAGGCTTATAATACCATTTACTGCAAAAGGATTGCTACTTCACACCTTTTTTGATACTTGGATAAGGATTTGAACTCCTTTTTTAAACTCTCGATGTATTGTTTCTTTACTAAAATAATTGTGTAATTATATATACAAGAGAGAATTACATGAATTCACTGACTAAAAATATGAATGAATAATTACATGGAGGCGGAAAATGTGTCTTGGTATGAATTTATTAATCCTGTAAGGACGGTTCGGGCGGTGTCGGGCGATCAGATGCTTATCATTGAATGGCGAGAAAAACAGTGTCGTTGTTAATGAATTAAACAAAGGTGAATTTTGATAGACATTGATAAATTACCTGTACTCTGAGAACTGGAAAAACTCTTAGGATCTTTGTTTCATATTAAAATGTTGATTCTGTATGATCAACTGTATAAGGGAATTAATTAATTAATTTTCTGACTAAAAATTTAATTTTTATTCTGTATATGTTCGCAATAATCGAATTCCATGCATATTTAATTTTTTTCTTCCAAGAAAAGAAATCAGACATTAAGGGGAAAAGATATTCTTGCTAAATTTCCACTTTTAAATATAAAGCTCGGAAAACACAGAACATGCCATAATTCACCTTCGATGTTCCTGTTGTATCAGAACTTCCGTGTAGACTCTTTCGAGAAATCTGAAAACATTTTCTTGGGAACATTTATAATTCAAACCGATTGATTTTCATTTTGAAAAAAAAATTATGTTGGCTTTAAATATAAAAATTTGACTATTTATATCGAAAAGTCGGATTTTACTTGTAAGTTTACATGCTTATGTTTAATAGTTATTTTACATGTTAGACAATCAGATATGTATTTCTCTAAATATTAACTAACAATCGTTATCTTTTAATTCACTGAAAAATTGTATTCTTCACTGCAGTATAGGTCATTAAATTTGTGAAAAGACTCATCAACGAGGAACACCATTTTGTCAAATATAGAGAGCTGTTTAATTATTCAATATGTTTTTTGGTTCGTTTTACTTATTATCTGACAACGAAAGTAACAAGAAGTTCGTACTAGGGAAAAATGTGGGGATTAGTGACGTATTATTCATAATATAAATATAAAAAAGGAGAAGTAATTGTTTTTGAATGCTCTGATTCCAAACATGAAAGAAAATTTATTCGGTCAAACACATTTTCTGATAAATTGAATTAACATTTTGACTGATGTTTTATATTATCCTCGAAATATTGGATTATGAACGTTTTAATTAATAATAATATAATATTCCTTCTTGTTTCCTTACTTTTAATAAGAAAATAGAGTTAAATCCTTAGACCTACCTCTGAAGAACTTAGTTTAATCAGGTTTAATTGCAATTGTCAAATTTAAATTTTCTACTCATATAGCCAATAGCCTTTAAAGTTATTGAGAATTGCTTATTAATTTTTTGCAGTATAATTAAATAATAACTTCACATGACAATGTTAAGAGACTCCCTCAATTGAAATTCTTATCAATTCAGAAGGTATATTTTGTAACTGAGAAATCTACTTAGATGCGGAGAAAACTCATTGATAACGTAGATTTTCATAACTGAAAATCAACTATTGTCCTTACGTGAATTTCACACTTAAATTATAATTACCCTTAGACAACATATGCTTGCAAATAAATCACTCTTCGTGTGAATAAAATGAAACAAGAAGAGGCACTAAAGAATTATTTTGTATGTTTTTTTTATTGATCATTTTTTAAGATTCTGGAAGTTTCAGTTTATAAAAACTTGGAACAGCGAATTTATACTTAAAATGCATCATTATAAAGGAGCTATGCAAAGCACACATTGATCTGGAGCTTATCAACCAACCTCATTCGTATGCTAGGAAAATAATGCGGATAACTCCTTAGAGCTTTTCCTGAACTCATTTCAGGGTTGCTGCAACGTCTTTTTTTCTTTCAGCTAGAGGCATTTTCTAGAAAAAGTACTTAAGGAAGGCTGAGAGTAAAGGGACTAAGAATAAAATAAAAAGATAAAGCTACTCAAGTTGAATTTATTTTACTACTTAAATTTTTTTAGTTCTCAGAAGAAATCATTTGGTGTTAAATAATGTTCGTCAGTTAACAAATTCACATTTGCTCTTATGAAATTGTGCGGGTTTATTGTTTTCGTTTTATCTAGTTTAACACTAGGACTACTTGGGGAGGGATCCCGCCATTTTGAACTGTGTCCATATGACGGCACCCCCTCTCAAAATTTCTTCACCACACCATCGGGATGATATGGGTTTTCTAATTAATTAATCCGCTTTGTTTACCAAACCTTGAGAATTCCACGAGTTAAGTATAGGGAGAAATGAGGCACATTCTTTTGATCAATGAAGTCCGGAGCACCTAATATAGATGTTTGACTTAGCTCCTATATATAAAGCAGGTTGCGTGCCTGGTGAGATCTTAGGAGCAACCGACCCACATTCGTGTTTTGTTTGAGGGATAACCAGAAAATCTCAAGTCTGACCGCAGCGATCAATTTGTTGCTAGTGCACAGATCTGTTTACCAGTTTTTAAATTTCGCTAGTTAAGAGAACAATCAGATGCTTACATCCATAACCCTCTTCCTCCTATTCATGTTACTCAGTTCTGGTATGACTTAACACATTAGACTTCTTGTGGTTGCTGGAGGGCGTCTGACCTAAGCCAGATCCAGCCTTCTGCATGTCCCCCTACCCTCGGGTCTCGAGGTGCGGGGTTATGTATCTCTCTGGTCCCGAATTTGAGACTTGGCTTCAACGCTAAACAGACAACTTTCTAGTACTCATAAGAAATATTTTGATGTTATATAAAGTTTGTCAGTCAAATTAAACATCTCTGATTTAAAGAAAATATGATTTAACGAAGAATCAATAAGGATTATTTATCTTGAAAACAAAAGAGCCTTTCTCTACAGAATTCTAACGACCAATAAGTCGATAAAATTTACGAACAAGATCTACTCAGTAGAATAATTTGTATGTAAAAGCATTCGCACATCCATTCAGGTCCAGGATTATCTAAATGAAAAGCGACATACAGAGACGCTCACAGCTGAAGCAATCTTTTATTTAATGAGTACAAGAAAATGCCCCGTTGTAATAGCATTGCCCTGCATTGTGAAGTCTGTCGTCGTCTGTGTGTGTGTGTTTCGAATACCTTGCGACACAATTACACCCTTGAGGCAAGGAGAACTTCTAAAATTAGTAGAAGTAACGACTATTGTGCAGTACTTCGACTGGGATCTCTTTGACTGGAAAATATAAATTGCATTCAGTCTCTACTGTTATTATCCAAGAATGCATTGTTTAAATCTACATTTTATCCTTAAGGTATTTCATAAGAGTTTCGGCTCATTGTTCCTTTTCAATTCGCTAAAATATCTTTTAGATATTTACTTTTCATAGCGCGTCCTTGCTGACGAATCCTTTTAATTCGCAACAGAGAGGATGTGCCGTTTTTATTCTCATTGCATTTCATTAGTTTCGGTTTGGATGAATGCAACCATGAGGAACTGTTATTTAATCAAGATTTAAATCAGTGGCATGAGGATCAAAAAGTGTCAATAAATTTCATTTACATTAATGAGTGCATATTATAATGATTATATAAATTAATATAATAGTTATACTAAGTGGAATGATGGTTGACATGAAAACTAAGTGATATAAAAAAGATAATAAGACTAAGTGAACTAAGCGGAATGAAGACAAAAAAATAACAATAACAAATTAATACATTTCCTGAGGAGCCAGTTGTCCTTTTAATAAGCGTCTGCTCAAAAGAATGTGTTGAATCTTTTTAATTCGTTACAGAAAGGATTCGCTATTTTTATTCTCATTGTATTTCATTAGTTTCGGTTTGGACGGATATAACTGTGAGGAACTGTTATTTATTCAAGACTTAAATCAGTGGTATGATGATCAAAAAGGGTCAAATAATTTCAGTCACATTAATGAGTGCGTGATTAAACTAACACTAAGTGGAATAAAAAAAATTAACAATTACAAATTAATACAGCCACTGAAAATCCGGTTTTCCTTTCATTACGTGTCCTTGCTGAAGAATTTGTTGAATCCTTTTAATTCGCAATAGAGTAGATATAATATTTTTATTCTCATTGTATTTCAATAGTTTCGGTTTAGACGGATGCAACTATGAGGAACGGTTATTTATTTAAGATTTAAATCAGTGGTATGATTATTAAAAAAGTTCAACTAATTTCATTCATATTATCGAGTGTATGACGTTTGACATGAAAACTAGCATTAAGCGGAATAAAAAATAACAATTACAAACTAAGACAATCCCTGGAGATCCCGTTGTATTTTAATATGTGTTTGTACAATAGAATGCGTTGAATCCTTTTAATTCGTAACAAAGAGGATTCGCTGGATTTATCCACATTTTAATTCATTGTTTCGGTTTGAACAAATGTAATTCGAACGAATTCACCAGCATCGATGAAGAAATGAAACATTTGCTGATTTCTTAGGTAAAAAAATATTATTAACCTAGTATATTGATAACAAAATTAAATTCACTTCTTAATTGTTGTAAATATTCTTGAATATTTACATAATAGAGATAATAACCAATAATAACACTAACAACCAATAATGAAATAATCGACTTCAGAATTGTCTTGAAGATGTAAAATCAATACAAAAGCCCATACAGTTATTTCATGAAACAATTACACTAACAGCCAATTATATCCTGAATATATAAATTATAAATCTGTTCAAAATGAAAAAATTCAAGACATTCACTGAAAGTACGAAATCACTATTACAATCATTCGCTTCATATTTCCCCTCAGTTTTGAATTACCAACAGCTATGCTGTCTGCGGGCAAAAATAGATGTGGGATAAGTTTTAGTGCTCCTTGGAGATCAGAAAGTGCAGATCCTTTGAATTTAACTGATTTATCCTAACATAAATCCGAAAAATTGCTGCTAGAGCACTTAATAAAATGTTTTACGCGCATTGCCAATGAAGCGGCAGCCTACTTCCGGATAGTGCACTTCCTTCGGGCAATAAATCAATAGATAAGATAGGCAATCTGATTAAAATGGCCTTCACACCTTCAAAGCTCTCTTTAACGAAGTCAGGTTTGAAAGGGAAACTCGATTAGGTCATAAATCTTCGCTGGAAATTTTCAAATATAGAAAAAAATGAAAGAACTAATGCACTTTCTTTGAGGAAAAAAATTCATATTTTGGGATACATTTTGCAATTTGGAGTTCAATAGTGCAAAAAGTATTTCATGTTTGATAGCGTTTTTTTTATTTCTTACGTCGGAAAATGTATTGAATGCCTTTTTCGTTTTATTAAAAGCATTATTGTTGATATCCTCATCTCTGTTGTGCAATTATAATTAAAATCAAGATTTGTTTCTGGGTAAAAATCTAGCCTGGTAGCACACGGTTGGGACATCTGTATGAAATAACCGAAATATGTACTTGAAACAAGTGCATTTAGTAATAAGTAAATTAAAAGAATATATTCTATGTTTCTTACTGATGGATGTTTCATTCTATATGATGATATATTTCTTCATAAAAGATGAATGTTAACCCTGCATTGTGGAGTATCTGCATTAATACAATTTTTGAATTTTTTCAATTAATTTTCAATTTATTCTTAATAGATTAATACATTTATTGTTCCACTAAACTCCTGAGCTGAAGGAGAAGAGTGTTTTGTTAATAAAATTTTAATTAAACAGTTAATGCTTCTGATTAATTAATTTTAATTACCTAAAATTAAAATTAAATTTTTAAATATTTTTTTGCATTCAATACATCCCCCATTCTATCAATTAATAGAAATAAATCTTGCGGTGGAAGGGTAATAAGAAGTGTTAGAAAAGAAAAACCTATGTTATAGGCAAACCGGTATCAGTACGAGAATTAGAAAATTTCATAAAAATGTCTTTGAATTTTCTCTTTTATGCCCTAAAACTCTTTCTCATTAACCCATTAACTTCGAAATTAGTTTAAAGCACAGATTTCAATAAATTTCTATTAAATTACGGTCAAGAAAAAGATTAAGTTAACCATGAAGTAAAATTAAATTCGGAGGAAAAGTTTTTTTTTGGGGGGGGTCTGCTTTTTTTAGAAAAATGTAAAATTCGGTAGAAAATCCATTAAAATTTTTTCACATAAATATTAAATATTTTAAAATGTAGCAAAATATGAAGAAAAAAATGTAAGTCACTTTCTAATTCCTTGCATTACTTAAAAAATTAACCAAAAGAAAAATTTTTTTAAATCAAAATGACGACATTTTCATTTCAAATTATGGCTAAATGGTGGCATATACTCTATTGAGATCTGTTTAGAAGTTTGGGAATACCTATTGGTTTCATAAAAAACCAGAAAAAAGAAAAGAATATGAAACAATGGAATACACCCGATTTATCCTTCGAAGTGAAATGTAACTGTCCTATAAATAGGACGCTGGGCGATAACGGGTTAAACACTATGCTGTGTTTGTCACCGTTATGAATAATATTTAATCATTTTTATTAGTATCGTACATAGAAGTTTCTTAATTTTCAAAATTTCATCAGAAGGGTAATGAATAATGATTTTTTTATGAATATTATTTATATCTTATAATTTGATTTCAGCAACTCGAAAAAATAAATTCATTGTTGAGGACAAGTAGGAGAGACTGAAACTAAATAACATTCCTCCAAAAAAACAGTAATGCTTCGACAAATGATAGTTGTCGATTCAATTAAAACAGTTAGACTTTATGCTTTCACTGTCATCGATATTTCTCACTAACATAACATTTAATTTTTTTAAAAAACCTTATTACAGTCAGAGATTTAGAAAGAAACGAATAGATAGTTCAAAGGAACGCGGTAATGTCTGTTAAAGACTTTGAATAAATGTTTCTTTATATATTCATTATGTTTAAGGATATTTTATAGAGAGAGAATTTCTTTTATAACATTTTACTGGGATATCGGTTAAATAAATTTTGTTTCTTTCATTGCAAAAAGAAGCGAAAAGAAATATAATAATCATTTAGGAATAGAAATTTTACTTCAGTTTAAATCGTTTGCAGCTGACTCATTTGATTATTTTTCTTACGCATAATCATTCAATGAAATATTTTATTATCTTAAAAGAAAATAAATATACTATAAAAATGTTCTAAAAGATAGTATTTCCTAAATGAGATATAGTAAAAGTTTCTCAAATTGGAAAAGGATATAGTATTAACTTCTAGATTTTACATCAAAGACAAAATTCTGTGCTGCCACTCTATAATTAAAATAGGAATGGTAAAAATATTTTTTACTTGTAATTTGTTGCTGAGCTGTGCGCCTTCACTTCGTATTATTGGTTAAATATGTTATGTTGCATCTAAAATCAAAATTTTAGTAAATGTATGAATTAATAATTTAGAGTGATATTAAATAAGAAGAATATATAGAGAGAATAAATAATAAATAAATTGTATATGAGAAATTTTGGAAAGGAAAATTCAATTTCATGGAATTGCTGAGAGATAATCGTTTTATTTAAATTTCTCAAATGATCCAACACTCATATTGTAAATTTTTATTTTATACTAATAAATTTTTCATAATAACATAGAGAACGCAAGAAAAATATTGAAGCTTGAATTTCATTATAAATTTGTTTTTTAATTTTTATTTATAATAACTTATGTTTTGCAATTATAAACTATATTTATTAATTTGATTTCTGTTAAGTTTTTATTTTATAATAACTGATGTTGATTCTTACTGCAACAATAGGTTTAGGAGAATTTCTTTCAATCTATTGATTTATTCGTTAATTCCCATTTCGTTGCTACACTAAAACAAAAATTGGGATAGGTGTCTTAATTTTGGAGGAACACATATCTCCAAACTTCCACTCACCAATAGCTTGAATTATTATTTAATTAAGATTTCAGAGGGAGTTATTTTAATCTTTTATATTTAAATACGTTATTAGTTTATTTCAATAAAATTTCATCTTATAAAAATTAATATTTATCCAACAAAATATTTGATTCAGTACCAATCTAAAAATAGCTTTTCATCTATAGAACGTTATGCTCTTACGTGTTAAATAATTTACCAATGGATAAACAAGTTAAATCTCATTGCTGAAAATTACGAGAAAAATTATCTGAAGTTGATACTTAGTAACTTTTAATTCATTATAACTGATGCAAATAATTCCGCTGGATTGAGTTCCTACTCTTAAATTCAATACTTTATTGCGTAAACTGTTTCTATCGATATAGGCCCGTTTTTCTTTTTTTTTTTTATCTCTTCAGACAATTCTATGAGCATCAGTTAATGAGAAAATAAATTGCATATTTTTCAAAATCCATCACTCCTCAATACAAAATTCCAGTTACTCCTTCTTATTTTATTTCCTTTCCAAACTTTTCCTGTAACTCTTTATAATTTTTTTCTTATACGGATTTTGTGACATTTCCAAATTTTTTTTCTACCTTATCATAAACTTTTATAATCAAGAGGGCAATATAAGACTGCTTCACAAGATAACTACGAATTCTCCTTTATAATTACGAAATAAAATTTCATACACGAATCAAAATTGCTTTAGATTAAAATGTTTGCTTTGTTATGAAAAAGATAGCGAGGAGATTGAAAAAAAACGACGATATAATTACCGATAAGAATTTCATATTTAAAACCATTACAATTTTTTAAAAGTCCCGAAGACAAAGTTTACTGTTTAAATAAGTACGTAGCTGTCCACAGAAGCGCGTTAAAATCAATTTTCTGTGTATCAACTGCCCGTAAAATTTTATGTTTAAAACTGCTTCTTAATTATCTACGAAATTCAAGATTTATCGTTACGTGTTCATTTCAATAAACATTTATTGCTGGAGAAGAACTTATTTTAGTGCAGTGGCGAGCACTCTTTTGGTGAGTATTAATATACTAGGTAGGAAAGCAAATTCATGTTCCATTAGTTGCTATAAAACCTTTCCTTTGGTTATTTCACTGCTCGTTGAATCACCGTGGGATTACGGTAGTTAAATATGAACGAGGCTATAACTTCCCCATTTATGAGGGAGGTGATCAACGAGCCAATGAGATTCGCTGAATTAAAGGGACAAGGAAAAACGTTAAATAAAGGGAAAGCTAATTTCGCGGATTCCGCACAGGAAGCACAAGGCCCGATAAAGATCTGCTTCCCCATCGTACAGGAAAAAAAATCGTCGTACGGCATATCAATTTGCTATGCGTATGAGTTATTTTTGCAGGATCTCTGGGCGATATTTTTTGTGGTGGCATTTGTAAAAAGGAAAAATGGAGAGCGAATTTCGTTAAGAATACTAAAATAAGTATTAAGAATATTACAAATACATTAAGATTCGTCCATTTGTTATGATTAAAATTTTTAAAAACTTCTGTTGGTCCGAATAACACAAGGCCTGATAAAGATCTGCTTCCTCAGCGTGCAGGGAAAAAAATGGTCGTACGGCATATCAATTTGCTATGCGTATGAATTATTTCTGTAAGATTCTGTGGAAGATATTTTTTGTGGCGGCATTTGTGAAATGCAAAAATACAGAGAGAATTTTGTTAAGAATACTAAAAAAAGTAAAAAGAATGCATTTCTCCATTTTTTATGTTTAAAATTTTTAAAAGCTTTTGTAACTTCTGGTGATCTGAACAGCACAAAACCTGATAAAAATCTGTTTCCCCATGGTACAGGGAAAAAGTCGTCGCACGGCATATCAATTTGCTATGCGTATGAATTATTTTTGCAGGATCTGTGGGCGATATTTTTTTGAGGTGGCATTTGTGAAACGCAAAAATGCAGAGCGAATTTCGTTAAGAATACTAAAATAAGTATTAAAAATATTACAAATGCATTAAGATTTCTCCATTTCTTATGCTTAAAATTATTAGAAACTTCTGTTAATCTGAACAGCACAAGGACTGATAAAGATCTGCTGCCCCAGCGTGCAGGAAAAAAATCGTTGTATGGCATATCAATTTGTTATGCGTCTGAATTTTTGTTATAGGGTGTCTGAGCGATTATTTGTGGTGGCATCTTTGAAATGTAAAAGTTCAGTGCGAATTTTGAAAAAATTTAATTTTTTTTCCAATATTCATGCTTGATTTTAAAAAAAATTGTAAACTGTGTTGATTTCGAACATAAATCACAAGATTAGACATCATTTCGGCAGAAAAAAATAATCTGCGTTTAAAATATGACTTATATATGCGTAAGCTTTATTTTTGCAGAAAATATGAAGAAATAATTTGCGGTTTTTTTAAAAAAGAAGTAAATGCAAAAATAAAAAATAATAATGCGAGCAATATTAAGAATTCATAAAATAATTCCTGAAACAATGAAAAAATTAAAAAAATTGTTTAAATACCGAAGAGGAAACACGTGATCGGATAAAGACCACCTTCCCCATCATATAGTTAGAGCAATTGTCCATGGCAAAATCGTTTTCTTTTTCTTTTTCTCATTTTTTTAAAATTAACAAAAAATAATATATTTTTTTATAAATTATCATATTTTTTTGGAAAGCCAAGAGATTTATGGCAACAAAAATCATTGACATTTTTAAAGCAATTTAAGAAAAATATTTCTTACGGCCCTTCGTTGATTTAAACTTTATGTAATCAGAATTTTAATAAGTATAATCCATTA
The DNA here is from genome assembly GCA_013235015.1 of Araneus ventricosus. Classification (NCBI taxonomy): domain Eukaryota; kingdom Metazoa; phylum Arthropoda; class Arachnida; order Araneae; family Araneidae; genus Araneus; species Araneus ventricosus. Next base: position 487,641 of record BGPR01000372.1, read on the forward strand.
TCATTCTTATAAGTGGGAAAACGATATCATAAATTATGACCATTCGGAACAATGTCGTTTGAAGAACCGCTTTCCCGTCCAAGTGGAAGAAAGTACAATATGAGTATCAATTTATCTAGCTTGTCTGTTGATTTCTGCGGTAAATTTGAGGGGATTTTGGTACGTAATACCATTAAAGAAAAAAGAACAATGACAAATAGGTACAAATATGCCCAGAAAAGAGTTACAAAGTTCCAAAATTTTTATAAATATTTTATAAAATGAGTGTTTAGAAAATTTTTAGGCAGAACTTAGGTAAGCGATTAAGATAGATAAAAATTTGATTATTGAAAATGTAGATAAACACAGACAGTAAATATCATTTGCTTTCTTAAAGTCTTTTCAAATTTGAATTTTAAAAATTTTACCCACATTCATTTTTCATCAACAGTGAGTCAAATAATTTTGAGGACATTGCCATATCTGAAAATATCGGAAAGAAATCTTAAGGATTCTAGCCAGTGCATAAATCATAAACTTTATATGAAAGTTATATTTTCATTATAATGCATAAAACCTGCCACTTTCTTATCTCAATAACTTATCTATGGTTCTAAGCAGCCATGCCAATACCTAGAAACATGAATGGATGCAAAATAATATATTCCATCTTATAAAGAGGCCGTCTGGGTAATATTGTTATTCGCCCCCCCCCTTTGAACATCATGTCTGGGATGCTGAAATAGGGTATTACAATGAAGCTTATTTTTTTCGTATTAAAATGAATCTGCACATTTTATTGATCACCTCAGATATTTCATAAAATTATTTTCAGTTAAAATGTTTACCTTGCCTTGTTTCTTGGTTGTTTTTTTCAATTACCTGATATCGCAGAAAATGTTTCGCATCATTCAACAACTAAGTGAATTGGTTTCGTGAAATCGACTTTTTTATATTTTCGATGTAATATATTTCCTATATTGTAATCTAATTTTAAAAGTAACGTGTTGAAAACTTGTCTCCTAAAACATTTACGAAACCTACGCAAAATTTAAGCTCGTATTTTAAAACATTAATGTAGATATTTTTTGACAAATTAATAACCATAAGAAAGTTCTTAATATTTAGTTGAAAATTGCCTCTTATCTCTTTTTAGAATAAATATTTTTTATGAATATGCGATTTTTTGTTGACTGTGAATTAGAATGATGAAATTGAATGAGCATAATATGAAACTGTGATAAATGATCGGACTTGTTTATGACTGAATAACCTTACATTAGATTTAATCCTATGTCAACACTTTTTCTGTTGGAAACAAACTATCTTTGAAACTATTCAAACATGATATGATGAAAGTTTATAGACATGGAATTAATAATATAAACGCATAGGCATAATAAAACATAAGTAACCTAAACGACATCTTATTCTTCATTCTTTTTTATCCTTGTTTCTTTTCCTTTAAAACAAAATTCGTTCTGAAATTACACATTGTAGCATCTTCACGGTCATGATAAAAGTCTATGAGCTTAAAGTAAAATTTATATAAATATTTCTATAAACGCATAGTTTACGTATAAATAAACACAAACAGATCCGTTGCTTCGTTTAAAATGCTTCTTTTCATTTGAATTAATTTGTTTCTAAAACTCCGGAATTTAATATAGTAATAGCGTTAATTCATTCTCACAGGTTACATGTCAAATTCGCCGAGCCGCTTTCATATTGGAATCAAATGCGCATCTTACAAGAGAGAAAAAGATGGGACGAGATTAAAAAGTTTAAGACAACACAGAATTAGATGCCACGTGAGATGCAAAAATACCTTTGACATGTGATTATGATGTCAAGTGAAATGGCTCCTGGGACAAGATGAAATTTTATATACATAAACTAAAATTTGTGAAAGGCTCACTAAAATCTATGAATTTAGATATGAATAAATAACCTTAAGTGAAATTTTATCGCTTTGTTCGCAATTGTTTCATTCCTTTGAAACAACATATATTTTTAAAACTATCCAATGTAATCTTAAAATTGACATGATGACATTTCTAGGTGCATTGTGCGGAGATTGTGGAACAGACAAGCAAATGCACGAGCTTGGTTATGAATAAATATGCTAAAGCGAAATCTTATCATTTTGTTTGCAACTATTTTCTTTCTTTTGAAACAAATTACCTTTGTAAAGACTATGTAATGTGATATTGTAATTGCCATGACATGTGTAAAATGTTTAGTAATTTTTTTTATTTCATGTTCACGCTTTTAATTTCCTTTGGACTGGAAATTTCCTCTTTTCCACTGACTTTAAACGTTAGTTTAATTTATAATGCAGATTTACGTTCGTACTTAACAAGCCAATTCTATCGAAAAAAGTTCGTGAAATATTTGAATGTGAAGCACGTCCATTGAAGTTCCGGTAGTTATGCAATGTTTCCAAGCTATGCAGGGTAATTACAAAAATCACCGCCTTTAATTTATTTCTCTTTTGGTAATTAGCACATTTTTCTTTTTATAGGACTTTTTAAAATCGAATTCTCTCTCTTTCGAGTTGTAGAATCACCGCCAACAATACAAGAATTTCGAAGCCTGTTTTTTCTTATGTTTTCATTTTCGGCGAGGTAAACTCATTTGCTGTTTTTATCTTCGGCGTTTGTTCTTAAATTCAGAAAAATCAAAATGTAAGTATACTCTATTGCAATTTCAGTAGTAAATATCAAATTTGCATTTTTCATTTCAGACATTATAACTAAAATAAAACATATTCTTATTTTCTGTTTAAGTGCTCTTTCTAATAATAAAAAAATGGGCGAACTCTATGTTTCGCGTTGTTTCTAGACATGAAAAAGAGCAGTTTGTGCATTCAAAAAACTTGTTTTAACAGTTCGGCCATTTCAAATTGTTTTAAACGTTAATTTTACTTCCTTTTACTAAATGTAAGCAATTAAGCAAATGCTCTCCTACAAAACAAATACGGCGTTTTGATAAATTCATTTAAAGCGTTAAGTTAAATTCAAGTTAAAACACTTCAATTTTCGCTGAAACTGCTAAAGTCTTAATTAACTTTTTTCTGAAAATAATGCAGAAATATTTTAGTACTTGAAAAGTGTGGAAAAATTTATATTAAATTAAATAAATTTGAGCATTTCTAAATTAATAATTATTTATGTATGTATATAAAAAATAAATTTACTTTTCATCCGTTAACTCTATAATTTCTGAGAAGATGAAATGGACATAAATGTTTTATGTATAATTGATTCGGCTGAATTATAGGTAAATTTACTCTTCAATATATGAAATAGGTACGTTAAGCTGAGTTCTTTGAAAAAGCTTTCCTGTGCTTAACTCATTTATAACGTTTCTACCCTATAGGGATTTTAAAAAATAATTGAGCATTTAATTTCAAACAATAAATCTTCAATTAATTTGGCCTCACAATAGTGATTTTTTAAATAAAAGCAGAATAGTAAAATTCTAACATTACCACACTTCAGCTTTAAAAATTCATCTATCACAGTTATACAGTCTGTGTATAAATTATGTTAGTATATAGGAAAACATTAAAAACAAGTCATTAACGATGCTTTTTTCAATTTTTTAATTTTGTCATATAATGTAAGAACCATGCCTGAGAAAATAAAGTACTAATCACTTTTCTATTCCTTATGAACTTCCACGACCTAAGATATATTTTTAAGCTTTCGAAACTAATTATTTATGAATTTACATAGTGTCTCCTCTAGAAAAATGTCGTTTAGGGCTTTAATACTAGAGATAAGCATTGACACCGTGGTCCTATTTATCTACCATATATTTGGTGCATTTTGGAGCAGAGCCAGATGTGGCTCTTGTGCCAATAAATCCTACTAACCTTGAGTTAAGCATGCAATACTCCTACTCTTAAGAAGTTTTAATCAAATATTATTGGATCCGCGCTTTCAGAAAACCAAAGGGTTAAGAATATAAAGTCAAGCACATTTATATGAAGTCATTCTAGGATCAATTTCAAATTGTAGCCTGACATAGAATCCTGTCACAAGCACCATGATTTTTGTTTCGTTCTTTTAAGGACCGCATTCTGTATTCTAACCTCCCTATATGCAATATAGAAAGGTTTTCCCATATTCCTCACAAAATTCATCTCCCCCACCAGATTATGAGTCAAGCAGGATAATGAAGTCGCATGATCTCAAGAGCAATCTCCTTATCCTGTCTCGAGTTTGAGACATACACCCTGTCATTTTGGATGATCGATAGATAGCTGCACACTGCCGTTTTTTTCTCTTTTTTTCTTGTCTCTGAGGGGAATGCTTTTGGGGTGAATAGTATCGGAAAGACGTATGAAGCGTTTTACTTTTACTGACCTCTTCTGTTTGCATGAGGAGCATGAGACTGCAGTAGTTACTTCCGCGGTAACAATTTTATGTCACATGTCAAGCAGACATGTATCGAATTCACTGAAATCTGCATCGGGTGTTACATCCACTTTTACAGCCAAGCACATTTAGCACATTCTGGGATGTCAATCTTTGATCAAATTTAGGATCCTAAATTTAGAAGGTCAATCCCTTAACCTAGAACTCAGTTTCACCGAGTTTTTACGCTGTTCTGTAAATTTTCCGTGTCTATATTCAATATTTATAAAGCTTTAAAATCTCTGGATTTGCCTTGCGACAATCAAGAAACGCAATTTCAGTCTGTGTAGGATTTTTCATTGCATGAATCCCCTTTCCACTTCTTTTTTCATTGTAACTTTTGTAAACAGGGTTGTTTTGGGTACAATCGATTTTGCGTCTTAGAGCATAAATATTAGACCATAAAACTGAAAATGTGGGACTAAATAAAATGTGAATTTGACGGATTAAATTAAAATAATTTTTTTAAAATCTTGCAACAGTTTTTCAATGATTCAGATATTTTTTTACTTTTGCATAATATTATAATCCATACATACTTTTGAAACACGCTTTGTTAAGGTAATAATCAGTCCTTTGAAAACAATTACAATCTTTTTCCTGTCTTCCATTTCGTCGCTTAACAAACACCACCTATCTCATTTTTTGAAATTTCAAAGAGGAAGAAATAACTGAATATTTCGCAACCGATAACGAATTTTTCTGAATTTTTTTCACATATGGTAGTAGCATGTAGTCTCATGTTTATTTCAGATGTCAAAAAAATTTAGGAATATTCCTTAATGGTTGCGAAAACTTCAGTTGTTTCTTCCTCTTTGAAATTTCAAAAAATTGAGATAGGTGTTGTTGTTTATTAAAACACGATTTTATTTATCTTACACAAATGAGAACAATAACGATATATTAAAAACACAAAATAATAATTATCTCTCTTTCTGTATTAATTATCATTGCGTTCAAATGTCAGGGTAATTGTATGGGTGAGATCCTAGTGACCATTAAAGTTTCGAGAAGTTTTGAATGAAATTCCCTTGTTGTCTGTGTGAAAATTATTTCTCTGAAAGTCGCAAATAGGCGTAGCAATAGTACATTTTTCAAACAAATTATTTACAAGTTATACTGGTATTACGCGCATAGAACATTATAAAATATCTGCTTTGATAATTACTTCTTTATTTTTTAAGAACTATGAAACCTAAAAGCGTTTTTTTTGTATTTTTTGTTCAATATACCATTTAATCGTCAGATATTGAGAGAATGAAAAGTAAATATCCTTTCAGCATGCACAGGAAAGTGTTTCTCCCTTTTTTTAAGTCAATGTAATATAAGATTCGGCGTCTTATTCAATCGCCTTTAAAATCCCCATTCTTATATTTCATCATTATATGACCCTTCTTGTATCTATCTTTAACTATCAATCGAGCCATCCCCATAAGGTGATTTCATTAGCAAAATGAAATAGACTCTCTGTTTTCGATTAGAAACTCCACAAATGAACTACACGAAAAGGAATGAAACTTTTATGGGATTAATAGCACAACAGTTTTAATAAGTCATACGTACAGGGAAAAATGCTAGCACAGGATTTGTACCGCCCAAAAGCGAAATGCTAAGTGCATTTGAAAGTGATGAATCCCCAGTCAAATAAATTATCAAAAATCTTTTTTCTTTCTGTATTTGAGGGTCGAGGCGGCCCGGTGAAAAGGTCTCGGCTACGGCACCTAAGGATTCTAGATTTCAAACCCGATTGTCCCAAAGATTAGTATTATCTGATGTATTTTAAATCTGATATCAAATATCCGCCCGCTGGTTTGGCGAGGAAATTTGAAGAAGGGGTGCTGTATCAGGTGTCGTCCCCGTCATCTGGCTATTTTAAAGGATTTCGAGTCTGTCCCAAAATAGCCCTGGTGTTGTCTCAAAATTGGACGTTAATATAATTGAAATAAACGAAACTAAACTTCGGTATTTGAGTTCAATTTCTTATTTTAGTATATTATATTCCTCTCGTTATATTACAATACAATATGCGAATTATATAATTATCTAATATACTGGTCTATTAGCATATTTAAACCAAGTTCCATACATTATATAACAAAAGATGTTACGTATCTCACCAGTATACGGGAATTATTACATTCCTGTTATGTACTTAGAACATTTTACATTTATTATTCTCCCTTCACAAACCCTTAAAAGTTTACTTCCACGAATATTGCCTGCGGGACATAAAGGACCTCTTATAACCGAGAGGAAAGTTCTTAGTCCAGTTTTGCTCCAAAATGGCAGTGAAACCGGAGAGACATTGCCTAGATTAGTTACTCTTTGTATGCAAGCTTCAAGAACCTACGAACCAGTTTAATAACCTGTCACTCACACGCGCTACGGGTTGGAGAAGCTTGGGGTTCGATTGCACGTATGTCACTTCAACCACAGATGTTTATCTTTTGTAACTTTTCCGCTTTCCATCCCCCCCCCCCCAGATCCCTTCTGACATTTTTTCGCAGTTTATTTTAGCATTCCTCCCCTCCCCCTCTCAATTGTGGAAGATTATAACTGAAGTTTCAATGTTTTCAAGCATAATTATCCTCATTTCAGATTAAATTCGTGTTTTCATACTGTTTCATTTAAATAGTCTCTGGCTGTGGAAAATTCCGCTGTTTTGTGAGAGAGAAACGATAAATATTGAGTGAATGATTTAAATGAATAGAACAACGTTTTGTTAGCTGTAGAATTTTAATTTGGTTTTCAATTTATATTAATTTAAGGTTTTGGTTTGGATTATTAGAGCCGATAATGTTTATTATTAAATATTTTCTGTTTTTGAAAAAATTACGCTTTTGTGACTAAGAAATGAAAAATTTGATTGAGTAATTTTAATAAATGAAGTAGATTTATTAGTCACGAAATTTAGTATTGAGTTTTATTTTTTATTGTTCAATTGTGTTTTGAATTTTTAGAGTATAGAATTTCTTGCCAGGTGTCTTTTGCTTCTGTCGATATTCGCCTGTTTCTCCCTGGAGTTTTACCGATTGTGTCTTTTCTGATAAAGGCAATTAATCGCAGAAATTATGAAGCGAAGATATTTGATTCTGTACAATACATAAATGGGATTTTTGTTTAAACTAAGCATGCGAAATTATTGATTACAATATAACATCATACAATAACAAATACATATAAGTAATATAACAATCCGTAATAACAGTATAAATATATATAGGATATAAACATAAAAAAGCGACAACAAAAATAAATAAATATCATAAGTTGTAAAATAAAATAATAAAAAGAAGAAAAAGAAAGAAAAATATTCAAATATAACAATACCAAATAAAAAAGAATTAACCATTATTAGAACCCTCTATCATTAGAATAAAGATCTTCCAAGATATCCTGAACAATGTTCCTAATACTAGTTTCAGCCAGTCTATCTTGAACCAAAAGGTTCAAGATAGAAAAAGTTCAAGGCCAAAATACTCAAAGCATTGGGGCTCTTTGGAAAATATTTGTCTTTAATACTTTTGTATTCTGGGCAACTAAAAATATAGTGCCCTACGATACCAGTATCTGTTCCACAGTCCGAATTTGAAGTTTGTGATACCTTACAATAATGTCTTACAATTTTATAATCCAAGATTAAGTGCGCTTAAAAAATATTTGTCATGGCGTAAAGAAGATTATTTAAAATCAATCTCACTTATTATGAAATAGTTAAAGTTATAGTCAGCCATTTTCAAAAAGGATTTTCAGAGCTCGGCTTGAACGTACTAATCTTTCGTTTGGGCTTGAAATTTTCATTTTTTTGTAATTTTCTGATACTCGGAGAATCACTTTGAATTATTACTCACCAAGGTCAATCTAACAGCAAAAATTATCCAATTAAGAATTTCCTAAACTCTTCTAAAAATATTTTCAAAGAAAATTTATTTTCTCCCTTTAAAAGCATTGATAAAATATAATCAGCAAAAAGAGATGAAAGGAGAAAATTTAACTTCTCAAAAAATAAATATTATAAAATTATAAAATATTATTTTTTATATTATTATAAAAAATAATTATTATACTCTTTATAAAAGAAAGGTATAGACTGACTTATACATAACAGTACTTCTTATAGTGCTCATTCAATTCGATTTAATTTTGATAAAATTAAACAATTTCATTCTGCATTCTAAAATTTTAAATTTCGTCCATCTTCCCTCAAAATATGGCTGATCAAATGTTCAGAAAAAAAGCATTTTTTGGAATCACTTTTCATCTTATTTTAGTGTTTAGGTCTTCAAACGACAAAAATATCAAAACTCGATACTTTTTCTTTCGTCTAACCTAGAGAATATATATTTTTTTTATATGAAAACCTATTCAAGTCTTTTTTTATACGAATTGAATGGTATACTTTATTGACAAACTTATCCATGGAGATCTCCATTGATTGGATTCAGATGCTCTTAGCGTCGGATGAAAAGGCAATGCAAATGGGATTTAGCACAGAACATCTATGCCAATATGACGTATCTGGAAATGAATGCATATATTCCTTATCATTTTGCTCAACAAGATCCTCTGCCAGGATTTTTAAACAGGATCCAAAAGAAAAAGTAATCTTCAAGTAATAAAGCATTTAAAACTTGCCTATTCTTTCTATGTCTGGGGAAGCTCTTTTTACGTGATGGTAAATAAAACAGGAAAGCTGTCGGCCATCTTCCATTTAATGCGTGAACCAAACTCCCATGGTAACAGATCATTGGGATTTTAAGTTTAGTAGTACAGAACTATATTCCACTGTAGAGCCCATGCATGCTAAATATGCCGTAGTGGGTAAAACATCGGATGTGTGGATGTAAGCTTTGAGAGCACTGGACAAGATAAGTTTTCGACCACGTCAACCACATATCATTTTGAAATTACGAGATGAGTCCCTTCTAGACTTTATTTAGTTTCTGAACGGTACACTAAAAAAAGCATTCAAACCCTAAAAGACTTATCTCCATGCATCTGGTACAACAATGATCACCTATAAACCACCCAGACCCTCCCAACATTGGTTTCTCCCTTATTTAACTTCATTATTAAAATCCTAAAAGACGCATCTCCATGCAGCTGATACAACAACAATCACCTATAAACCACCCAGACCCACCCAACCTTGGTTTCTCTCTGACCTAAGTTCATTATTTCACATGGGGTGTTGATTTGAATGCCATGCACAAGTGAATTCACTGGTAGCGAAATGGGGGATAACCCTGAAATAGTTTCCATAACAACGGTCTGTTGCAAATCAGCACGAACGTGTGAAATTCACAAATTTGAGTCTAGTCTTGCTTTTTAATTTGTTTCGATCAAAGCATCGTTAATGTATACTTTATTACGATTCAAGCAAAATATCGATGTTTTCAATTTTTCAAAAGAAGGAACCTTTAAATTCAAATGAACAAACGTAGAAATAAAATTTGGATAAGTCAGCCTTTTAAATCCTTCAGTACAAAGTAAGTTTTTCCGAATAAAAATCATGAATTACTTATTAAAAAATTTAGTTATTATTTGATAAAGCAGAATGTGATAGGATTTGCGAGTTTTAGAAGATATAATCAAATTTAAGTATTGATAAATCTGATAAGGAAGAAATTCCCGGCATTTATTAACCGATTAAAAATGCAATAGACACTTCTAATTGATGGGTACAGTATCAACAAAAATTAATTCCATAGAAGACATGAATCTAAAACTCTGCAAATATAGAAAGCCATTGAAGTACTGCTTTTCCATAGCTCGATGTGCACTTGCGTTGTTTCCACTCTCACTAATGTATTTTTACTTCTAAAAAACTGAAAATCTAGTTTTATGGGAATCCGCACTGCGAATTTTAAAAGCAATTGTAACCAATTCCATTCTCATTTCTCTTGAGAAATGAGTAAAGTGGACAACTTGACATTGAATTTCTGAATTTTGCTTATGTTTCCAGGTTATTTTTGTTAATATTTCTATATCAATGGCCGGAAAATTTCACTTATAGGGAAGAAGAATAACAACTGGCAATGATGAAACGAATAAGTATAAAGACCTTGTCTATCGGGGTTTGTTGTATGACGGACGGAGATGTAGCCAAGTTTCACCACAAAAAAATGAAACACTCGAGTTGTCTCAGCGGGAATTTTTCTTACTTGGATCACCAAAAGAATACCTGAAAGAAATACTATTCACATGAGACCACCCCATGCAATGTTCTGTTAAGAATTCAATCTCATCTCTAGGTAAGCTAATGTTCAAGAAAAGCAGTTTTGTTCGAGCTAAACATCTGAACAGAAGTAACAATTATGTTTAGAGAAGTATAAAACTAATAACATCATAAGGATAAGCATTTTTTCAGTTGGATACTTATTAAAAAAATATTATCATTTAGATGAAATGGGTTTTGCCATAATCGATTAAAAACATTTTGAGGAAACGGATGAATTAAAAATTTCTACCCTTATTTTGGAGGTTTTTATAATGTATTGATACAATGAATATCGTTTTTCTTCCAACTAAATGAAAGTGGTCCATTTTAAAGCTGGTTTGCTTTGTTACATAAGGTCATTTGAAAGACCTGACGCCTCCCGTAAATTGACAATCATTCCTTAACTGGCTTCTCTATAGACCATTCTTATTTGTTAAAATATTTATAATACACACCGCCCTATCTATCTAATTGATGTAGAGCTAGAAATGAGATGATGGGAAGAGAAAATTTCAGGTTCTTTTAAACATATAGACCTTATTGTTAGAAAAACAAAACAAGCATTTTTATTTACTATTTATCATTAAAATACAACAACTGTTATTGTTGTATTTTGATGTAAACACATCAAAATACGTAAAACCAATTCATAAGAATGAAAACAATGTTTAGCAAATAAACAAAAAAAAAACCTCGAAACAAACTTAAAATATAAAAAAGTTGGACGGCTGGATGTTGCAAAAGCTCCAACACATAACCTTGCTTCTAAACAAAGAAAATTAAATAGAATACACAGCGAATAAAGAACAATCAAAAAGAAATATGTACCATAATAAAAAAATACCAATATCTAATCTAAAATCTAATTTAAATCAGCATATGTAACACAGTATATATCTTCTAAATCTAAAACAGCACAAGATAGGCACATTTTTTATGACTTTGAATATGTACCAATATCATAAGTTAGTAATCATTAGCTTAGCAGTGCTTTTAAATAACACAAATTAGTGAACAATAATGCTTTGGGGCATTTTTATACGGGGAATCATTGCATTATAATAAGATAGATGTTTGATATTTATATAGACATTAACGTGAAGTGTAAACATCATTCTTGGTTTATTTAACAAAAGAGTTTCGGTTCTTAATGTGCTTGAGGCATTAGTTTGTTGTACTTTAAACCAGTTTGCGTTGTAATAATCCTTCAGAATTAGCTAATTTTTGTTCTTTGCTGTTAAAAGTGACTCATATGTCATTGTGTTGTAAAACTAGTTTGTCTGGAAAATTTAATTCACAACTAAAACAATTAATGAAAGCAATATTCAAGAAATCCAACTGTTCATGAAGAACAATGAATACCAGTTTTGCTTTTCAGAGACCGAGAAAAGTATTTAATCTTTATGTCTGAAGCAGATTCATCAAATCGAACACAGAAACATTGGAAGAGTGAAAAGAAAATATATGGAAATAAAATTAAAAATGTAAGAAACTAATGATAGTTCAATCTCGATTTTCGTCTTTCTTTTAAATTTTAATATCCATTTCCTTTCCATTCATTTCTATCTAAATATCTTCTGGAATATGTTCTAAAAAGAAAAATTATAGTTCAAAGAAAATTACTTATTAAGCTTTGTGCAAATTCTATTTTATCAAATGTTTATGAGAAATCATTTTTGTTTGAGGTCGCTAAAGCGATTTTCTCATAAATAAAAAAATTATACAAAATATGAGCTAAACTTTAATTGCAAAAAGCTATGAAACCGTCATATTTAACGATAATATTGTAACGCATAAATAACTGCCTCAGTACGTCTTATTTAACTCAATATTAAATGTAAAGTTTTGTGTATAGAACAAATTTTAATAAAGGGTAGATTGAATATTTGAAACTTCGATGTGAAAATAAACCAGGGACAAATTATTTGACATTTAACCCCTATCCCACCGGATAGAATTACTACTATACGAAAGAGTGTCAATTTCAGTTATATAATCGAATTATGAATTTTAATATTAAACATCTGATGGATAATCTTTCCATCTGTTACATTACAAAAATGCAACTACATCATTTTTCGGCTTTACCAGTCAGTACTTTTAAATAATTTAGATGTTCGCCACCAAAGTTTCTTTCTTATCTTGTGGCAACTTTTAAATTATTAACGGAATTTTTTAAAGTTTTTTTTTAAATAAATATCTCAATTTATCATAATTATTTTTGTAGTAATCAACCTAATTATTAATTGCTTTAACTTTTTTGTAATTTCTTTTAATGTTTCAATGTTTATTAAATTATAAATTACTTTTATTTCACGGAACTATATGCTTGCCATTTTGAACGGCGGAAGTTTTTGTGTGTGAACTGTCGAGCGTCACCTGGCTGGGAGAATTTCCTTTGTGTAACTAATTTGGTTTGTCTGAACGTGTAATAGAGTTGTGCATCTGAGGGGGTCGGGGCCGTTAGGACTTTTTCGGTTCTCATCCTCTCAAGTGTGCAGATGGGCAAAAAGATATTCAGTAAAAGGATGTGGTGAAAGATGGTAAGCGAAATCAACTTTTAAAAGATCATCTTAAAAAGAAGACAGGCTGATGATGCTGTGAGAACCGACTTTCCTTGGTCTTGGGCGCATAAAGATGACATGCAAGTTTACGTAGAAAAATCGCTGGAAATAACACGAGGTGTTCATGTGCTGTGAAAACCGACTTCCCTTTGTCTTCTACAGAAAGAAGGTGTGTTTGTGGAATGGAAGATAATAGTGATAAAACTACGATACGAACTACGATTCTAAAATCTTCTTGAAATAAAGTTTACCAGTTCATAACCTGAATTGCAGTAAAGGATACTGTATTTTCACCAACCTAATTGAAATTTCCTTCTTGTCATTCCAAGAACTCTAGATCAGCGCAATGTAATAAAAAAATTTCTCAAACAGCAAGATTTTGCCCAGTAATGCAACGTTAAGTATATTTTTTACAGAGAATTCTCTTTTTCCTATCAATTTCTTAGTATCTTTTACAATTCCAAAGTCTGCAGCGTTTTTGTATTAATGTGCATATTTTTGTTTGGTTTTTATGTGTTGGTTGTGTGCATCAGTATTACCTGTTATTTCAATATTCTAGAATATTCTTAACTTAAAGTTGGCAGTAAACCAATTATAAAAAATTGTTAATAAAAAATATTTAATTCAAAAAAATTGTTTTCTTTAATCTATCTATTAGTATAACAATACAATGTGCTTTTTTTACAGCAATTTCCTCCATATAGATTAAAATTCTTCTATGTAGTCTAGAAAAGGTAGGGAAATTCCTGAGTGAGTGTGAAAATTGAATTTTATTTGTGTTCATTTTTTAGCACCAATTGATCTTTCATTATTGAATATATTATCAATCTTTCATAATAGATCTGTAAATCAGGATTCTAGACTGCTAAATTTAAAATTCAAATATTTTAACTTAGTAAATATTGCCCATATTAAACCTCCCACATTTTAACACCATCAAAATTACTGTGTTGTACTACAGAAAATGCCTAAGTTTAAGTTAACGAAAGGAAAGTGATATAATTTATTTGAATTAACATCATATAAGATGTATTAAAAAAATTTATTGTATTTTATAGAAAATAATTATTTTCTGAAAACGTTAATTTATTCATGCTTTTTCTTAGCTTTCAAATTCATCTATAGAAAGCGGGTGTTTCTGTGTTTGTTTGGGATTCAAAAAATAAATGCTTATTTAAAATTAAAATCAATAATTCAAAGTGAATTGAGAAAAGATTGTGTCCTAATTAAAATTTTAATAGAATTTTAAGATTGCATAGATTTTGAACATGATAAACCTGTAATTTTATTGAAGCAATGTAAATCAATCTTTGATTCATTTTTTGGATTTGCGAAAATATTTTCTTGCATGTTAATTTCAAATCTAATGTATAATCAGAATTCGTTCACAAACTATATCCGATTTTAATGAATCCGATTATCTAGGTATTTAGCCTAAATATCAGTTAATTCGGTCATTTGTCTGTAGAATTAATATTATGTAATGATGAATACCTTTATTCACAACATTCAAATATCGGTTAATTAGGACATTTGTCTGTAGGATCGATGTTATGTAATGATGAATATAGTAATTCATACGACAATATGTTTTAAGAATTCTGTGATAAGAAAATTTGAGAAAATTTTGTCTAAAGTTTAGTGACAGAATGATGAAAAGTATTTTTTACTTAATTTATAAAGCAAAAGTTTGCGAGATAAATTCAAAGACGACATACTATAACATACCACTTAATTGAGTTCTTGTTTGAGTATTGTTCGGTATTAGATTTCTGACCTGATTTACGATCCTCGGTTTCACGTGTTTTACTATAATAGACTGATTAAGATAAATCATCAACTTAAAAAAATTGGAAAACTTGTCATAGTTTTTCAAAATTAATCAAGAAATTTAACAAAATTCTCCTCATGATTACAATTTCTCGTGAAAGCTGAACAGTTTTATAAATTATTTGAGTACATTTGATAAAGAAAGTGACTAAAAGCAAGATTTATAAATGAGCAACCTCTTCTGTATCAAATGTATTATGCATCAGTGTATCGAATATAATGGAAATAAATAGGATATACCATGATAGAAAATCAAAGCACAACACGAAATGTGAATCTTCTAAATCAATAGAATCAAATCAATGATTATTTAAAAATAATCGCTAGAGAAAGTGACTAAAAGCAAGATTTACAAATAAACAGCCTCTGTAACAAATATATTATGAATCAGTGTATCATATATAATAGGAATAATTATGATATATAATAATAACAAATCACTGTACCACATCAAACGTGAATCTACTAAATCAACGCAATGCAGTTTCGTGCTTATAGCTTGGAACTGGAGATATAATATTAAAATTAGCTTAAAGTAAACATTAATGCAACTACTGAATCTACTTTTGAGTTGTTTGCATTCTTGCCATTTCTGAATGCCTGTGATCGGCAAGTCTTTGGCGAAATACTGCTAAATAGTAAATTACCATTTAGTAGCATTTTGTTCAAGACCGGATGCAATCCGTGGGTGCTGCAACTTTTAATCCTTGATTAATTCATCATCCAGTAGCTCATAATCATGTAAATTTGTACCACGTACTTTTTTTTGCTTTTTTCCTTAACTTTGAGTAGTTTTATATTTAATTATACGAGTACAATGGTTAGTTGAAAGTTACAGCACCCCCAGATTGCATAGCACTAGACGCCACCGATGATAATACTATCAAAATAAACTAACTAATAACAATACCAATAAAAATAAACGTCTAATTTTCAGTGATGCTAGAAATTGGGACACATCGCGCTGTTAGGTTGTGTTCTCGCATCCATTCTATGAGGTTTACATCTGGTTATAGTTTATTATTATTATCCATTATTTATATAATAATAGA
The DNA here is from genome assembly GCA_013235015.1 of Araneus ventricosus. Lineage (NCBI taxonomy): Eukaryota > Metazoa > Arthropoda > Arachnida > Araneae > Araneidae > Araneus > Araneus ventricosus. Next base: position 503,710 of record BGPR01000372.1, read on the forward strand.
TATTATTATCTCACGCAGGAATTAGAAATTTTAGTAAGCATTCTGAATTTCAGGTTACAATATTGGGTTGAACTTTAAAAGTTACGGTATATGTGTGAAGAAAAAAAGAGAATAGAATCTGGGTGATAAAATTACATATTTCTGCATAAACGATTTAATTATGATTGCAGTACTTTCCATATCACCGTCTACGATTGATTAAAAATTTAATATGAAATATCTAGATAATTTTTTAAAATAAAAATCATTTACTTTCACTAGAACATAACTGATAATAAGCCATGTATGTCGTTTTTAATCCACTTCACTCTCAGGGTTAAACTTTGCACTCTTCTCTGTTTTGAAACAAACGTTAAAACGGATGTGTTAGGATTCCGTCACACAAAGCAGTGCGCTCAGATGTTTCCCTCCAAAGCTGTTTGATACAATTTTTTCCCATTGAATACTGCAGAAGAAAGGTTTTACTGCACTGTACTGCAAATTCTAACGTAATGATGTGTGTGAAGGTTGTTTTCCTTATTAAAAATATTTTTTATCAAAATGTGCCAATTTCATTGACGGAACGAATGTAGATTTAAATCTAAAAGGCAGTAATAAAGAGAATTCAAGTGACGTCACTGTCACATGACAAACGTAACTGCGTATGTCCAGTAACATCGAGCTAGGTTATTTTTCACTTTCCTGTATGATAAGCTATGGATTCCTAATTTAAAGGACGGAATTTCACTGCAGGAATTCAGGATTCCGTAATTTAAGGGCAAAATGTACAATGTACTGCAAATACCAACGTAATGATGTCTGTGAAGGTTGCTTTCCTTATTATTTTTTATCACAATATGTCAATTACGTTGACGGAACGAATGTAGATTTAAATCTAAAAGGCAAAAGTAAAGAGAATTCAAGAGATGTCACTGTCACTTGACAAACGTAACTGCGCATGTGCAGTAACATATAGCTTTAGGTTAATTTAAGCTTTGCTGTTTATTACCTCTTGTATTTTTTCTTCCTGCATAATGAGCTATGGATTCCGAAATTAAATTGGCACGATGCATCTGACCTGTACCTGTGTTGGCATGAATTGACTTCAATAGAAGTGAGGATTATTTTAGTGTTTAGCTTGTGCATTTACCATTGTATGGGGATTGCGCCAATTTCTATATGAACAGATCTGCAAAATAGGAAAATTTATGTGCAATTACCCTATATCATTCATTGCTTATTGAATATATCAGGGATATAGTGTACCATGGTTCTTTTAAAGATTTTACTTCATATATTGCGAATGAACAAAAATCCTTTTCACTTATTGATACACAGAACTAAACAGATGTTCTGTTTCAAAAAACAGTTTGTCAAGCCAGGCTTGAAGGCATATTATGGCAAATAATCAAATATAATTTTTACGTTAATCGTTTTTATCCGAGAACTTTCTTATTAATAATATTGTTATAAACGAGTCGACAAATAAACCTTCCTTATTGCAGCGAATAAACCTTAGCAGAACAAACTAATCCTGGCAAAAGCAAATGATAAAATCTGCGTATAAGAAAGAAAAAACAAAAAGGAAATAAAAACACTATGTAGTATAACTACATTTCTCACGAAATATTCTTCAGCGATATATTAAGTCAGAGAAGATTATTCCCATTCGTAATTTGATCAAACAGTTGAAAAATGTTCACTTGGTTCTATTAGATATTAAAAGCTGCTTCGTAATCCTGAAACAACTCTAACAATAATCTTGCCTACACAATATCCAAAATACTACTCTCCTCTGCATTTCCCTAATGCAATTAGAAGAATACATGGTCTGTTTTCCGACCAAGCGCGTGTATTCAAGGCTTTGTTTCGGTAGAGGAAGTCCTATTCAGCATCTGTTGTCACAGAAAATGAGCCTGGGAAGTATTCACTATTGATAGTGTAACTTAATTTAGTCATATAAAGAAGACTTATCATTTATGAAACAATTTAATTTTGCCTCTAATTTTTGGATTTATTTGACTGTTTCATTAAAATACGCAATACCGTGAATGTTTTCATTTATTAAATAACATATAACTCCAGGAATATTTCACTGTTGGTTTAGGAAATCATTTCGGTCTCTTCTATGAATTATTACGTTACTTCATCAACTATCAAAATATTTTTTAACTAGAAATTAGTCCTATCCCCTGTGGATAAACAAAAATCACTTTGGTGAACGCTTAGCTAAAATTTTCGCTGTTTCAAAATAAATGTCACAATTACACTGATTAAATGCAAAATTGGTAATGGAATAAATTTCTAAAAATTATTATGTTTGTAAAAAATAAAGTAAGCAAAATCTATATATATAAAACGCTAAGGTACTTGGCGCAGAAATGAAGTTAACTTCTCTTTTGCTGACGGCAAAGATCGGTTTTCTTTACAAAACACAACCGGCAGCCTCCTCCATGTTAGGCATAGAATGCTTTTATTTTCCTTTAGGTGTAAAACATCTTTTTCTCGAAAAACATTGAGTTTAAGACGTACACTTCTCAATATTTTTGTTAGATTGCAAAAATTCAACTACATCATTTTTCGGCTTTTTGCCATTATTTTAAATAATTTATATTTTTAGCCACCAAAGTTTCTTATTTGTCTTGTGGCAACTTTTAAATTCTCAACGGTTTGTTTTTGTGGTTTTATTAAATATCTCAATTTATCTTTTTTGTGGTGATCAACTTAATTATCAATAGCTTTAACTTTTTATGTAATTTGTTTTAATGTTTATAAAATTATTAAGCACTTATTTTGCACCTAACTATATGCTCGCCATTTTAACGGCGGAAGCTTTTCTGAGTAAACTGGTCCGCGTGTCACCTGACTGGGAGATTTTTCTTTGTATGTAAAGATATTGGCTTGGCTGACTAGGCGCAAGAAGGTTGGGTGTCTGGGAGGTCCGGGGGGCGGTAGGCTACATATTCGGTTCTCGTCCCTGCAGATGCACCGATGATGAGAAGAAGTCACTCTGGTCTTCGAGGAATTTCATCGGCAATTTTGAACAAGTTTTAGTGGAAGGAAGTTTCTGTCAGCGACGAGAGTTCAAACAGCAAATAGTAAGTGAAATATCTATCGAACTGACTTCAAAATGTATGATCGATTATGCACTTTTAAGTGAACTGCAATGATAACTGCACTAATGTCAGTGAAATCAAACGAAGAATTAATTTACGAATGCTGCATCCAACAATTGATCAATTACGCACTTCTAAAGCGCTTATCATACGGACAAAAATACAGTCAACGCAACCACCAACTCAACTGTATCTCTAACTCTGATCCCAATTTCGAACGAACTAGGGTTGACAGCGTTGAGTAAGGAGTTGGTAGCAGTTTTTATTTTCCGACCATCAGAAATATAACTCTATCCTTATATTTGGCGAAAATCTTATTCGTGGTTGTTTGTTGTTATCGCTTATTTTGATTCTATACACCTTCCAGCGGGCACGCCTGCACAAATTTTATGACATATCGTGCTGTTTTACAAAAATAAATACAACTTTTATTTATGTTATCTTTATTTATTAGCTTAATAGTAAACAAAGATTTTATAAATAAAAATTGCACTTAAATTTATAAAAGAACAATATAAATATGTAATACGATGAACAATGCAAGTATCTTTTGAAAATGCGCATATCAGCTGGGGAACGAACACTTTATGGGAGCCACCATCTTTGAGTATGACGTTGTGTGTTATGACGGAAGCAGTCAACAATTCATCTGATTGGTTCAGATACAAGGTTGGGTCAACTCTGTCGCGAGAAATCGACAGGGTTGACGGGTCTATTCTGGTACCCGCAACGGGAAAAGTGACGTCTCCCAACCCAACCGGGGGTACCAGAATAGACCCCTGAGTGTATTTTCCTCAACCCCAACTTCCATTTCAGACGGCAGATTAAATTCAATTCTCAAGTTTTTAGTTGAACGTACGGTTGAGTTGAGGATTGGGTTGGCAAATTTTTGCTCGTGTGATATGGCTTTTAGTGAACTGCAATGGTAACTGTACTAATGTCAGTGAAATTATACCAATAATGATTAGAATTTACGAATGCCGCAACCAACGAATGAAAAGCTGAGATTGACGATAAATTGTTGTTGAAAGAACTCTACAAATGACATTTGTGATCTTGCCTCGAGTTCAGCTCAACATGCTTAATGGCCTCTAGCTAGCGAGAGTTTTTTAATACCGTTTTAGGGTATCTCGAGATATTATTATTTTTTTATGTAATGAAATGTGTTTATATATTTTTTTAAACTCTTAATATGTCAAAGTAAATCTTTAATAAGAAGATTAAAGTTTTGAAAGCGCTTTATGTTAAACTAGAAGTCTGCAGCAAAATTGCAATATAATTTTATATGTATGTATTATAGTTTACTTCGTTATATCTCTGTCATGTCATATGCATCGAAAAATCAATTCTTTTGTATATGTTAACCTGATGAATTAATGAGGATGATAATAAGGAAGTCTATCTGTTAAAGTTGGCAATGAATTAATTAAAAAAAATTGTTAATAAAAATATATTAGTCAAGAAAATTTGATCTCTTATCTTTTTCCTATTTAGTGTCACAATTCAAATTGTATATCTTATTTCAGCAATTCTTCCACTATTGGCCATGTACTTCTAGGCAGTCTAGAAAAGTTTGGTAATTTCTAGATGATGGTAGAAACCGTACCATTTATTGGTATTCATCCTTTAGCACCAAGTTCATATATTTTCATTCCAACAATTTCTTGCAATATAATGGGATTTTAGTTGAAATTATTCAAAAAGGATCAGTTGGAAATGAAGCACATGAGATGGGGAGCCAGAGAACGTTCAGATCAGCGTCAAAATAGATTAATCCCTTAAGTATCGAAATTTGTTCTGCTATCTAATAAAATGACCCCTCCTGTTTTGGAAAGGGGCTGTCGTTTTCAGTCATCAAACAAGGCACAGAATACTTGAGATGCTTATGGATTCTTCGTAATTTTTGTGTCAAATTATAAAGCTAATTAATGATTAAATTTTAGTTTATAAGCCTAAAAATGCGATAATTTGATGCACGTCAATATGACGGGCGCGACTGTTAAGGGGTTAAGTCAGCGAAGCAAAAATCGTGTTAATTCACAAATTGAAGTCAGCATCATGGAAGTTACCTATTGGTTATTATATGCACACCATTTGGCGCCTTTTTTGTTTTGGCGAATTCTTCGAGCCCTGAATCGCCAACTTGGCTCAAATTCTTTCTTGACGATAGTTGACGCTCGCTGTATTTTTGGCGAGCTGAAACGTCAGGAGCTAGAATGAGCCAATTTGGCCGAAAATTCATGGCGTGTGCATAACACATCACAAAAGATCTGCACGGGATCAGATAGTATAACAATAACCAGAAATGAATTCACGTCGGATTCATATGAAAAAAGAAAATTTACATTTCATTTTACACTGTACATCGCTTTGAACTACGATGTGCTATGACGTCTAATTCTTTTTCAACCGGAAAAATTGTGAAATGGATTCCAAAGCTCAATTGGCTAGGCACAATTGTCGTGTATCACGTGAACATGAAAATACGACAAAAAGATGTTGTGTAACAAGGTCCACTTGTTTATCTCAATTAAAGAATTAATTTTGAAACCCATTAACCCAAACAAAGTCAACTACAAGGCTAATAATTTCTAAAATATGGGAGTTGGTTGAATTTTATCTGAAAAAACATCAGTATTATTAGTATGTTTCTTTTATCAGAAATGTCCAAAGTTGGCACTCAAAATGAATGTTTTGGGGTTTGTCTCTCAAAGAATCTACTTAGATGTAAAAAAATGTGGAGAAGCTATGTAAAGACTATAGAATTATTGATTCGATTACGTTACTCACGAGCTGTATGAGGTACAAAGAAATTCAAATATCACGATTTCAAATAAAAATCTTTCTAATGATATCGATTTTTGCTTCTGAATTTTCCTGTTTTTTGGTATAAGTTAATTAAAATTCGCAGCTTGTTCATTTTGTTATTAAAATTTCTGAGAATCACAAAATGAAGAAACTTCATTGTCTTTCAATATTTCCTGAGCGATTAAAAATTTTTGAAAATGTAACATACGCTTGCGGATACTGTCGAATCAGAAAATTACATGCCTTAATTTCATTACGCATTATTCATTAGAATCTGAATTCATTAAAGTATGCACGTCAAATTTGACTAATAGGTAACAAAAATTAAGGATTTCAATGATGAATTTATGATTAGCACAGAACGTGAAAACGTCTTATTTCTAGCAAGATTAGAAATATACAGGGTGTCCATAAATTTTTTTCGGGGTTTTCTTACCTCATGACTTTTTATTAAAGAACATGACGATAAATATTATCTTACATATTCGTAAAGTACAACTAAAAAATTAATAACAAGCAAAGTTGTATTATCTCCAAATGCCATCATTTCGTAGCACGTAACACTTTGAGACTGAGCTCAATTTCCCTACAAGTATCTGTGGGTTGCATGCCGCAAAGGAGAGCTATGTGTAAATTTCTCAAATTTGATTGTGTTTTTAAAATTTTTCCAGTTTTACTGTAAGAATATGTAATATTTACCGTTAATCCATCCTATCAAAAATTATTCATTAAGGAGGCCCCTACAATAATTTGTGGGCATCCTCTATTTATCCTAGGTGAAGGTGAATACTGCCAGTGAATAAAAATTTTCAGAATTTTGTAATGCATTTTATAGATAGGCCTTTTATATTTTATATTGATTAGTTGAGGATGTCTTACATTGAAGTTCGTGGCAATAAATTGGGTAGCATAAGAATTTTTTTCCTTCCAGACGTTTCCAGTAACTTTACTTTCATATATTTCCACTGCATCTAATTAAGAATAAATAAAAAAAGCTGCCTTCTTAATCTGGGGGCCGCATCCCCCAATTGTGTAGCATAAGAACGTTTTCGATTCTTGAAGAGTTCTGCAGTGTATATGCTTCAGCTGTTAAAGTTTATTTTAAATCGAATTTCTCTTTTTATTGGTAATTATCTTTTTATATTCACTTTACATTTTTGGTGCTGCGACAAAATTTTTGAATCAAAAGGGGTCTCGGACAATTCCTTAAATAGAAAAGAGATTGATATTGGGTGAAATTTAAGATAATAATATTTATATATTATCTTAGTGAATATAGCTTTATTTATTTCATGCCAGTAGTTTTGAAGATATGAGAAAAAGAGAAAAAATATTTGCACTTTTAAATACCATTCCGGGTTTTTTTTCTTCCTTGTTTCATTCTGGAAATACGCATACATAAATACATAATTACTTCTTAATTCACATCAAAATAAACATACTGTTTCAAAAATCTAAATAAATGTCCTTGAGAAAAAAACTGCGTCCGCATACTAAACGCTTTTCTAAGAGCATTACACTTAAAAATTGCCCATTATAAATTTCGAAGCAATTGAGTTTGATGAAATCAATATAAATAAAGCTGATCTTAGTAAATGTCAACAGGACCTTCTGGATATTGTCAGAGAAATCCAGACAGGACAATGAACTCCAAATCTGGCCATAAGAGATCCTGTTCCTCTCAGTCACTTCGGAGGTCTGAGATGTGCAAATCGGGTCTTACGCTTGTTCATTTCCCAAACAAGCCCTTACAAGCGAACTCAAAATGCTTATTAACTACATTATGAAGACATATGCTCATGCCTGGTTTGCCATTAAAAGATATCCGTCCGTCTGATACGGGTACTAAACACAAAAAGATCGAATTTTATAATTTAGTGAATGAGTGAACACAGTGAATTTATTTGCTAAACTGTAAAAACCTCCATTTTTCACCTAAACTCTAAAACTTTGAGCCTTTTGCTTGAACTCAAAATATAGTGTATGGTTTTTCAATTTAATTTTTCTGTCATCAGGCAACTAAAATGAAGTACTTATACTCTATTACAAACCAAAATCTGCAGCCTGTAAAATTTTAGCGTAGAGTTAAATATTATTGTTTTTTATTATTTTTTCCAAATTTTAGGCTCTTTACGCGAACTGAAGATTAAAAGTATAATTTTTTCTATATTTTTCTTTTGATTAGCATGACAATACACAACTTTTGCGCCGTATTAGAAGTTGATACTCGAAAAATCTATTTTTTTTTGGACCCACCTTAGTTTAGATAGCAGGAAGTTCAAATTTATATCGTTAATGTTCTTTCGTATCTTCACTTTACTTTTAATATCTGTATAACAAGTGATTAATAAAACTATTTACTTAATACATTATTTACTTCAAGAAAGGAAGATCTTAGCTTAGCGGTTTTAATGAATAGATTAATGCAATTAAATAGAACAAAAATACGTTTAATATAAATATTTTGAATTATTTTATTGTTTTCCTTACTTATGTATAAGGATTTACACAATATTTTATAAATGTAAAATATCTTCCCGTGTAAAATCAATTCATAAATTTTTGAAAGAAATAAAAAATATATTTATAGCATCAATACCCATAGCGCAAGTATCATATAATAAATGTTACAAAAGGAATCCCTAATCGTTACCATTGAATTTATTGCCCTTGTACCATAGAAAAAAGAATAACAGATGATATAAATGTATACTTTATTTTCAAAAAACTATACGAAAAAGTAGGAAGTTGAAAAGAAAAATGAATTATACATGTCAAGGATATTTCTTTCTACAGAATAACCTTTACGAGGTATATCTTCATTCAGAAGTTCACTTAAATTTTCCGGCAGTTGACACAAAGAATCTTTTGCTGATTCTTTGTATATAAATGTTCTCACAGACAAATTGCTTCCCTTAATCAATACATCACTTCGAAACCCTTACAAATCAAAGAACCTCCATTGAGCTGGATACAAGGCTTTTGCTGGATTTAGAGTAATTTTTTTCGTTTCAAAATAACTGAAAAATACACACTTTGTGACGTAAGATAAATTTCGTTATTCTAACCCTTGTTACCCTAACGTCAAAACCTGTATTTCAGCATTATTGTGTCAAGAGTTTAAGAAACGGTTTGTTTATCGAAAGATAAAGGAACAGACTGGAATGTTATTCGGAAGCTTGGCTGGAATTTCTATGAGTTTTATTTGTAAGTTTGACTCTAAGGTTTGTTTTCATTTATAGTTAAAACTTTAACTAGTTTGCTCACAGAACGATTGAATAAAAGATTGAAAACATTCCCAAAAAGTAAGGAACATTTCTGAGGCTCTTACCTCTAAATATAGAGTCGCGGATTTCCTTCATTTATCTTAGAAACCAGCTCTAAAATGACCTAATTACTTTACGTTTTAATTTAGAACGCTCACTTATTCTTTTAGTTACGGTTTTTTTCCCCGCCATGATTGTAATGTATTGAAAGTCAAAGAATGTGGGCCTGAATTCATGAACTGGTTTCAAGAAAAAAAGGACACAGACATACTTTTTGTTATAATTTATACGCTATGATTTTGAGTTTCGCTTTGTACATGCATCGTCTCTCCCCTACACTTCGGATATCATTTGATAAAAATGGAGATACCAAAAGAGAAGGCAAATTTTTATATTTCAGTGAAAATGTGTCACAAGTTCAATAGTCAATTTGCTTACCAAAAAATAAAGTGAAATATTGGAATATTATCCGCGCAGTAGCATTTGTTAAATTCTGCGTTAGTTCTAAATAACTACTATTGCGTTCACCATAAAATAGTTTTCCAGAAACTAACTGAACTTACAAAACTTATTTTAATTTTGCTTACAAGACAGGAAGCCAAAATGTTTCTATTTAAGCGCCATAGTTTATTTTCGCTAGAATTTCGAAACAGGTAGATATTCATAGAAACACTAATCCATCAAACCTTTCATAATTACGAATAATTTGACGCAGAAACACTGAAATCTTTCAGATATCTTGTATGTTATTCCTCAGATACGTAATTATTAGACACCATTTTGTAGCCTCAAAATATTTTTTATTTAATTACTTTCACAGACTCACGTTAATTTTCTAATTAAAATCAACACAATTTTTTTTTCTCTTCAAATGATAAGAAACTACCTTTACCACTACCACTGAAAACATAAAAATAGGATGATATTCCTTTCATTGCCGCCATTTCTTTTCTTAATATATTGAAGAGATATATTGATTGATTGATTTGTTAGATAATCCCCCACTTTTAAAGTCTTACGGGAGATGTTTTGGGCCATCATTTAGACGTCGTACTTATCAACTGGAGTTAGATGCTAAGCCGCCAGCATGATAAACCAATATGAGCTGCTAACATGCTACACGAATATAAAATATCTCTCCATGATGGCAAAATTAACAGGAATAGAGGTTATATACACGGCAAATCTTTAGTTTGAATGAGTCTTCAACATGAGATACACTGATCCCATAGGCGAGACTCTACCGCTACGTCACTACGTTTCTCACGTGATGAATTGCAATACAAAAGAGAGAGATAGAGAGAGATGCATAACTAACGGAATTTATTTTGACGCTTTGCTTCAGATAACTTTTAAATCTTGATTTCAGACATCCTTAAATGAATGATCAATTTCTTCAAATCAATTTAACATCTTATAACTCATCCATGTGCAGTGGCGTAGCTATGTTAAATGACGGCAAGGGCCTTGCCTTTTAATCCTCCGTTAGTCGCGCTGGATACAGGTGTCCCCCATTAGTTTTCAAACCGCTGCCTTTTCAATTCCATTCATTGTTTAGATATCAAACTTTCAGTACCTGTCCATGATATACTCAGGAACAATATTGCACAGTCATTCAAGTTCAAAAGGTTAGTGTACAGGAGATAAGAGAACAAAAAGGCACATGGGGGACTGGTGCAACCCGAGCGCCTAAACGTGTAATAGGAATTTGCAGTTGGCCGTTCTTCTTCTTTCGCTGGTTCTGTATTAATGCGTACTTTCTTAACGACTTATTATGCTTCCCGTGTGAAATTCTGCTTCGTTTAATATATAATTTTTAAAAATATTTTTTGAATTTCAGTGAATTTCATTCGAAAAAAAATATTAGAACTAGAGATTAACAACGGATAATTGGTTCTCTAGCTCCGAATTTGCCAAGATGCTTTTAACCGGGATTTAAATTAATTTTTATAGACGCAATTAATTTAAATATTCGGGGTATTACTCAAAGAATTTTTACCATATTAGAAGCGAGAAATAAAGTTGTGAATATTTGGCTACGTTTGTGCCATAATTATTTACCATGAACTTTTCAGTTTCTATTGACCACAGGTCAGTCGACAATGGCGATAACAAAAAAGATCCCCCTGAAATTGTTGCATTTTGTTACATGACAAAAGGAGTTAATACTCTAGATCAGCTAAGGAGAAATGATGTCTCGAGAAATGCTTGTCATTGGATCATAGTTCTTTTTTCCGATCTTTGAAACAAGTCTACTATTAATGCTTTTGTACTTTTAAAGCACAATAATATCTATAATGATATGAAAAGACTTGATTCCATCAAAAATTTCAGTTTCATATTTATTATACTTCAAATTTTATGCAGAGCTGTCAATGCCCGACTTCCAATGGAATTAAAAGAACAGAAAATCTTATGTTAGGAATCAACGGTATAGGAACAAAAAACAACAAAGTGAATTACTAATAAAGGTAGATGCAAATATTGTGGAAGAAATAGGGACAAAACTAACCAAAAATACCGTAAAAAAGGCCATGATTGAGCCTATAGTAAGCAGTTATAAGAAGTATATGTAAAACGTTGTAATTTTTCATAGTGTTTTTATAAATCTCCATAAAAATAGTCATCTAAAGTTACGTTTTCTCTTTTTTGAATTTCTTAGATGTTTATTCTTTAATTTACAGCTGATATACCTTCTGATGATCTTCTCTCAGAAGAAAAAATTTGTAGAAAAAAGGAAGAGAAAATGGGGAACATATGTACTCCTCGCGCCTAACTGCGTGACAAAATTTCGCGCGCCTAACAGAGGGTAAAGTCCGGATTTTTGTAACCAATGGATAAAACGCCGACTACAACTAAAAATGGACGGTATCAGCCATATAATGAGAAAAATAGTTCTGTAAAGATTCTAGTAACAAGAAAACTAATTTCTTCCTGCGTTTACTACATGCAACTAACCAGGGAGCAGAAATATAAGCTAATGTCTAACCCGCACCTCGGTCTTAAAGGATTAATATTTATTTGTCGTCCCCCGGCGGTCTCATTCATCGACTTCTAGCTTTAAAAACTTAAACTCATAAATATTGTCTCCGCAGTGACCCTCAATATTGCCGCCGGGAGTATCTATATCTCCCTTGCCCACTCCATGCTACGTCACTATTAATTGGGAAATAGCATATACCATTTTGTAAACTATACTAAGTTCATGCTAAAACTAGTGGAATTTGTTTTTCATTACAAAGTATTATAAAATACTCCATTTTATGGCATAAAATGAATTTAACAAAACCCTTTTTACCCTCCAGTTATATCGTATAATTCCGCTACATTGTTATGGGTTGAACAGCCAACTTCTTTGTAAAAGGATAAAGTGACTGATGGAAATGGTGATCCACTTGATCCTGAAAGGTAGAAGAAAAAAAATATCCTGTGGATATCATCCCAAAATGTTTATCCTGACAAGGCATTGCGTTTTTGAGCCTAACACGAATGTCTTCTCAAACAAAAGACAGGAGGACTTACGCATAAATAAACACAGTAATACGAACATTTCTGAATGCGCAATAAAAATCAGACACGCATTTTTGGGCCCTGTGTGTTTGGTATGAAAATAACCCGGAGATAAAATTTCTATTAAAAATTCAATATTCTGCTTAGAATGAAAGCTAAGAAGTTCATCCCTTCACCAAAAGTGTTCCCGTGCAGACATAAAGAATATTTCTTGATACACTCCGACTCTACTTTTAAATTTCTCGCAAGAGCAGCCAGTTATAGGATTACTATAAAATTGCGAAAGAGGTCTTTTTGTGCTACAAAGCAGTTTCAGTCAATGATACATGCATGGGCTTGTATGCAGAGGGTTTTTTTACGAGCGCATAAAAGATGAAAATTGCTTTTCTGTATATTTCACATTTAACCCATGGAATATTGTATGGAATGTAGCGCTGAGGGTTCGAACAATCCAAAAAGGAGACCAGTGTACATTAGGGCTGCCAAAACTGGATTCTCTTTCCATGCGCAATTTCCATCTAATGGGTTAAGACCCGAGTCGACGCCATTGACTTTATTGGCATTCGATCGCAAGAACAGCGCTAAGATGTCCAGTTTGGGAACCTTTCGAGAAAATGCCTTTCACGATAAGTTTAATAGACATGCCAAAGTACTAAGTGGCTATTTGTAAGATTGAATATCTGTAAACGATTTTCTTTGTAACGGGAGAAGCTGGCAAGACTTCAAATGACTCTGCATCCCTCCCTTCCAAACGTTTATTATTTGCATTAATTTCTTGCTAGAGATTTCGGTCTGTCAATTAAGGTGTAGTAGGATGATTTTTACATTGTTACCTGAAATCTTTCTAGGTATTATAAGCTGTTATTTGCTTCTAAAGTTATATATTTTGTTATTTTTTTCTCTATAAAACAATGAGTTTATCTCAAGTAAAAATAATAATGGTTGTTTCTCTTTCAGATCTTAATTTAAGTTTAAATTTACCAAAAGTGGGAATGTATTTAATTAATTTGGCATGTGGCGCCTTTATTAAAACTTTATCGTTTTCTCACAAAATGGATAAATTTTATGAAGACTATATCGCTTATATATATTAACGTTCACATTATATAACAGAAATATATATCGAACAAATTTATTTAAACATATTTGAATTATAGTGAACTGTAGGCGTCATACATAGCCCTTTTAAGATTTTACAGAAAAGAAATGTAAAGGTACCTTAAACAACGTGTTAATTTAGCTACATTTAATTTGAACTCATGCTCTATTCCGATGACAACAACCATTAGTAGTTTGACAGAATGAAAATTTTTAATATTTTTTCATCCGAAGGCAAGATGGTGGCAAGAGCGTGAATTCATGAGATGTCACAGTCATTTGATTGCGTATAATATCTAACACCTATCTGCACTTTGTGTTACGCTGAGAAGTGACATCATTTTTTTTGTTCCTGAAAGGTTCTCAACGGATTCCAATATTAAATTAGTGCCCGCCTTCGATGTGTATGACGTGAGCACGAATTCACTCCATTGACACAATGTCCTGATTTAATTTTGCTGTTTCTGTCTTAAATTTTGAAGAGAGTTTTTTTTTATCAATAAGAAAAAAAATATTTTGCCTTCGAAAGAAAAAAAATATGTGAATAAAGGGAAGCAGTGACATCACTTCTTTTTTCTTCCTGCAAGATGTGCAAGGGATTCCAAAATTAAATTGGTGCTTCGTTTCTAATATGCATGATGTGAGCATGAATTGACTCCATTGACACAAGGTTCCGATTTCTAAGATTTTGCTGGATTCTGTCTTACATTTTAAATAGAATTCTTTTTATCAACGAGGAAAAAATATTTTGCTTCTGAAAGAAAAAATTGAGAACAAAATATAATCGTAGGTGAGCAATGACATCACTTTATTTTCCTTCCTGAAAGACGTGCAACAAATTCCAATATTAAATGGATGTTCCGCTTTTGACATATATGACGTGAGCAAGAATTGACCCCATTGACACAAGGTCCTGATTGCTCCGATTTTGCTGGTTTGTGTCTTAAATTTTGAACACCAATGAGAAAAAATATTTATCTTTCGGAAGAAGGAAATAAGAGAACAAAAGAATATTCTAGGCTTGACGAATTAAAGTAAAAATGAGCATAATCTGTTTTGATTGAGATAGTTTGAAATAAGACCTCCTCTTAGTTTTTTGTGGATTGATGCGCAAAGGCCATAAATTAGCCACGCTACGCCAAATGCAAGTTAGTGAAAATTTTAAAAAATGTCTGGTTGAAAAATTTTTGATTTGAACAAAGCAGGCGTATTAAATTTTACTAAAATATTGGAGAAAATAGTTTTAAGATTACATTAATATTTAAACAAGTGTTTATATGAAAATGGTTTTTAAAATCAAGCATTTATTATTGTACCGAAAAGTAGATTTTTTTAAAAATGTTTTCTACGTTTTATTATTAAATTTACAATTCTTACTATAAATATTATGGAATCTTCAAATGATGTGGTTTTAAGAGTATGGAAGCAAAATTTTATAACATTAATCGATTATCTGATAATTATTTTCTAAAAATATTAAAATAGTGTATTGTCATCAACGAAACATAGGCATGCTACCTTCCAAAAATCGATCTCATCAGGAAAAAGAGTGAAATTCCACCTTAACAAACATGAAGCAAGTCAAGTTAAATAAAGTGTACAAGAAGGATAAGTTTACGGGAAATGCATTTTAATCATACGAAAAATGACTTGCTCAAAAAATTCCGCCAGATATAAAATACAATACTTTGTTTTATTTATTTATTATTATTTTTACATTTACAGGTACACGTGCAAAATGAAGGACAGATTGTAAAATTATCCTTCATAAGCAAAAAAAATCAAAAAGTTAAAACAAATCTAATAGTAAACATAACTTCGTGCTGAAAAAATTATTTGATACGTCTGATCAATAAGGCACAAGTGCACAAATTATTTCCCATCTATCGGATTCAGTTTATCCGCATTTGTTCCAAAAACTGCAGCGCGCCACAATCAAAGAAACTGCAAAAGTATTGGCTAAAAGAGCAAACAATCCGATCTATACCGTGACGAATTTTCTATAACCCAGTTTGCTTGGAATGGTGTTACACGGATCTTTACTATGACACCGTGCGTGTGTGTGTATGTATGTAAAATGTAAAGAGTTCCCTCTTTAAACTCCTTTTATCATCGGCATCGCAACATCGCAAAAAAATTACGTGGCAAATAGCCAAAGGCTTCGTCGAAACAAATGCTTTGAAGGGATCTCAAACGCGGTGTAATTCTTCGGCTTGTTTGAATACCGGACCCTGGCATGAACAAACTACTTCAACTGAGCTCCGAGCAAATGTTTTGGCTCTGTTCTTGTTCTTTTAGAGTATGTTTCTGTTTGCTAGACACGAGACAAAGTAAAGTCTTTCTAATGGAGATAAATAGCGAATCTTGTCAAAATAGTTGGGCTTTGCAGCTGATTGAGTACGCATTACAGCTGGGTTCTGTTTTGCTGCGCTTTGAAAAAAATGTATTATAATTTCGTAATGTTCAAAATGCCAGCGAACGCTACTCGATTAGAATGAAGGGAAAAGAAATGTAGCATCGTTTGCGTTCGTAAACGGATGCAGTTCTAAAGTGTAATGAATGGATGTAAAGTAAAAGGTCTTATCCGTAGATACATTCTTTTAAGCATGCCATATAAGTTTCATTTATTCAAACAATAATATAAAATATTGTTTTTAAAAATGCTCGAAAACGCTCGAAATATGTTTGTTTATATCAGTTGCAGGATATGAAAACTATTTTTAGTGTATTTTCAAACTTAACCCGTTAACACCCAAATAAATTTGAAAAATAAATTTCAGTAAAACTCTTTTAACTTTAGAAAAACGAAGATTAAGATAAACGTGAAGTAAAATTAAATTCTGAGGAATATTTTTTTGTTTTCATTTTTTTTGAAAAAAATTATCTAGAAATCGGTAAAAAATCATTTTAAAACCTTTTTTACAGATATGCATTAAAGGACATTAAAAATATTATTAAATATCAAAGATGATTTGAGCAAGAATGCTTTCGAATTCCTTGCATTAACTCGAATATATATCAAGTAGAAAGAAAAACATAATGAAAACACTTTGATTTCAAAATCTGGCTAACTGGTGGTATATACCAGCTAAAAATTCTTTAGGAGATTGGGAATGTATATAGACCTACTAGACAAAATAAAAAAGATGCAATGTGATGGTATCGGTTTAGCCACGGCAGCGAAAGAATAGTTGTCATCAATGAGGATGATGGATTAATGGTTAAAATAAGTCGACTCCTTATATTTGATATTAAAGTCACAAAAATATTCATTTTTAAAGAAACCGCATTTTAATATTCAATTTTCTGTTTGCTAATAATTTAAATAGTAGAATTTCATCATTTACCTTGGTATTTTAAGACATGAATTTCCAAGTTTTGAATTTCATTTATAGTTTGAACTCAAAAACAAATTAGATGCTTCTTTCGAGCAAAGTGAAAAAATGTGCTATCCAAATTTCTTGTCTTTGCACTATATATTGAAATATTCTTCAAAAATAGAAATACTTTTAGCACAAAATTTTTCATTAAGTTCTGTTACTAGAAAGAATGATATTTATTGGAAGGAAATTTTAATACATTATATTAAAGTGTTTCTACATAAATACTGGATTTTTTTATATACGTAAACAGAATGAACTTAGTTGCTGCGGTTGGTTGGTTGCGTGTAGTTTAATGGCGAAAGAGCGAAAAATAATCATACTGACCGAAAATGTCCTGAGGGTTTTAAAGTTACAAAATTTCAGGCTGGTATGTTCTTCAAAATTCTACTAAAATGATGTAAGATTTTTAAAGAATCAGGTGAATAGATATACAGTGTGCCCCCTAAAGTCCGCTGTCACCCCAATAATTTCTGAACGGCAAGATCTATAGTGATAAAAGTGGGGTCTAGGTATAATAAAGTTACCATGCACTAAGCAAGAAAACCGCTTACAGCGGCGCCTGGCGGCAAAATTTGGAGTTGGCGTTCTTATCTCAAAAACGATACAAAATAGCGGAAAAAATGTCAATTACAAAGTTGTCGAGCGTAATCGATTTAGTACAAAGAGACACCTTGTGTACATTAATACGAAGAGCAGAACGTTTAAAATGTACATTTGTTTGTTTGCATTTTCTGAAATTGTGACTTCACAAGACATGGACAAAAGGAGAAAATGTTATTTTACGAGCAGAAAATGACATCATTATACTTTTTTCTGTGGTAATAACTTAAATAGAATGTGTATGGACTTTTCCGTCGACATTGCAGGAGTTTCCATGACGTATTACTTTTGCTTGTGCAAGCGCACTAACTACATGCTGAAACGTGCTCAAAGTGAAATTGAATCAAGGGCTCAACTCTGCATTGCAGATGACGGAGAGCACTTTGAACACCGAAAATAAAGGTGTCTTGTGATAACTAATTGTTTTTTCTATTTTTAACCCGTTTTGAGACACCGTCACAGTTTCGGAAATCGAGAACAAATGAATGTGCATTTTAAGCGTTCTGATTTTCGTATTAATATGCACAAGGTGTCATTTTGTACTAAATCGATTACGCTCTACAACTTTGTAATTGACATTTTCCCTTTTTTTGTATCGTTTTTGAGATAAGAAAGCTAACTCCGAATTCTGCCGCTAGGTGGCGCTGTAAGCAGTTTACTTGCGTAGCGCATGGCAACTTTACTATACCTAGACCCCACTTTTATGACTATAGATTTTGCCGTTCAGAAATTATTGGGTTGACAACGGACTTTAGCGGGCACACTGTATATTTCACAGTATTGATTCCCGTAGCGTTTGTTAAAAAAATAAAAAATAATGTCTTTTTCAGCGCTCTTCATAAATCTTCTCATTTGATTTTTTCAAATGTCTACCCTTGAGTTAATGAATATAGAGTCTCTAGAAACATTATTATTCTCCAGACTCGTTAGAAGTTGCTAACATTACTCTTCACATGAAGACGAACATATATTTAACAGCTGATACAGCTCTATACTTAATGAATGTATACTTCTACGAAACTGACAATGCCCGAAATGTGCTAGAGATAACACATCAGTATTTTTTGGGTATTGGAAAATCATATAAAAATTAAAGATTCAGAAAAATATTCATGTTTATATGCTCCTTTGAATTATTAGTAACTCTGAAGACTTTTTAGAGATTGAAGAAATTAAGCACGTTTTCAAGTGATAACAAATCACATAATGCTGAAATCCAGAATCAGCTCTAGAGTTAATGAATAAAAGTTCCTTTAAAAATTTACTGGAATTTACACAAATGAAGTGACACATTTCAAAAATTAATAAAAAAATAAAAATGTTGGATCTACGTTTTTTTAAAAATAAAAGCGCATCTCAAAACGTTTTTTTTTCATATAGGTAACGCGACGTTACGCCGCTCTAAATTTGCTACAGCGCGAAAATTCCGTACGCAATGGCTACCGATCAGCAGAAGCCGATGCGTGTTTTCTGGTTTCTTTTTTTAGTTTTTCTTAAAAACCACGAAAACTCCTCAGTTTTTACACTACATGTGAATTAACAAATTAAAGAGCGTAAAATTCCCTACAAATACATGCTTTTATTTTTCTTCCAGTTTTTATATTTTCTCAGATAATGGCTCTAAACAAATTTTTTATTTCCAGTCCTAGACCACCGAAATGGCATGTTACCTATCTGAAAAAACTTTTTGAGATTCGCTCTCATTTAAAAAAAAATCGTAGTTCCAACATTTTTAGTTTTTTTTTTTCATTAATTTTTTAAATGTGTCACTTCATTTGTGTACACCCTGTATAATAATAATTACAGAATCAAATCAAAAGTCAAAGTTTATATACACCTTGTAAGCAACACAAATGTTCAAGACTCAGACATCGTACACCTTAAGAATTTCTGCAAGTTCTGGTGAACCACATAATATTTCATTCCTAGTACGAACTCGCTATGAAGTATTAAAACTTTAATTAACAGCAATAGAGGAATGAATTCTGAATTAATGTATTTGCTAATATTTCGTATATAATCATAGAATAAATTCTCTGAATATTCTTTGATTAATTATAATACATTAATATTCAGTCTTCAAGGATTCCCAGAGCTTATGACCTTTGATTCAACAGACCTGAATTCAACGAAAAGAGGAAATAACTCTCCCTCTAACTATAATCTCATACATAAATTCTGGAATAAACGATTTAAATATTCTTCGATAAATAATTGCATAACTATCATCCGCACTCTCAGACCATGAGTAGTCCTTGAAAATATCTACACGGCATAAATAAATTTTCGGTTGATAATTCATCATTCATCACTAAAATTATCGCACTCCGCCGTCCTACAAACTTCGGGGAAATTAATTGCATTTTAATTAACAAGAGCGAAGGAATAAACTTTACTACAAAAAGATTAAACTTATTCTCCAGAAGGAAGTGGGAGTACACATTTCTGTGGGAGGTTAGCTCTGTGCGGATTGGTATGTGTTGTGAGAGTGCTGACACCAACTCGCAAAATATATCACCTCATTATTCAAGAATCCGATTTACACCTTTTGTGTCTTCAAGAATCCATTGTCCTGTTTTCGGGATCATAAAACCGGACCCTCTGAAGTGGCGTCTGTATGGCGTCGTTTTATTCCTACAGGATCTGAGACAGCTTACCCACTTGCCAATGAAAACGGCATTAAAAATGGGGGCATAAAACTCAGTGAGGCCGTAAAGCGGAGGTTGAATAGCTTCGCAACGCATTGGGGCTAGTTCGCGGTAATGCGTTATGTAAATAGTTATTGGTTTGAGAATTTTATCACTGAGTTTTAAATTGTTTGTTTCCACGAGTCCTCCGAGTAAGTGACTTTGAGTAATGTGGATTTTATTTCAGCTTACTATCAACTGAGTTTCAAGAGGTGTTGAATGAGTTTTCTAGGGGCTGTGATTTAATATAAAGTATAAGCACTGAGGGAAGAGCTGCTTGACGAAAATGAAATTTAACTGGGTTCTTCGAAGAAAAGTTTTTGAAGTAGAAGGAAAACTTGAAATTGCGATTGTTTTTCCAGGTAAAATGAAGTATATTTGATAGAGAGAGGAGAGTGGCTCTGAAGTTTGTTTTGTTGGTTTTTGATAAAATCAAAAGTTTATGGAGTTTTCGTTATCTGTATTTCTTGGTGATTTAAAAAATGTTTTCGGCATGGCATAGTGCACAGGAAATCATTGAAATAACCAATCCTGCAGGAGCAAAGCATCCGTTGAATCTTTGTAGTAAATATTTTAAATTCGAGCGCTAAACATTCTTTAAAAAAGTAAGCACGTTTAAATTTATTTTTCAAGTGTTTGTTATCATTTGAAAAGACTTATTTATTTTAAGTCTAAATAAATATATGGTGAAAAGTGTCTATTTTGAAACGAAAAATATATTGTAAATAGCTGTATATAAATATTATTCTGTAAAGAGTACCTAATTTTTACAAGATTTTTATTTATTATTTTACAATTTTTTAATATCAGATTAAAGAACATTTCTGCTCAAAATTCATTATCAGAAGTCTAATATTTAATTCTAAGGAAAGAAATCACATGCGAAGTAGTGTTAAGCATAAAAAAATGTTCTCCAGAAAAAAATCTATGGTTGAAAATGGTGAACTCAAAAAGTAGCATAATATTTAAATACAATTCACAAGCAAAGGAACTATTTAACTTAAAATTTTATCTTGATTCAGTCAGAAAACGTTTTATTTGTATAAAGAAGCAGTAAATTTTACGAGTAATGGTAGGAAAATAAATATCATTGGAAACATAAATTTAAATGATTTGCTTAATTGCATTTATTGTTATTCTCTTTATGAAACGTAAATTAAAAATATTGTCACTTTCCTATAATTTCGAATGGATTAATAATCAATCTTTTTAAGCAAAAATTTTATTTATTTTCTTTATCCAAATCCAGTTTTTAAAAATAACAAAAATTTTATAAGGAAATATACATTTACGTTTTCAGAATCTTAGTTACACTATTTTCCTATGAAAATACTTTAACATATATATTTCCCTTCCCGCTAGAAATATGTGCCTTTCCATTAAATGCAATCGAAAACATAACTTTCAGCGAGCCTAGGCATTTTCGTGTCATACATTATGTATGTTGCGTACGATCTTCTTCGACTGCATATGAGGTTACGTTATCATACATGAAAAACAAGATAACAAGGAATAAAGAACGTCTGGGCGACAAACAACTACTGATGATGACATCACTATTTCATTGTTTACTACCTTCCTGCTGATTCCTATAGACGAAACTGATAAAATTAATTCGTAGTGACACGTTATTTATGGATGCTATTGAAACATATGGTGCCTGGAATTAGTTATCTCTGGTTATTTCACCTGCTGTGTTATGATTGCGATGTGGTTTACGTTTGTGAATAAAAGCGGATAGGAGATTGTTACAGTTTCTCTATTTTGGGACTGTAGTATATAAAGAGATGCATAATAAATAATTCAGTCAAATTTAAGAATAATGGCTTTTTTCCTTCAGAGAAATGGGATTATATTTGGTATTACCATTTTGGGTAACATAAAGTTGGTTTTCAATTCCAGTTGTGCAATACAATTAAAATTCAAAAATAAATATGTATTTCTTTCGGTTAAATAAAAAATATTAATCGCTGTTTCATATTATATTATTAGGAATTTGTGTGCTAAACTGCTAAGTCATAGATACATTTTGTTCAGTAGTATGAAACCCTTCTATTTCCATTTTCTTCATTTCAAATGTACCTATTCTAGACTTCCGTTCTATTACCACTTTCAAACTACGAACAAAACGAATAAATGTTTTTCCAAAAATGCATGTTAAAGAATTTTCAAAAAGTTTGATATAAGAATGAAAAAGGAAGCACTTATAAACGTCACGATAATATTCATTAAAAATGTAAAAAATAAGAAATATAAATTAAAGTAATTATTGGTTTTTCCTATGCAACCTTACTATCGCAGTGATTGTGATAATACTGTATATGCTGCAGAGGTATTTCGATACATTCTTACTCATTTTCTAGTTTTCAGCAGCATTAAAAACCCGAAACATACGTAATTAGTTACAGAGTTACAAAAATGCTGCTTCGTCGACCAAATTTTGCGATTTTTTTTGCTAATTTAAAATTAATCATATGACACAATCTAAATTTCGCGGTTTCTCTAACAACTGAAATGCTTTACTCTGAATTCTGAAAAATTGTTTCTGTTGTCGAGGTAAAAAGTGTTTATTGGATTTCTCTTAAATAGAAAAATCATTCTGTTTCCTTTTTTCTAGAAAGATTTGTCTTACATGTGTGCCTTACATGGTTTTCCTATAGCAATGGGCTAATCACTCTTTCAACGAATCCTAAAGTCACTTAAAAATTTGGTCTGTCATTATTTAAAATAATGTTCAAATTATTTTTTCTCTTATAAAGTTTCTGAACTTTAAAAATATCAAATCTAAATCATATTTATGAAATCGATGGAAAATTATCATGTTGTCTTTGAAGCTCATAACAGTGTAAAAAATATCATGTATCTTGAAAATTAGCAAATGGAGCTATGTATACTTTTGAAATGAATAGCAGCTCAAGTTTTGTTTTCCAATAAGTGTTGAATATCAAGCTGCTACGCGCTTAATAGATATTCTAGCAGTATGGAAGATAACAGAATCACAACAGCCCTTTAGCAATTCCGGCATAAATCAACAGCATTTGATTCTTGTGTTTGTATCAATTCCTGCTGAAATAATGACTGAAAATAGGAATCATAAAGTGGAAATTTTTCTTCGAAATGAAGAATTCGTATTTCATTAGCTGAAGTTATGAACTATTTCGAGCAATTCCCTTGGGAAAAAAAACATAAAATGATATATTTAATGTCATGATTGTATACCATTGCAAAAATATTCTTTCAAACAGAAATTGTTGTGCCTATGATTAAACTTCCAAATTTTAAGTGATTCGCGAAACAGGCTTCAGTGCACTAAAGCTAATAATGTTTAGTAGCACGGAAAGTTAAAAAACCTTATCTGTTTTTACCGCACTCTAAAGCTTGTTTTGTTACAAGTGTAGTTACATAACAATAAAAGCTCTTTTACAGAAAGGTTTAGCTGCAGCAATTTTCCCAGTAGATTTTTTTAAAGATAAAACTTAGTTACTCTTTCATCATATTAGCCTAATACTTACTCTGTAATAGACTATTAGAAAACTCGCATTAAATATTTTGCATGACAGCTGTTAAAAACTTTTTTAAATGTTTATATAAGACAATAACCGTGTTTGTAAAATCTATTAACTTGCATTTGAAATATTGCTTAAATTGCATTTTTGATGTGATAGACTTACTATGAAAGTGCTTTCCTAATAAAAGGGAAAAACTGGAATTCTTTCATGGAACATTCGTCTGATAGCTACTTCTTCATTAGTGTTATGTGTACATAAAGAGTTCGGATAATAATATTCCTAATCCTCAAAAACCTTCATTCTATGTATTTTCCGTTACAGCTCTCGAGGAGTACAGAAGTATCTTATTAGGCTCTTAACCCTTTATGGCTCAGTGTTCCATTGTATGAAACACCCAACTTGGCTTGCTTCACAAACTGTTAAATTCAACTATAAATGGAAAAAATAGGTTTTCCATTAGCTTTTAACTTTCTTTTTTAAGCATCGATGGAACCTTACACAAGCCTGTACATAATCTTCAACTTTGAGGCGTTATTTAGACCCTTCTACGCAGCCCCAAGTTCCTACCTGGAATTCTAAGCAGAGATTGCAAAAGACAGTGCCGGATTTTACGTCTGTGAGTGAGCCAAACGAAAAATTGTGGGAATTACCCGGAAAAACACCAATAGTGGTGTTCCAAAACTGTATCTCGTTTCACTGCAACGCTCGCTTAGTCGCACTTAGCAGAGCTCCAGTGGCTCAGTGATTCCGCTCATGGAACACCCGAGGAATCAAAACTTTAAGAACAATCTTTAAAAAATTTTACCTGAGCACTCCTTTAGACCTAATCAGGCTGCCAACAACGTTTTGTCTCAATTTAAACTTTAAAGGGTAGTGCGCCGTAAAGGGTTAATCACTGGACTAATGATATATAGAATGTATTCATGAACTTTTTGTTATGACCAATGTAGAAACGCGATGTAAGCTTAGGTAAAGGGTTGAAATCTAAAATTTGGTACACACCCTTAAACTGGCATCAAGTCGCCAAAGCTAATGCAAGAAATAAGGTGCAGCTGTCAAGGTCTTGCTTTGGCGGCTTAACGCCATTTTAAGAGTGTGTACCAAATTCTAGATTTCAACCATGTAATGGTAATGTCTTCATAAAAGTTTTCTGAGGTAAATGAAGAGTGCTTGCTACTCTAAAATCTTAAATTACTTCCAAAAGTACCCAACAATGTTAATTAATGTGTGAATAATAACGAATTCACCAATAAAAATAACTATCAAACCATACAGTATTTGAAAGTATGGCAGATATCAGGAAAACAAAACTGAAGCAGAAAAGGGAAATTTGATTATACCAGCATACGTTTTAATTTTACCCTGTATATTTTTTCATTATGCTGGCAAAACTGGTTTTATTTAGCTGCTCGGGCTTCTCTCAATAATATATGAGGGTCAGTCAAAATGTTAGTTGCACTGATCGAGAAAACAAAACAGGAAATAATTTTACAATAATGTTATATTCACACTAAAGTAACGCACAAAGGATACTTTTCGATGTAATCGCTAACTTTATTTAAATACTTGTCGAGGGGTGGCATAAGTTTTCTGTCACCTGCAAAGATTTTCCGTCCAACGTCCAGTAACCAATATGTTGGGTTAAGCACACACTTTGCTGAATTCAGGATGCTTGACAGTAATCTTATGCAAACTTCCATGTGAAATATCCAGTTTACTTGCGAATTCGTCTACTGCCACGCGTCTGTTTGCAAACATTCATGCGAGCAGCGATCTCAGAATTTGTTGTAGTTGATGGTCTTCCCTTACGCTCAGCGCGTCAATGTCTGTACGTTCATTCTCAAACATGCTGCACCACTTCGCGATAGCTTGACGTGACATTGCATTTTCACCATACGCTTCATGCAACTGCCAATAAATTTCAGTGCAGTTAGACCTTTTCGCCCACTAAAAACAAATCAATGCACGCATTTCCAATTTGGACGACACTTGCAGCTGCCGAGACATTTTTACGACTTATCATCAGATCAGATAAACTAAAATTGCCGCGTGGAACGTCACACGATACAATAAATGTCTGAAATGTTGCCACAAACTGTCATCAAAATAGCCTTTCACCCAAAAATTTTACTAAGGAGTGCAACTAACTTTTTGACTGATCTACTTACAATTTCCTTCAATGCAGATGAGATTAAATTAATGAGATATATTTGAAAGATATCTCGAGATGCTAAGGATGAATATAAGTCTCAAATATAATGGATAATTCTACAGTTATGAGAAATTTAATTAGAATTTTTTTCTTCTCAGCTATGAGAAATTTAAACAAAAAGATTTGTTAATACTGGATTTAAAGATTCCTTCATTTTGACGGGTTTCTAAGTTTGTGCTCATAGGTTCTAAGCATATAAACTTTATTTTCTAGAATGATTTAGGTGTGAGTAAAAGAATCATCTCAGTTTCTCCCGCAAGTCCTATATTTCCAACTGATTGAATTAGAGGTAGTGTAGGAGAAACAAAACACCCAGCTCCGATTCGCTGACAGATTTTTAAAAAAAATCTAAATTTCTCTTTCCTGAAATAAAATGAATAATAAATTCTAGTGAAAGTCTTCCACAACTCATGCCAGAAAAATAAATGCATTTATATTTGCATTAGTTTAAAATTACTTATCCGGAAAATGCATTTTCAAAATCGAGTTGATCTGTGAAATATGGTCTGAAAAAATTGTTATTAACTGATTGAAATTGAGTATGTACAAACCAGAGGGAGTATTCTCTCCTTGATTTTTACGAACAATTATACAATATGGCTTGTTTTGTGCTTAAATTTGTCGTATAGTGAAGAATAGAAGTATGCCATTTGGACAGATTGGAAACTTTGTTGTATATCTACAATTTTGGTATCAATGTCATTTACGCATAAGTTTCTATCTAATTATAAGCATGATTCATCGCTTCTATCTAAGTTTACGCATAATTCTACAATATGTTTTGAGTTGTGCCTAGATTCGCCGTTGAGTGAATAGAATTGAGTATGTAATTTCGACAGGCCGGAAATCGTGACATATCTACAATTTCGGTATCGAGACCATATATTAAGTTTTATATATCCAGCATTGACATTTTTAAGTTACTGCTATAATACTGATACTAATAGACAGACCTACAGACAGCCAACCGAACAACAGAATTTATCCTAAATTTGATACAGATCTCAATTCTGGCGATAAAAAATCGTACCTAACTCTTTTCGTTTTTAAGTTATTGCATTCAGAGACAGACAAAATTTCTCAAATTCATGAAAAACCTCTGACTGAGGGGGTCTTAAACGTATGAATTCATCAAAATATTGATTTGGAACTTTTTGATGGTTTATAACACTCTGTAAACTTTGTATAAGAGAAAATCTCTGCAAGATTTTCATATGAGAGAGTAAAAGTTTATTTTAACATTAAGTTATTACCCTCTTCAAAAAGTCAAACTTTATTAAAATTAAATATACAATCGATGCTCGTAAATTTAGCCCCCGATATTACTACTTATGTTATTATTATGCTACGATATCCATAAATATAATAACCAGTACGAGTTGAGGAGCTTGTTATGCCGAAAAGGTAGAAACAAAACCCTTGTTTGTGAAATCAGAAAATCTTCATCAATAATAAAAATAGTCAACAAACTATCTATGATAAACACATTTCTCCGCAAAAGGAAGTCTTAATGATAAGAAATGCCATGGATGGCTTCCAGTATTATCAGACATCGGACTTTTTCGACAATTGTTTCTGATTGTGCCAACCAGAAAGCAATTAATCTCAATCTTCAGCCACCCACAGGAAGAGTGATCAGGAACTTCTTGATATCATGACGAATATTTTTGGAATTTTAGCAAATGGCTTGATTCAATCAGGATACACTTAAAGATCTTTTTTCTTAAACAGAACTTTATTTAAACACTCGTGGTTAAAGGTTATGTCAGAATTTCACATAAGCAAACATTATTTATTAAAAAAATTTTAGAAAGAGTTTTCTTGGATTTCTTATATTTCCATTTAATTTTGAGTATAAGTTTACGCCAAGAGAAGTTTTAAGGAAAAACGTCTTTTGGTGTAAGAACAAAATTAAATCAATCGCAACTCCAGAGAATCTAATCAGTCTAGTCAATATTGTATGTCGGGGCCATACTAAGTATCAAAGTTTTAATTAATCACATATTAATTTTTAATTACCAATTAGAGTTCTTTATAAATCCTTGTTTCTGGGAAAATGTTTTCACTAATTGATTAGTATGATAACTCTAATAATATTAGCAAATTATCCCATTTTTTTCTATCCTAAGATTCCAGCTTCAGACAGACAGATATCACCATACCCTTATTTATGATATAGCACAATTAACACTTGAACAACATTGAAAAAATTTCACTGAAAAACTTATAAATCATTAATGAATATCTACTTTATATTCTTCATTAAACATTCAATTTCGAATGATTATTTTTCCATTTTCTGTGTAAAATCACCGGCTAATTTTAATTCTATTTATGCGCGATGCTTTGGAATAAGTCAAGTAGTTTTTCAAAGAAAAAATTTTTATGTTTATGCAACATTATAGTTGCGTTGCCTGCCTAATTGTAAGGAATGATTGAACGTGATTTCTCTATCACACGAGGAAAGAGGGCTAAACAAGTACCCATTAAATTAATTTACGGTAAAAAATAATTACAAAGTGAACTTATTCTAAATTAGACAACAGTAAATTAATTCAGAGTAAATTCTTTACCATTTAAATCAATTGCAAGTAAATTCTGTCGTGTAATAAAATCGGAATCTCAAAATATTAAGCTCATTCCTTTACTCCTACCTTCTTAGCTATATGACAAATATTTTACTAATTTCAATTGAATTGCTTTAACCCTTCACTGCATACTGTATCAGATTTGATACATAAATTATTTTTCATGTTAATGTATAGAAAATTCTTTGTAAACTCGCACACGCTGTATCCGATTAGGAATATTATAAGAAACCGGATAATAATCATTCGTTTTATTTTCCATGGACATCAAATACCTTATTGATAAGTATGTGGTAGTCAGTTGTTCCTGATGCATAATTCCTGATACACCTATTGACATATGTACGCAGTTTTTAGCATTTAACAGGAGTCTTGTATCTTTGATGGTTTCATCAATTGCCTCTACAGGTATTTAACATTTGATGTTACTTTTAAAATAGTTTTTTAATGTTTTATAAAAAATAGTGATTTGATACGTTCATTCAATTCAATTTAATAATGTCCTAATTCTATTTTGATTTTTTGTGTTTTTCTGTTCTTATATATGAACCTCCCATGCCAAAAACATTTTTTATTTTGAAATTTAAAAAATTGTGCAATGAAGGGTTAATAAAACATTTTAAAAGTTATAAGTAAGCTGTATAAAGTAGTAAAAAAAATCTTTTGAGTAATAGGTAGTTTTACTTCTGAACGTAGATTTGATGTAAAAAAGTGAGGTTTTCTATGGAGGTAAACCTTATAGCGCTCAAAACGATATGTAATCATATAAAGAAGAATTTCTTGTCAATAATTATTTGCTATTATTCACCAAATATTTTGTTAGAAATTGGGTTTAAAAATTTTCCAAAAAATTAAAATTTAATACTCTTATAAAATGTTTTTAGAATATTTTATATGCATTTTATTTACATTAACCAATTCATAGCAGATACGATTCCAGTCAGCTGATTACTTCATAGTTTTGCTTCACATACGACTGTCAGGGATATTATCATGCGGCGAATTTTAATTTTATTTGCCATATTTGGAATTTGGTTGAGGATAGGATCTGATGTCACAATAAAAGTCTGTTTTAACTCCTTTATTACTTTATCGAACTGTGTACAAACAAATAGATAGTTTTTTTTAAAAAAAATCAGTTCTAACAATTAACTGAAACTTTTTGTTTGAGTTGAAAACGTATTCAAACTAATTATGGTGATAAATGCTAACCAATACTTGACTGAAATATAACATATTAAAATAATGTTTATCATTTAAATTCAGTGCTTCAAAATAAAACAATATTGTTGCCTAGAGTGTTATTTTAAGGTTGTAATTAATTTTTTATATAAATAAATGAATGTTTGAAGAACAAAAACCTTTTCAGATGCAATCAAAAAACACACCGATTAGGGATTATACTTCAAATATTCAAAAAGGACATTAATTTTTTCCCTGTTCTTAGAAAAATTTCGAAAGAAAGAAAAACTTGATTCTTTCTTGATTCGTCTTTCACTTTATTATTCTCACTTCAGAATTTTTAGGGAATGGGAATAAAAAATTTAAAACTATGTAGGAAGATTCAAGCGAATTACAATAACTTTTAGTACCTTAATAAAATAATTATTCTTGTTATTTGAAGAATAATGCTATAATAATTCTTGTTATTTGTAGAATAATTTAAGAATAATTCTTGTTATTCGAAGAATAATTTAAGAATAATTCTTGTTATTTGAAGAATAATTCAAGAATAATTCTTGTTATTTGAAGAATAATTCAAGAATAATTCTTGTTATTTGAAGACTAATGCAAGAGTAATTATTTTTATTTGAAGAAAGTTACGTTTGAGTTGTGACTTTCTTGAAATGATTCCAGTGTATAAAAGTTTGAGTTCAGAAATTCTGTATTGGAAAATAACTATATAAATTCAAATATATACAGATCTTTTTAGACAATATTGACAATAAACTTAAATTTTTCTTGTCACATGATCCGAAAGGATTTCAGTTTGATCCTTGAAATATATAATACAAGGATATTGGAAGTCTTTCATGTTCAGAAAAGGCTTAAATTTCAAAATGAAAGCTTATACTGTCATCCAAAAGAAATTCCTGAAAATAATAACAGCAAATCTAAAACGAATAGGGATTGAAAATATTTTTATAAGAATCTCTAAAGAAAACGAAGTTATTTGTATAGCTATATGATTGAATCAACCTTTGAGAGAATTGATTGAATCGAACTACTTTTGAAACATGAGATAGAAAAAACAAATCCATCTTTCAGTATTTTCATGTTTCTCCAACACAAACTTGATACTATTTCTGAAACCTTTCTGATAGTTGCACAATGCAGCAATATATCAAAACTTATTGCAAGATGTTTTGCTAACTGGTTAGAAATGTACTAAAGATCTTGTAAACACACTGTCGATAGGGATTCAAAACTCTATTATTTAAGTTTATTTTCCATTTTGATGTGGATTTCGCTTTCCCTAACTTCTATTGTACCAAATCTTCATGCACAAAAAAAGAATATTTCAAAATAATTTCTCTTTAACAAAGTACCATATTTTTCATATGCCCACAATTTAGTTGAATTGCTTTAAAAAGGGTTTTTGCAGAAGTTTTATTTTTTGAAGACTTTAATAATATTTCACCTCTCAATTATTTCAAGTTTTCTCAGATTTTGTTCGATCTATCAAATCTGTAATTCCCTTTGACTTTAGAAACGAGCAAAACAACCAATTGAAAATCTAATTATTTTCTTTTATTTTAATTTTGCTTAGTGGTCCAAATTTTATATCCATTTCACATAAGCAAAATCGTTAGAAGCAATGAAGGAGCAAAATAGTTAAAAGAAACTGGTATTTTTTTCATTTCGATTTTATCTAGTGGCCCAAATTTTGCGTCCACATTCTTTAAACAAAAACGTTAGAAGCAATGAAGGAGCAAATTAATTTTTTAAAGAACTGACATTTTTTTGTTCTTATTTTACGTTGGGGTCTATATTTTACAATGATGGATCCAAAAAAAGTTTACAAGGCTAATGAAGAAATATTTATTAACATTAGACAGAAAATACAAAAGGCAATTAAGAGGCATACTTGCAGATCATTTTTCCACAAAATCATTAAATATATTCCGACATTTATATGAATGCAGGATCAGCTTGCTTAATCCGGCTTGGTAGCAATCACCTCCGCAGTTCTCTGCAGCTGTTTTAACTTTACTCTCTAAAAAGGACATTGTTCAATCCTTCAATCTTCAAATCTTCCTTCAATTTCGGAAAAAGGAAATAGTCACTGGGCCATCGTGAAGCCATCCGACGAAAACGCCTTAACATGTTGAGTGATGGTGTCATCCTCCTGCATGACAATACCCATACTGCTCGAAAAACTCAAGAATTGTTGCAGAAGTTCAAGTAGGAAATCTGAAGCCACCCCATTCTCCCCTCCCATACGGACCAGATTTGTCACCCAATCTGGGTTCCAAACCCTTATATGGAACAAGACTCCCTTCAAAGAGTGATGTGAAAATAGCTGCCGAGAACTGTGGAGGTGATTTCTACCTAGCCGGGTTAAACAAGTTGACCCTGCGTTCTGAAAAATGCCGAAATAGATTTGGTGATTATGTCGAAAAGTGATCGGTAAGTATTCCTTATAATTACCTTTCGTATTTTCTGTCTAATGTTAATAAATAATTTTTTATTACTCTTGTAAACTTTTTTTTGGATCCATCCTCGTATCTCCATTAGGGTGGTCAGAAACAAATTTTCAAATTTTTTTCATGTAGCCATACCGCGGAAAAGTTGCGAATGGGTGAGAAATTAAACGATGAAAAAAAGTAAGGAAATTGATTGATATCTTCAGCTCGCGCATCGGCCTTGAAAATCGTAAATATTGACAAAAATCAACTGTTTTTGCAAATTTGAAAATTTCTCTTTATCGTTTTATTTTAGCAATAGCTTCTAAGTACTAAACTTCTTAAGAGTAATGCAGTTTATTTTATCATATTAGATCCATAATTTCCGGTGGTAAGTTCTCTCCAAGGTTGACAAAAATATATGAAATTACTTCAATATTCAATTTTTAGTTCCTAACACTGAACATAATCTTCATACATCTTCTTGCCGATAAGTTCCAACATATCGATGTATACGCATGAAAAAAGTTTATTTAGATCTAAAAATATATGAGTTTCATTTATTTTCTTTGTTTATTGTAACACAATGCAAAACTAAGTTCCAAAATCGCGATATTATTTGTTACTTAAGAACGAATGGCAAGAATGCGAAAATAACAAAAAAAAATTAACATACCTTTAACCCTTTATCTACTGACGGTACTTATAAGTACCAATCACTTTAAAACTTTATAGCACAACAACCATTACTTATATTCTGATGGTACGTTTTAGAAACAGTCTTTTAACTCTTCTTTTTCATGAAAAATGGCAGTAGTTGTTCTAGGCTGATGAATTTTGCGAGGAAGAAAGCTATTTTCGAACAGACATTGTGTTCTTTTGCTGCCATTTTGTGCGGATTGCCGCTCTTATCTTTTCTTTGTTATAAATTTATAATATCAAACCAAAGGTAAGTGTTGTATTTTTTTTATTCATTCTGTGTTGTCTTAGAATATTATTTGCTCAATCATTATAAGATAACAGATTATGTAATGTGATTAACGGTCGAATTATTCGGTGGTACTTATAAGTACCGCCAGTACACGTAGCTAGTACATCATCATGGACAATTTTTTTTCTTCCGTGCTACTATTTGAGTATTTGAAAACGAAAAATATATATGCAGTCTGCACCATTCGTCCTGATAGACTTGGGTTACTCAAACTTATTGATGATAAAAAAATGAAACGAGGGGACTTAGATTATCAAATATCTGATCAAGGAATATCCTTCTTCAAATGGAAGGACAATCGATCCGTACGCTTTCTTTCGAATTATCATGGAAACGACACTTACAAAGTCCAAAGGAGACTCCAAGATGGTACCAAAATTGACGTTACCACACCCATTGTTGTAAAAGACTACAATGGACACATGGGGGGAATTGATAAAGCCGACATGTTACATGCTATTTATGATAGGGACAGCAAATCGAAAAAATGGTGGAACAGGCTTTTTTTTGCTGTGCTAGAAATGGCATATGTAAATTCATATATTGCATATGTGGAAGTGCGTCGTGAGAAAATGTCGCACCATTACCAAAGGATTACTAAAAATCAAAACCACAACCAAAACGAAAAGGGAGACCTAAATCTAATGGAGATGAACAAACTTTTTGTGCAAAAAAGAGAAGAAAAGGAAATTTGTCTGTTTCTAATGATGTTCGTTTAGAAAATAGAGGATGCCCATTGGCCAACATTCGTGTTGAATCGAAGACGTTGTGAATTCTGTGTAACTCAAAAATATTCAATCAAAACCACATTCAAAATGCTCAACTTGTAATATATTTCTGTGCGTAAATGAAAAAAAAATTGTTTTTATGATTATTATCAAATGTGAATTTCTACCTTTATTATGTATAAAATAAAATTATGTCAATTTGATAATTTCTTTGTTTTCTTATGAGTGTTTTTTGGTTATTTAGCATTTTTAAGAGGTTAAATTTCATTAGAAATATCATCCGCAATTTTTTTCTATTATGAGGAAATTTATACATAGTGTACTGACGGTACTTTTAAGTACCACTTTAATTAATTAGCTCTAATAAATTAAATTTCGCACCGGGGAGATTTTTTTTCTTGTATATTCTTTAATTATCAATGTGGCAGCTAAAAAAATATATATTTATGAAGAAATTTTCAGTAGTTCATAATGCAGTAGATAAAGGGTTAAAGGAAACACTTTAACTATTAAGACATCGTTATGTCTCTTAAATTTCTTGCATGGAATTTTACTCTTTCTTCTCACCAAATGATAGTTGGAAGTCTGATTTATAGGTAGCATTGAGGGTAATAGTGTCTCTTCTAGACTTCCACAAACTTTTCGTGATGCTTTTGATCAGCGCTGACCTTTAGATTTTGTGGGTCTGGACACAAATATGGAGTTAGGCTCTCGTAAATAAAGTTTTTATAGTCTGAAGAATGTGAAAAATTAGGATATCAATACATGAATCCGTCTTCTAGTTAGGAAAAAATAATTAAAATTCATCTAAGCAATCGTAAACTCTTATTATAAGATAACAATGGATGGGTTCAATTTTATTCAGAGTAGGAAAAGTTTTAAATGATTAAATATGCTATGTGTAATTTTCCATGTTGTTATCTGCTGTTCATTTATTTTTAATATATAAGCAACTACAATTTATTATTATTTCTTTTATATCAAATGTTTTGGAAGGGTGCAGGAAATAAATTTGGCTATATATTGTAATTTACTAACGATTTCTGCCATACGCCCGGTCGACCGATCTTAGGAACACTCTGCTTCTGATACGAGTTTGCTGTATCTCCCAACTGCCTGTATGTAACATGGAAACATTCCATTCAGATGCTTCGCCGGACCAAATAGTGGGAATTGATTTCATCATCACTAATGTCTTACAGCACAGGGGAAGGAGTTAAACTGCAAGCATTCATTTGAATAATTTCTGTAGACTTCTTAGATTGAAAATTGAGTTTTGGCTTCCTGGAATTTCTAATTGTTTTTCTCTTTTTTCGACTGACTGCCTCGTCATTAAAATGTGTCTAATGTCTAGTTCTCTGATATATTTTCTTTTATCCCGGGTCATGACCATAATTATATTTTCAATAAGGATGAAAAAAACATTACATTTTTTTAACACGGTCAAATTATTTAATAAAAATTTCAGAAAGGTAACGAGTTGTATTGATTCTTTTAATACGTGCTTTGGGCTCTGTGAACTATTTCCTGGTTTTATTCTGCCATAGACGATTTCAAAAAAACGTTCTTTTCACATAATTAAGCAACCAATTCCTTTGTATGCTGTTGTTAAATACCAAAAATGTGATAACTGGGTATGATCGCGATTAGCCAAAATTTCAATACATTTTGCCGCTTTTATGGCAGCTACAATATTTAGAAGATAACATTGCTCTTTACTGAGCGCGTTTCCATCAAAATCGGGGTTAGAAACATTATTTTCAAGTTTTTCCAAAAATCAGACTTCCAACTGTCATTTGGTGAGAAGAAAGAGTAAAATTCCATGCAAGAAATTTAAGAGACATAACGATGTCTTAATAGTTAAAGTGTTTCCTTTAAAGGTATGTTAATTTTTTTTGTTATTTTCCGCATTCTTGCCATTCGTTCTTAAGTAACAAATAATATCGCGATTTTGGAGCTTAGTTTTGCATTGTGTTACAATAAACAAAGAAAATAAATGAAACTCATATATTTTTAGTAACTTCTTCCTTTTATTTAGATTTTGTCATTGGACCAAATTTTATGTTAACTTTATTTAATTCAAAATTTATAGAATATTTCATTTATAAACGATTGTTTAATGGAAACATAAAACATTGGATTGATAGAGAAACTGTTTACTGTTGTCAAAAATATGTGATTACATTTTCTCTGAACTTCTTTAATTATATCTGAATTTATTTTGCATTTACTAATTTCTTTATCATTTAAAATCAAGGAAAATGGTCTATACAAATGCTTTTTTGTTCGACACATTGGAAAGCGTGTAGTTTCGCTGATAATTCTTCCATGGAACTTTAGTATTTCGTTGTTTACGATTAAATTGCCGAAAGAAAATTTGTTGCAGTTGTCTCTAAATTAAGAACGAGTTTCGATCTACACTGTGTAATGTTGGCATAGTTTTGAAGCGAAACACTTTTATTTAATTTAGTTATTCATGTTGATTTTATTCTTCAAAAGTAAACTTGAAACACCTTCTTTCATTCATTGAAAAGGAAATTATAGAATTATTTTCTAGAAAAGTTTTGATGCTACATTTTGTGTTGAAAGTCGGCAGTAATTAAACTTCTACAGAATAATTTGTCTAATTTTTTTCAATACATGAATCAAAATAAAAATGCGTCTGGGAATTAATTCTTTGATCTGAAACATTTTTTGATTTCCAATATCTCTCATTCTTAGAGATGGTAATTTAGAGTATGACTGGTTAGCTTTTAGAGGAAAAAGTAAGAATGGAAGCAAAACGTAAAGTAGGAATTTGAAGTTTTAAGTGTGAGCAGAACAAAGTTTGGTAAAGTATACTAAGACAAATAAATTGGAATTTTCAAACCAAAAATAAAAAAATTAAATATTTAATTTATTAAGTGAAGATATATTTTTCCATAGGTCGATGTCTCAAGACTTGTTTCATGCTTAACCTAAAAATGTAACAAAAAAACAAAGTTATTCAATAAATTTATCTTTTATTTTAAAGAAATTGTCTTTTTTATAGTATCATACACGTACAAATAGAAACATCTTTTACAAACAACCAATACCAACAATTTCTGAGTTTATAGTAATTTATTAATATTACGGATTAACAAATTATTATTTTTTATTCGATGAAAGAATATTTACCTGAGAGTTTTGTCTAGAAACATACTAGAAATCCTATCCAACTAAAAAATATCATAAAGCCTTTGCTTGATTTAAAATATCATGATCATATAAATGAGAAATTCGAAACATACTTTAATTTTGTATGACTACTCATTAATAATTTTATTGATGTAAGAAAATTCGCTTTATATTGTTAATAGAACAACAGTAATTTTGATATTTTAGTAGTGTACCAATAAATGTAAAGCAGTTGCCTGATTTAACACTTCATACCCAGGCCGAGAAAATCCAAAACCTTCTTTGAAGATGAGCTCCAAATATCTCTCTTTGTGGACAATCGGTAGTCAATAGAATTCATATGCGTACAAACACATTCCTGTCATACTTCATGATACTGGAGTATTTTTTTGAAACAATGTTACATTTTTATTAATAGCGATAATTTACTTTGACAATGAATGGGAAATTTATTTGTCCTTCCAGTTAAAAAAAATTATCTGTCATCCCTATTTTCTTATAGAAAATAAATCGTTAATTCTAAAGCAGCTGCTTAATATAAAGTACTACCGTGTACAAGCTGATGAGAATGTAAAACTTTCTTTGACTCTAAACTTCAAATACTTCCCATTTTGCATGAATTGAAAATATTTTTCTTGATGACAGTATTCTTTTTTATTCAATAGAGGAAGAAAATTTACTGGATATCGTGGTTAAAAAATTAACAGTAATACACATTTCCTAAGATAAAATCGATCATTAATTCTAAAGCAGTTGCTTGATTTAATATATCATGCATGGTCAGGCGAAAATCCAAAACATTCTTTGAATCTAAACTCCAAGCCTCTCTCATTTTGCATAATCAGAATCACGTCACGTGTCTTGACTGTTCCCCTAGATATTTCAAATGCCACGTGCTGCTTGCTACAGTGAAGCAACTAACCTTTAAATGCATAAACTGTGGGTTTCGAGAAATCCACCTTGTCCTATGTAGTGTTCCGAGGTGAATTCATATTATCGGGAGAACGTGTTCCAGAATCGCATTTCATTTCAGGTGTTAAATGACAAAGAGGGGAAATCCATTAATTGCGTTAAAACTGAGACTGATTATTATCATTTCTCATTTGAATGTTAAGGTGAATTGTAGTTTGTCTTCTCGTTACATATATTTCAAAATGATTATAAATTTTTAAAATATATTTTAAATTCTACCAACGGAAATTTAGGGTTAATTGCTCTTTTGACTGTCACTGAAAGAAAAAAAGAATTAAAAGAAAAAAATTCTTAAAATTCAATCCACTTTGAAAAATGTAATTTTAAGCTTTAGGAAACGTAATTTTAATAGCATTTTAAACATAAATATCTTTATTAGGTTACTTTGAATGTCGTTTATAATATTATAACCTCAAATATTAAGATTTTAATTTGCTTCCAATGCGGATAAATCACGTAAAATCAGAGTCTCGTGGTAAAAGTAACTACGCATGTCATCTAATATCTAACTGCAAGGCGTCTTACGTTGTGATGTAAATCCCACCCTGGAGGGCAGCTCAAAAATTGGGATGAGAAGCTGCCGCATAAGTAATCAAGGTCTCGTTTCCCTGGTGGGAACAAAAATGGAGTGGGGTCGATTTAACTCTACGCCGATGACAGGCCGTACGTCTGTCTAAGGGTAAGACGCATATGCCGTCAGTAAGGGGGTCTACAATGCGTCGGTCATAGTGCCCGAATTACGATTTCGCGGTGGCGGCTCATTCAGTCCACCCCAGGTGCTTTCGCAGGGTGGGGATAGCTCTGTATAGTTACGTTGTGATGTCACGTCTAACTCTTTTTATTCCTTCAGGATTAAAAAACTTAAATTGAATCGCCGTATTCGTAGACATGACCCCATGGGCATTCAATTCTTTTCATTGGATTGTTTTTCTATTGAAGGAATAACTGTATCTTTTAATTAATAAAAACTCCATTGTGCTCAGTGCGTTCCTGTCAGATGTAGGAAATGCCAAGAGATAATTTAAATTTAATTTCTCATATATACGAGTTTCAAAACTGTGAGTGTAAATAGAACTGATAAAAAATACTTTCTGTTGTTTGTGAAAACATTGTATTTCATAAAACAAAATTTCAATAGGAAATGCATATATAAATTTATTTAGAAAGATTTTTTCAATTTCCTTTTTGCATAATTTTCATGTATCCCATAGTATGGCCAGCTGGAGTATGAGGATGAGAGGCTACCGAATAAGCAAGCTGGTTCTCGGCTTCCGTTGTTTGTATATTAATGGTGGTACAGCAGGTTAATGCCCCATCGCTGATAACTGGAAGTACCTCCATATGAGGGTCCGATGCATCAGAATCTCGTAATAGGGTCTATTTCCCATGTTGCTCAGTGCCCATGTCCACAACGATTCAGATAGGGGTGGAGGCTGGAGTAAGATGATTCGTTATGATAATTCATTTACAATAAAAATTTTAAAAAACACCTAAGTCAATAACACCATGAAATAGAATCCTTTTAACGTTTAGCTTGTAAGTGGATGAAAAATAAAAACAAACTTTCAAAACAAATATTCTACCAGCGAAAAATTAACGAGCTTCCTTAAAAAACATTATAAGTTTTAAAAATTAGAAAGTGGGTATGAAGCACAACAAATCTAATCTTTGTTTAATTCTTAATCAAAACAACAATCATAGATTCCCTAAATAAAAAGACTACGGCTGCAAACGACAGATCAGACTTATGATAACTATAAAAATCAATGCATTTAATGCTAACAAAAAACGCATAGTTTTCAAATTTGAAAAACAGAGAGAATAAGTTTACGAAATAGCGTTTTCTGTTGTTCTTCAATCAAATTCCTTATTTTCTTAAAAAAGTGCAGCACAAGTCCAATATTTGCAGAAAAAATGTTAGAAGTAATTCAATTCTTTTCTGAGCTTATTTTCTGATAAGAAATCTTTTAATTTCTTTTATCTCAAAAGTGTTGGAAAATAAATTAGCTGATTTTTTAAAAAATTCAAAGAATTCTCATACTTCAGTCTATAAATGTCGTACTCATGTTCTTTTTTCTGACACAAATCGGGGAACTGTTATCCTGTCTTTCCATTAATTTTTATTAAGAAAAGAATATTCCATGAATTAAATCTGGGGAACAAAATATAATTAAAAAATACTTTTTTTACGCGTGAGGTTTTTGACACTTTTGAAGACTAAGTCTTAAAATCGAAGATAAATTAATAAATGTTTTTGTTATTTCTCTCTAGCTTTATCTAATTAGCTTTTATGAATTGGAACAAATTGTTATTAAAAACAAGCGATAATGAGACTTTAAATGATTAGACCTCTGAGACCAGGTTTTGTTCAAATATTTTGGATTTTCTTTCTTCTCTTTCTAATTTTATTCCAGTTGATAAAATACACCTGGGTTGAATGACCGATCAATCACACGACTGAGGATTTATGAAACTTATTATTATTTTTTTAAATTTTGTGTGTAATTTTTTTTTTAAGGATATTCGTATCTAAATGTTGAAGTAGAAATTTCACTGATTTGTTTCGTAAAATAAAGCAAATTAGTGGGCTTTTAATCAAACAAACGTTTAAAATTGTATCTAATTGCATAGTTTCTGTAAATGTTGAAGCAGACATTTCAGTCATTTTTTTCATACCTTAAAAGCAAATTATTATCAAAAACAAACAAATTAGTGAGTTTTTAATCAAGAAGACGTTTGAAATTTTATCTAATTGTAAAATTGTAAGAAATGCTGAAGTAGAAATTTTAGTGATTTTGCCATACATGAAAATAAATTTTTATGAAAACATGCAAATTAGTGAGCTTTCAATCAAACAGACGTTTGAAATTGTTTCTAATTGTATAATTGTAGCTAATGTGCAAGGCGAATTTTCGAATTTTCATTGATTTGTTTCATACATTAAAGGAAATTATTATCAAAAACAAAGAAATTGCTGAGCTTTTAACTAATTAGTGGTTTGAAATTGTATCTTTGAAGAATATCGTTTATTTTTGCTATTTAACCACTTAACAGTTTCTTTTTTCTGCCATATTGTGTCCAAAAATAAGCAAATCCTTTATAAGCAATTTTGTATTCAAATTGATTTTATAAATTCAAATCAGCAGTCAAAACAGTTACAAGTATTTATTTTATTAATTTTTAATAATATATAATTGCAGGGAAAAAAGGACATAAAAACTGGTTT
Organism: Araneus ventricosus; assembly: GCA_013235015.1. Lineage (NCBI taxonomy): Eukaryota > Metazoa > Arthropoda > Arachnida > Araneae > Araneidae > Araneus > Araneus ventricosus. The sequence goes on from BGPR01000372.1 coordinate 545,168, forward strand.
ACCTTATCTAATCTGACCTAGAAACTGGTTTACATTTGTTTTGCTAGCCAACAATAATTACTGCTAGAACCATTTACCAGAAATATTGCAATCTAGAGAAAGTGAAAAAGCCGGGAAAATCAGTGTATTGGCTTGGGAAAATGACCTGCCTGAGCAGCGCTCGGGCAAATCAGGGAAGTCCCCTTTGGCAGTGTCGGAACTGTATACAATTATATTTTAATTCTGTATTGTTATCGAACTGTATTTCGATAACAATACAGAATTAAAATACTGTATTGTTATCGAAAATCCAAATGATTGTATAAAATATCAAATCTACCTCGTCAGGAAAATGAGTGAGATATTGATTGCAAAATTCCATTTTTACAAACACGATACAAATAAAAAATATAAGTGCAAAAATGTCAATCAATTATACCGCTCAAGAGTTATAAGTATTATGCATTTATCAATTACGTTCTGCATAAATTGTACCAATTTTGGTCTTTACAGACCTTTACCTTTGATCGCCGACTGGTACAACAGCTGTACAAGACATCGATTAGGATTTTTCTCCCCCGTTAAACTAATCTGTCCTTACTCTAATACCCTGACTCATCGTTTCACTCCCCTTTTTCTTCAGCCACCGCTTGTGTGTCTGGAAGATTGATTGCTGATATAAATAAAACATGAAAAGTACCTTCACGTGACGTTAGAAACTGTACGTGTTATCTTTCAATTACCTGGAAAACAGGGAAAATCTTCTCTATTTCTTCAACGAATCGGATTTTTCGGTATTCCTCTAGCCCATAATCCAAAAGATAATAGTGATTTTCAGGTTTCAGATATATCTCCAAATTTGTCGAATAAAATCTATCGACAATTTAAGCCGTTAGCAATGTTTTGCTAGCCAATAATGAAGAAAATGTATTTGGCAATTTCTGAAAAAATTATACATTTAGGAAATTATTAAAAGTACTCTTTCTATTTTTATTCCTTTAAATAATCCAAAAATCAATAAAAATGCACTATTAAGTGTTTTGGGAGAATTCTGAAACAAAAGTGCATAAATTTGTCATAAAAATTTATATTTTCTGGCAGCCAGCAAATACAATTTATAGATTATGCAGAAAGAACAAAAAAAGATAATACGATTTTTGAGAGTAATGACTCCTTAAGTAAAGTATAGAAAATCACAGCATCACGTCGCTAACGTAATTCAGAAATCTTTTTATTTAATTTAATTTAAGAATTTTTTAAAAATATAACTTAATAACACGGATATGGAGCTCCAGTGCATATGTTCTTCTCTCGACGTTGTCGTATACTTGCACAAAATGTCACGTTTTGAGTTTAGCTCCATACTGTAGTTAAGAGAATCGAGTTTGTATTTTCGACCACTTTCCAATGACACTTTTAATTCAGACTTGACAAATATATTCAATATATTAAAATTTCTCTTATGTATGGGACAGATTTTGTAGGCGTGGAAAGTTTTCCTCTACTTGCAAAGTGTTACAAATCTTTCACTACTAAGTAATAAAGGTTTCACTTCCCCTTAGGAACTTATTTTTGTGCCATGTAATTGCTCAATAGATAAATTTATTATATTGTCGTTTTGTACCACTACATGTGCAGTGAATCATGTTTAACTAACACGGAAACAAAATAATAGACAGTGCCATGGGTGTTTTATATGTACCTCAGATATTACATACCATCGATTTGAAAAGGGATAAATCATTTCCCATTTCCTCGGAAAAAAATTATCATTGTTTGATTCTATAGTAATTCGTTAGTTAATTATGGACAATATTGTTGATGCAATTGCTGGATGCTGCTACGTTGGCGCGCAAAAGGTGTTTTGTTATCGCTATTGTTTACTTCTTCTGTTTCTTCTGTATTTTCTTTTTTGTATACAAATACCATTTCAAAATGATACTTTGAGGTTTTCTCGATTTGCTACCTAAAGGTTAATGCAATGATGTAATTTTATTAATAAATAATATAGAGAGAGCATAGAGATATAATGCATATATTGTATTGTAATTGAAAAATCTTTAGGAATAATAACCATTTTTTCCAAACAAATTTATCAATGGTCTTTTCTATAATAATAATTGTTACTAACGGAATCTAATTGTTACTAACGGAACAAAATGCGTTAGGTTTTAGTATAATTCATTCGACTGGAATAAAAAGATAGTAATTAACTGAAAAAGATTAAAAACTTTCAATAATATGATTTCTTGTTATTTATTGGGTAAAGTATCCGTAAACAGCTGGGTTACATAGTTTACTTGAAATATATAAGTATAAAATTTCCAAAAGTATTTTCGAATTTCATAAATCTTAATTTCTTAGATAATTATCACTTTTACTGAACGATATTTATGAATGACAATTTTATCGAAAGCTTCTATACCTAACGAGTCAAAACAGGAAGATATTAATTTTGTCGATTTGAACGAAACAGCAAGACAGAGACAAAGCGAAAGAGTATTGGACAAATCCAATATGCTGTAATTTGTCTCATCCTTTGAGTTATCCATCAAACTTCTACATTGAGGTTTGTTAACATTGACGCGAGGATAATGCGCAGCGAGAAAATTTGATGCAAGGATATTATGACGCAGAACAATTTGATGCACCGTTGAGTCTGGCAGTGGAAATTTACTAGATGCAAGCTTTTGACGCGGGTCACGGCGTCACTAGGGTAAGACCAGACTATTTGATACACAATTTATTACAAGTCTATAATACAGGCCCGTCCGGCACTGCTCCGGACCCAGATATTTACAGGCGTGTAATTAACGTTGTTACGTCAGTTAAAATTGCCCTGCTCTTTGCAATGTACTCAGATTTCAACGGAATGTTGAGTTCTCGAGCGAAGTATCGATTGTTAGATCAAAGTGGGGCGAAAACTTTCCTCCAAGAAGTATTTTACTCCTCAAATTTTAAAGGTACATTTACTTTTCATGCTATTAAGGTGTATGTGGATGGTGGTTAACGCAGAAATTTAAATCTAAAAAAATAATAACTTTATAGTTTAGAGAAAAAATTATATTATTTAAAGGGTGATCATTATTTTAGAATTTGTTAACAGTTTTTCCATTAATTCGATTCTGTTTCATTCGCGGCTGCTTTCGATAATATTTTTTTGAATTTTTCTTCTTTCTCACTTAATTTTAGCGATGTACCCCTTTCGTTAAGAATTACTATATTTAATGTAAACTTAAAATTAAGAAAAATACTGAATTTTACAAAACTAATCAATATTTTGGAAATTAAACATAAGATACACTCACTTGTTTTTTGAAAAATTAGTATCAATATAACTTCTCAATTATACATATACGTATATATATAGATACTGAAGATTTTTTAAAATGGTTACAAAATATTCACTAAAAGATGATTTTCTACCGTTTAAAGAATTTAATTAAATTATTCTCATAACCTAATATATAATGATACTGCACCATTACTAAACAAATTGTATAGATAAGATTATGCAAAATACATCAAACTTAACATTATGTAAGGTAAATCCAATGATTATGCATGAGATATTAAACGAATTACATGTAAGATATTAAATTATAGAATACAGAGATTATTGTACAGAAATATAGAGATTATGTTGTAAGTTAAGAACAAAGCACGATATAAGCAGTTTATTATAGCGGCAGAATATACATAATTGTTTACGCTGCACTTTTTAACATTCTTTCAATAGCTTAGACAAGATATACATCTTTACCTAGCGTGCACTTGTCTGTAACTAATATTTATATGTATGTAACATGTGGTAGAATTTGGAAATACTATCGTCGTATATTGCATATTTATCTTAAACGTATAAACTCCAGACGAAAAAGAGATAACGCTTGAAAGTAATGGTGGTATGCTTACTATATATACTAAATGAATATTATTTGAGAAGAATTAGTTTCACGCATTCTTCACGGATCAAATAATGTTCTTTTCGTTTGCATTACACTAATCTAACTGACTCTTATATAACATTTTAAAGGTTTTGTAAATTAACTCTGCTATTGAAAATACATATTTCATTCTAGAATAAACTGCTGAGTGGCTCTATAAATTCTCTTCTTTTGAGAATACATATTTTATTCCGAAATAAACATTTCAATTCTACAAATTATTTTTTTGTATCGGAAATATATATTTTCTTCAAAAATGAATATATTAATTTGCTACAAATTATTTCTCCTGTTTAAAGTACATATCTTCTTCGAAATAAAGATTTGAATTTTCCTATAAGTTCTACTGAAAACGTGAAGTTTTTGTTAGAAAAAACAAACAATGTAAACTGTTTTTAAATCATTTATCCTTCTAAAAGTACGTATTTTATTTTGGAATGTTAAGAGCTGACGTAAAAAATGTTTATTTAAACTGAATTATTATAGGACAATGAGATATAATATTTTCGTTATGGATACAGATTCATTCATTTCCGAAGAGTAAAATCAAAAGTAAACTATGTATTTGAAAAATTTTTCACAAAATTTAAATCAGCAGGCTGTTTTTGAAAGTGTGTCTTACAAAAAATAAATCGGGCACTTAATATTTACTCTCATTTTGGTAGTAAACACCAAACTCTCTGCTGGGTTTTACGGCAGAATATTCTAATACCCAGTTGCACCAAGATATGAAATTTTTCCTAAAGCTGGATTTCCCGATTGATACAACCTCCAATATTTCAGAGCAAAATCCACATATTATTTTATTTATTTATACAATATAGCTGCATACAGAGAAAAATATTTCATAATCTGAAATGTCACAGATACAGCATGACATAATAATAGCTTATCTGATTTAATTCAAATTGTTGTGTTTTTGTCTGACTTTTGCACGGAAAAAAGGAAATAACCCTGAGAAAATCGAGATTACTGTGTGGCCCGGCGTTGCACGGTCTATCTCGAATAATGCGTCTTTCTCTGGTGGAGAGAACTGATGTAAGGTACACATGCCCAACACTCTCTCTTAAATAAATAGGGACAAAAGAGCGGTTCAAATATTCCGTCCGTGAAAACGCGTCAAAATCGACTTATTTTAAAAAAATCGTAAAAAATACAAAAAAATCCTTATTTTGTGAAAAAAGAATTATACCGTGTCCTGGCAAAATGAATAGTCTATCCGATTCCGGAATTACTTTTTTGTTTGACTTTAGCACGGAGGGAAGGAAATAACTCAGTGTTGCTCGAAATCCATATTTTTTCATATGCCCGCTTCCAATTTATATTTATACAAATATATTGTCTTTTTTTCTAGAAATATTTCCTCTGAATCGTATAATGTTGAATTAAAACTTTCAAATCAAACTTCTTAATCACCTTAAAACAATGTGGCTTGAACGAAAACACGATAGGTTTGGAAATAAGAAATTTTATTTTAAACTTTTAAACAATAAACCCTATAATATTTAATACAATTTTAAAATGAACAATTACACTTCCAAAGTTTATAAATTAAAACATGGTATTAAAACCGACTGACTCCAGCATTATTTTTAACCGACTCTGACTCCTCGACTCTCCATCCCTGATGTAATTAAACAAATGTAATTACCATTTATTCGAACTACAGTATATACGCATGAAGCAAGATGTATTGCATACATGAAATCTCAAAGTAAAACCTCACGGAAAACAACATTTTTAGTGGAAACCCTATTTGAGCGATTTCATTTTCCCTGCTTCTTTGTATCAATTACCAAAACACGCATAAAAAGCCATCCACATTACATTGTTGAGCGTTCCATATTGCATTGTTGAAGCCTTCAACAATGAAAGAGAAACACGCAATTAAATATTTGTTCAAACAATAAAAACGGTTTGTATTGCGGTGCAACAATGAAAAGTATTGTTGTAAATTGGTTTTTTTTTACTAATTAAAATTTCGGAATTTAAATGGTCAAAACGGATTCCTTGGATTATGCCTCAGCTTTTGATACTTTCGGCCCGCTTCTATGTTGAGTGGTTCGTGAGAAGATAGCGTCACATACATACATACAGTCGAATTTTAATAGTGTAGATATATAGCATGACTATATCATTAATTGTTTAAAAAACACCCTTTCTATTAAAGAATTCGTAGGAGGGAAAAAGAAAGCAAATTCTCCTCATGGGTCCTAACACAATGAATGATTTTAGACCACAGCTTAAAAGCCTAAATGCGAGAGACGTTTATTAAACGAAAATAAAAGCAAAGCGGGAAAAATATGATAGAGTTTTCATTTACTTAAACATTGATTGATTAGAGTCTAGACAGCGTTTATTACACTATTTTTATGCATTAGTGAAGCACTTCAGTTTTAGCAAAAAATACATTAAGTTTTCATCATTATAATTTCTGCCGAAACTCCGCTTCAAAATTCCTTCATTAAATAAGTTACTCTTCAGCAAGTCTAGGGAAACTTTATCTTGCCTCAACTATCCTAAATGAATACTAATGAATGAAATTTCATGAACTTCATAATTAGCATAACTTTAAAGTCTTACGTTTAATTTAGCGTGGTTGAAGACGTTTCGAAATAACGATTTCAAAACGTCTAATATAATGTTTAATAGTTACAGAAAGCTATGAAATACGCTATCATATTATTTCCACAACGTTTCAGTTTCTTTGTACATCAATGTATAAACAAAACAATGAATTAGTAAATTATTCTGTTTACTTTGGCGTGGCGAAGTATGTTTCAAAGTAAAGATTTTGAAATTTCTTGTATAACGTTTCGAAATGCGTGAACACGATAAATACTTAAATCATACGTGATTTAAATTCTTTCATTTAATTTGGCTCTGTCAGAGATGTTTCGAAATGAAAGGTTTCTAAAGATTTGTGAAAATGTTTTTAGTTCCAGAAAGGAATGAAATGTTTCAAAAATATGAAATGTTTCGCTATATTTTTACAATTTCTATAGAGGGTGTACACAAATGAAGTGACACATTTCAAAAATTAATAAAAAAAACTAAAAATGTTGGAACTAAGTTTTTTTTTTCAAAATAAGAGCGCATCTTAAAAAGTTTGTTTGGGATAGGTAACACGGTGTTACGCTGTTCTAAATTTATTACAGCCAGAAAATTCCATACGCAATGGCTACCGATCAGCGGAGGCTGATGCGTGTTTTCTGGTTTTTATTTTTAGTTTTTCTTGAATATCACGAAAATTTTTCAGTTTTTACACTACATGTGAATTAACAAATTAAAGAGCTTAAAATTCCCTACAAATACATACTTTTATTTTTCTTACAGTTTTAATATTTTCTCAGATAAAACAAATTTTTGATTTCCAGTAATTTACGACCCCTTAGACCACCGAAATGGCGTTTTACCTATCTGAGAAGAAACTTTTTGCGATGCACTCTCATTTAAAAAAAATTCGTAGTTCCAAAATGTTTATTTTTTATTAATTTTTGAAATGTGTCACTTCATTTGTGTACACCCTGTATATATCAATGCGCATGCAATAAAATAAATTCTCACGTCTATAAAACATTGTTTTTATTAATTCAGATGACATAGTCGCATTTGATCTTCAAAATCATTTTTTAAAATTTTCAACTAATCAATTTGAAATTTTGCATACATTAATAGGAACACTATATCAGACAACACACAATTTCGCTGGAATATATTTATTTTTTTCTGAGTTATGAATATAAATGTAATTTTTAATAACAACTAATGGCTTTTATGATAAATGTTCCAGGCGCTTCAATTTTTATTCAAATTTCATGACATTTTATATAAATATAAACACGTATATGGAAAAGAATTTTTGGCATTCATAAAAGAAGTTATTTTGTTTTTAAACCTTAAATATTTTCTTCCATGTCAAATATTGGACACATTTTTTACCGAAATCAAAAGTTTCGAGTTATTAGATTCTTCATTTTGAAATTCCTTTCTGAAACATAAAAAATAATCCCAATTTTATTTCCAAAAGGTTATAGAACTAATAAAATAATTAGATTGATTTCGATTAATTTTGGAACGCCTGGAACATTTATCATATAGTCCACTAATTGTTATTAAAAATTACATTTATACCCATAACTCATAAATTAATAAGTATATTGCAGTGAAATTTGTGCGTTGTCTTACATAGTGCTATTATTAATGCCTGCAAAATTTCAGATTGATTAGTTGAAAATTTAAAAAAAATTATTTTGAAGGTCTCTGGTCGCCTTAATTTCTGTAATTTCCGAATTTATACAAAATTAGTTGAAAGTATTATACTATTATGCTATTTTAAAATTATGCTATTTTGTTGTAATGTATAGTGAATATTGTTACATATGTTATACAATATCATTATGCTAGAGTGTCACTGAAATTGAAAGCTCTTGAGAAGCAAAGAGACTAAACAAGAAATTTGAAAATAAAAAAAACTATTCTTGACACTCCAATCATGTAATTTAAATTTTTATTTAGTTTAACTTGACTATTTTCTGAGTTTGTACTGTTAGTAAATATAAAACTAATTTTTAACAAAATATACAGTTTAAGCGTTTGATATTTCATGATTTTTGCATTTTTAATATGGATAATATTTCATTTAACTGGAAGTAGAGTTCAAGCCAGTAGCTGAAAATGCTACTTGGTTGTGTTATCTACAACGAGTTTCAAAGGGCATAGAGATTTATGGTTCTTATCTTCTATACTTGAAGTATTTTATATCTCTGAAACTCAAATTACGAGCAAATAGATTAAAATATTTAAGCTGCCCGAAGTTTCGGTAAAATGAAGATGTACAAACACTTCTAACAAAACCAATTTGAATTGTTTTTAAAATACATTTAAATAACTAGATTATATTTGTATTGTTTAATCCCATTTTTTAATTAAAAGCATTCTGAAACCGAATTGTCTTCATTGATTATTTTATTTTGGCACGTGTGCACTTATACTTAATTAACTCGACAAATTATTTACAAAAACAGTTTTTAGTTTAATGCCTAATGCGTTATTTAAAAACATATTTTATTAATTTAACTAATTTAATCATTAATGTTGAAGGTGTAATTTAGTGTTTGAAAACACGGTATAATTTCAACTTTAAAGCGGACGAAATCCATAAAAGAACTAATTACTAATTATCTTTAATGCATATAAACAAATTAAACGTGTTTATTACATTTATAAAAAAACAACGTTTATGATAAGGATCATCCGATAAGATGCATAATATAAGATTGAATAATGTATGCATATATCATAACATATTTGAAATTTAACGTATTATTTTGTCGTGAAACGCTATTCAAAATAAAAACAAATTCATAAACATGAGCTAAATCATGACAACTTTTTTACTTCCTTTGAGAGATCACCATAAATAATTTGAATGCAAGTTTATTCTGGTATTTGAACACTGTTCCTAAAAAACAATGATAGTTCAAATCAATTAATTTGCATTATTTAAAAACATCTACCGATGATGATCCGCTTTTACAAATAGTATGTATATATCATTTCAAATGAATTTCATTTAACAGTAAAAGTAAAAATTATGAATAATTTAGCTAGCTAGGATCGGTTGCTGTATCTTTTCATTCTGTTTAAGGGCTACTATCTGGACAGATCTGACTTTTGTACGTCCGGCGTTGTAAAAAGAGGATGTTTGAAGGCCTGCTCGATTCTATAAACTCAAGTGTCGGTCAGTCTATTCTGAACTTTAATTGTTTATACTTTATCATACAGCTTGAACAAGACTGATTTCCATCTTAAAGTGAGTTTATTTCACGCAATTTAAAATGCATGAAAACAGAAGTGGAGAAAAGGGAAAAATAAGATGGATTTTATAATTTTTTTTCTTCTTCATTAAAACATTAGAACTGACCTGGCATCGAAATGAGACTAAAAGCTTTTTTAATGATGCCTTATACTTTTTACCCACTTCAGATACACAAACTTTGATATAACTTTAACATGCTGTTATAATTCTTCAAGCGTTGTCTTTAATATTCGCTACAATAGTTTGAATTGCCTGTTTAAAATTTTTATAATTGTCTACGAAATCTTGCAAGAAAAATTATTTTTTAAATAATTTTAAAAAATATTCTATGCATGATTTTTTTTAAAAAACTCTTTTTGCTGTAAATATTCAAAGGAAATAAAGACGAAATGAACCAACAATTAGTATGATTTTCCATCTACCGCGAATTAAATTTGTTTTGCATAATTTTCTGATATTGGCTTTCTTTATGAGTATAGTGTATTAAAAACTCATTAAATTTCAGCTTAAAGAATGATCATTATCATCATCACAAATATTTTTATAGCGATATACAACTCTCCCGAGTTTAACTCGGACCTTTTCAAGTAGCAGAGTTTATTTCACATGATTTGTGCTTTCCCTTACTTGAAAAAATACATCACTGGGAGATGTTTTGGAACATTTAATCCATTCTTATTCTTTGAAGTAACACAAATATTTCGATCGGGACCGAATTTATAGACAGATATTCATATAATTTTCTTATAATTTCATTTTCTTGATCTGTGACGTAATTTCAGGTGTTCATTATTTGCATTAATGATACAATCAACAAGACACTCACTTTATTGATATCAAATATCGAAATCTTGACTTAAAAAGTGCTTTGCAATTTCTAAATCGGAAGGTTTTCCTCAAAATACTCAATAGTTTGACATAAAGTGTTCTGAAATTTTCCCAAGATTCATTTCCGTATTACATCGGTTTATAATTTGAAGTTAAATTTGCTAAAATTATATGATGGCTTGAAATTTTCCACTCAAAGCCAGATTAGAAAAAAATAGAATGATGTTTACAAATACGATCGATTACAAAATAGTTTACTAAATTACATATTTTTTCTAAGTGTCACGATGCATATTGGTCTTATCTTAATAAGTATGAAAGATTCTAATAAGAAATGAAAAACAATTAGATGAATCTTTGCATAATTATGATATTGATTCCGATGTAAATTTTTCTTTACTTGAAAATACAGCGAGAAATACGTTTCCTACAGTTTTCTAGATAATTAGACATCTATTTACAATCTAGGGATGGAAACAAAAAATTTAAAAAAAATCTTCTTTTATAAGATTTTTCCAAAGAGAGTCCCACCATTAGATGTTATATGCTATAGCAATTTTAGAAAATTAAAAACAAGCTTGAGTTCAAAATTAATCTTAACCTACAAAAAATATCGAGTGTATTTTTAAAACAGATTCATTGTCTGCCATCAACTATATAATAGTTCTCCATAAAATAGTTTTTTATTGAGAAAAAATGTAGTAATTAGAAATAAATAGAAACTTGATAAATCCTCATTGTTGCAAGATGTACATGCATAAATACTTTTTAGTAGATTTCAAATGTTAGATAACAATGGTAAACATCTAGTAACTGTTAATAAAAGGTAAAAAGGCAAAATTGTGTTAAAAAAATGTTTGTAATTTTACAAAGAATTTTAAGATAAAACATCCGGCAATTATTTATTTAAGCATGGTTAAATTGCAGATTTTTTTAATTCCGACCATAAGAGAAAGAGAATATCAATAATAAAAATCTATCCAACCCCAGTTTAAATTTTGTTATTTTAAATTGTTTTTGACACATATTCATAAAAAGAACACATTTTATTTTTCATCTTAAATTCCGTTTCCTAATCAGTTTAAGCTATGCATTTACTAACCATTTCAGTCAATTGTAAGCAATTATATACTTTTGAAAATTTCGCATTACTGCATTTAAAATAGCTCTGTGAATTAAAAAATATAATTGAAACTACATCTATTGAAACGAATTCAAAAACTTACTTCTTTGCGGTGCGTATATGTTCAGGTACAAGCAATCTTCACTTTGGTTTCTGAGATATGGCAACAATTTCTTCAAATATTCCAATCTTCCTGAAGGCATAGTCTTTAATGCTTCGGTTTCATTTTTTATGTCCGGTAATTTCTGGGGACATACTGGACCAAAACGGTCAGCAGACCGGACTCCTTTCCAATGAGCTGGTGTCACTGGTGGCATAAATCGTAGAGCAGATATTGGAGGACTTGCATATGGCACACCAAGAAAAACTTCTACCGGTTGCAATTGCCTGTTAGGCAATGTTGCAACAAATCCACGCAATTCACCATACTTTGTCGCAACTATTCTAGTCCTCGGTTTGCCGGCTGAATTTAAATGATCTCCAACTATTCCGAAGTTAATATCACCGGCGGCGGGTTCAGCGCGAGCAATCCCGTACAACACTGGAAGAAATACTACTCCTATTAAATACACGAATCTCACCACACGTATAAGCATCAGCATCTTCATAGTCACCACTATCTTATTTAAAACTTATCCTAAAAGACGATGATCAAGATTTTGTAGTAGATTTTATTAAATAAATAACCCGACTCGATTTTAAAGTCCCTCTGCGGAGAGTGAAACTAAGTTTATTGTTTGGCGCGCATAAGTTTCGGCCAAGTTCAGTCAGGTTCAGCACGATAAAACTTTGAAGTGGACGAGAGAAGTTTTCGTCAACTTCTGCAATCACACACACTTGTAAGAGTTATGGTCTTTGGCGAGGATGAAGAGTTAAATCTTGAGCAACCCGCAAAGGAGAAAATGTTTGATGGACCCAACCCGGATATGTTTCACATGCTGAACCAATCTGCGGTGTGGCACAAAGAAAAGAAGGGGGTGCACGCGGAGCAATCTGAATCGCTTGCTGTCTGCTCGCACCAAGGAACTCGTAAGCAACTACTAAGCAGCGGGATCGGATGAGATGGAACAGGGAGCGCCCTCAGGTGACTGAGAGCATGCGCACCCCTGCCGGCCACTGGCTCGTCCATTCAAAAGCGAGCGGCCACTTTCTAGGGGGCTCTAAATATAGAAAATCTTTGACAGGAAGAATGTCATTTTTATACCGGCACAAGATGCAACTGAATTAATTAATCTTTATTTCTTCAGGAGCGTTTGTTCTTCGTTTTTCCGAAAAAGCAAATATATAGGTCGGTCGGCAGAAAAGTTAATGAAATTAGTTTGTTAAGTAGTGTGGGAGAATGGCATTCAAATTAAGCTCTTAAGTAAATTTTCAATGTAATTATGTTCTCAAGCAGTGAGATACGAATAGTGGGTTGTAATTAGTGGAATAGAAAGCTTACCAAGGAGAATATATTTAATGAATGATTTAGTTGTCATTATGTTTAGGAAATCTAAATATTCAGTAGAAGTATTTACTATTTTGCTGTTTTCTCTTTTATTCATCAGTAAGATAACACTATAAAATTACTGAGAAATGTAAGAATAGAACACGCTTTAAATGTTTTTAATGTTATACAAAACATTCATTTGGTTCCAAGAACTGTTATAATGTCTAATGAATACAAAAAATGCTTTGTTCTTATAACCACATATTTATTAGGTCTCAAGAACAAAAAATTTCATAGCTGAAGTTAAATTCACAAGCTACTACAAGTATACACTTGCATTTCGCAAATTTTCACCCAAGGAAAATGTTAACATCTGTCAAGACGCAATGCACCCTCTAATGCCTTTCTAGGACAAAAAACAAAAAAGTGAAAAATTACTCATAAATATCTTCAAACCTCAAACTCAAGAAAATAGTTCTTATTTGTCACGCACTGCAATTATTTATAGATTTCAAATTTATTTTCAGCTCACGAGCACCGTAAAAGAAATTTGCTTGAAAACAAAAAAGGGGCAAAAAGTAATCCAAAATAATATAAAGCAAATATTTCAGTTTATTTTTCACTTAAATGCTTCCACATATGAAAATATTGCCATAAAGATATAATATTTGTTCTTGAAAACAATCTAGAAACAAGGATTCCAACTTGAGTTATACTTAATATATTATGTGAGAATATTCCATTAAATGTATAATATTTGGTCTTGTAAATTAGCTAGTAAAAAGATATTTAAAGTATCATATATATATGACATTCTTATAAATATAGTTATATTCAAATGCGTCAGCTATAAATACTCACAAAATGAAAGTTGAACTCCGTTTCTAAAAGCGTATTTATCGTTCAGCCTTCGAAATCGGAGAGTTATTACATAGAAATAACATTCAAGGGCCATGAATCGAATTGAAGCAATTTATTTTAACAATGAGCTTCCAAATTTAATTAAATCTTTATTTAGACAATTCGTCAGAGATATATACATACACGTAAGTACCACTGATTAAATTTTACTATCTATAATGCGGTGCTCATGTGATGCTGAGGCGAAAAATAATTTATCGCTGGTTAAATGCTAATTAAAGGAAGAATTAAAATTCAGTAAAGATGAATTAAATGTAAACATGAACACAAAGCTTCAGCGGCCCATCGTCAAAAACTAATTTAAACTGAGCTTCGAGTGAACATCAATTAATACGAAATTAATGTCATGCATCGTACTCAGTGGGTTGTGTGGTAGAAATCCATTGATTCATTTCATGAATCGTAAAATTATCTTGTTAAATAACAGAATATTTCCTTTTTCGCTGGTTTATTTTTATGTTTCGATTTTAATCAGTTTCTAGCATGTTCAGATTCAATATAAAATATTGCTGGTAATAAGCAAAACGGAAATTGCTTCTTCAGAAAAAATTTAATGGAATCTAATATATTTTTTCTATTGCTTTTGTGGTGGATGAGCTTGCGTTGATTCGAGAAAAGGTGGGTGATTTGTTTGTTGAGACTTTTTCTCGATAGAGGTAAGAGGCTTAGAATAGGTAATATTATACTAAAAATAATTTCTATGTGAAATATTATATTTCGTTGATTCAAGAACGAATTTTATCTTATTTGATTTGCTCAATCATTGGAAATAAACGAATTTCCACTTTTGAAAGTTGTTTTAATTCGATACTCAATGGTCTTTTGATGATTATGTTTTTGGTAAATCTTTGGTTTGATTTAGGGTCAGTTGGGGTAATTGAGAACGAATTTTGTAGTGTAATGTTTCAATTTCAAATGATAGTTTGTAATGAAGAAGGAGTTTATAATTTTTGTGAATACATAATCATATTCTGCACGATAACTTAAGTAATTCCTTTTTCCAAAATGGTTTATTAATTAATCAGCGTCAGTTACAGGAACGTTACCAATTACACCAGTGTCGATGGGGTAATTGGGATTACGAGTTCCGGTTTTCGATCACTGTAACGGAATAATTTCAAAAGAACATATTTGAAATGATGAGAAACAACATGTATATTGCTCCAGAATGCATTTTTCTGCCTATTCACAATTATTCCAAAGTCAATATTCCCAATTATTCCGCCTGGTCCTAGTTCCGTTAAAGCACCATTTCGATCTGATTCGAGGGGCGGGATTTCAAGTAGTACCTTTTTGTCCTCAATCAGCTCAATATGTTGCACAATATTGTTTCGATATTTTTCAGTGCTTTATTAAATTGTTAATACTGAATAATATCATGAACCAAAAATTTTGCATTATCTTCTGGCTACTAGAGGCAGTCTTGGTATTTTTCATTCGTTATAAAATGATTTTGGTGACACCTGAGTCACCACTCCATTATCTTAACTCCCACACCATTGACTCTTTACATGAATCGTCAAATTATCCGATTCCATACAGGAAATAATCTTTTACTGAATTATTTTCATGATTCGAGTTTAATCATTCTCAAGCATGTTTGTATTTAGTCTAAAATATTACTAAAACGGAAATTGCTCTTTCAGAATGAAAGTTTTAATGAAATCTAATACTTATATTCAGTTACCGTTTTGGTCGATGAGTTTCTGTTGATTCAAAAATTTCCTTGGACCTTTTGTTGAGAATTTTTTCAAAAGATTTTTCAACATAAAATTGGATCGATAATATGAAGAAAATATTTTGTATGAAAGGATACATTTATTTTAATCGAAAACAATTTGTTTTTGATATAACTTTCCTATTTATTGGAAACAGATGCATTTTTAGTTTTGAAACTTATTTTAACTTTTAAGACACGGGTGGATGAAATCTATAAAAGAAAACTTTTTAAACAGGACTCTATCAAAAACCCACTTATACAGAGAATCTTTAAAAAGAGAATCAGTAAATCTTTTACTCTTTTGAAGTCATCGGGAGAAAAGATTTGCTTTGGAGCGCCTCAGCTTTTAACTGCTGATTTACATCCTCATTTTCATTGAAGATAGTTAACACACGTGTGGTGATAGCATTGAACACTTAACTATCTACAGGGGGATTAAAGGAGACGCAGATTAGCTTCTTAAAGGGAGAAGATATAATCCTTATGGTTTAGTGGTAGAGAATTTGTACCAGTTCATACGAAGAAGAAAAAGTTCACTAGTACATCAACTTTACCCTTCGTGAGGTAAAAGCTATACGTTAAATGCATTCATACTGATGAAAATATTTGCTTTAAACATGCTATGAAATCATTAAAATCAGACAAATGATGACTATACCAAAATATTCTTCTGAGTATTTAAGACTACTTGTAGCAGCTTAGCTTAAAAATTATGTGTTATTGTTGCCTAGAATAATACCAACCATAAGAAAACCGACGGCAGAAAAATTTTTGGGAAACTAAGAACATGCTATTGATTGTCACACTCGCTCAAATGAAGAGGCTTTGTAAAAAAAAACTTTATATCTTTCAAAATGATAGCTCATATAATTTTGAAAAATCTCTAGGTTTTCATGTTAGAGTATTGATTTCAAAGCGGCTGTCTTCTTGTGTGCAAGTTTTAATCATTTTTTTTATCATACATATCTCTTAGATGTTTTTGGCGATCTATAGTTAGCTGTTTGCCTTTAATTTCTTATAAATATTTGTTAAAAGAGTGCTTAATCATTTAGTAATCCTTATGAATAAACAGAAGAATCTAAAAAACAAATAAGTATTACAAAATAAAATTTTAAACATATTTTTCTGCGAAAAAAATTTTAATTTATTTTTTCCAGAAATCATTTCCA
Source organism: Araneus ventricosus (assembly GCA_013235015.1). Classification (NCBI taxonomy): domain Eukaryota; kingdom Metazoa; phylum Arthropoda; class Arachnida; order Araneae; family Araneidae; genus Araneus; species Araneus ventricosus. The sequence continues at coordinate 562,105 of BGPR01000372.1, forward strand.
GCTACAGTTTAGTGTTAAGGAGAACCGATAGACAGCATCAGCCGCATTTGATAAAAGTACAATGAAAATGAGGTTTCTGTGTAGTCAATAAAGACTGACTTGCTATGGATACTTTAACACATAAGCTTTGAATACTTTTAAACAAAAATGAGGGATGTTACGTAACATCAACTAACTATAAATCATACTTTATGTGGCAGTAGCATGCGTCTCTATATAATGAAACATAATTATTAAATATAATTGCTGTTTCTGAGTATTTTTATTATTTCCAACTAAACATTATTCTTTATTATAAATAACTTCTAGAAAATAAAAAAATAATACCATGCTTAAAAACTGAAAAAAAGATTAATTAGTAATACATAATGAGGCATTCAACCTATCCTAGACTAAAATTTTGGCCGGACAGTGTAATTTTGTCTTTATGCCATTTATCTTGTCTTGGTATCATACCTAGCAGTAATACTCAAGGTTTTTTCGTTCTTAGTGAAAAAGTCCAAAGATAACATAAGAAATAAGAGACAATAAGGCTTAATCGATTTTGTGGTTAAGACATTTAGATAATTTTAGAAGTAGAAAAAAAGTAACAATGAGATTTATCCCAGTAATTCTTTTCTAATTCAGGAAATGTGTTACTTAATGGATTTTTCCCAACTACTAGGCCCGTATTAGTGCTAAATTGGTTGTGTTTCTCCTTTTGGCGTTAAGACTATTACAGAAATTTCGTTTTGATTGGATTTTTAAAATACTGTGGAAAGGAAAATGATTTTAATTAAATGGACAGTTGATTAATAACTTATTTAAGTGGTCTGTAAATAGTTTAGGAATTGGAAAAAATTACAATAACATTACTGCTGAAAAGCAATAATTAGTTTCTAATGAAACTAATTTAAAGATATACTGGAGTTCAGTTTAATTTAGATACATTAACGTTCCGTTTTGAAGCAAAACGATGGATATTTTGGGACGGACCTCGTAATTTTGAACCGCGGTCAGATGACGAGGGCGACACCTGAGCTGGCACCCTCTCTCCAAACTTCCACACCACACCATCTGGGGAACATTTGATCCCCTAAGTATGATTTAACGTGCAACAGGCCCAATATACTAAGTATCTTCTGTGGAATTGGGTTTCGAACCTGGAACCCTCTGACCCGGAACCTTTCCACTAAGAAACTGCGGCCGAAAGATATGCTGGAATTGCATAAACAACGAATTTAAGAATACTATATAGAAAAAACTTTGCCTTTTTAAATAAAAAAAATCAGTTGTGAAAACATTGCACCTTAGTATTTAAATTCCTTCAATATGATTAATAAAACAAAATACTTTCGTGTTGATTTGATTTTAAATATTTTTAATACTTTGTCAATCACTTTGCATTTTATATAAAGCTTATAACAATTTAGTTAATTTCAAAACCAGAAATGAATTGTTTTTGTATCTTTATAACATTGATATCAGATGGTTATTTTGTCTTTAAATTTCTATCGTCATAAAATGAATTTGGAAGAAAGTAAATTGTAAGATTTTAGTATGGTGAGATAATCAGAAAGCTGATACCCACTTCTACGTTAGAGACATAATCTCAACAAGACGGTTTGCTAGATATTATTTAAAATTACACAATGCTTTAAAAGACCTTTGTAATCACATTCAACAATATTAAATCTCATCGAGCGAAATTCCATTTGTTTGTTTAAAGGAATTGATACGATAATTAACGCTATCATTTTTCATTAAGTGCTGTTTATCCCTAAGAACCACACCGGAAAGTAATGGACTATAGCCATGTCGACGACTTTCTCTTGAAAGTTATCCTGGAAGCCAACCAACTCCCATAAGCTAGAGAAGTCAGATTTCTTTCTCTGGCGAAACCTAGGTGTTCCAATGTCGCTTTGAGCAACAGTAAACACCCCACTTCTCCTTTATCGTGAGTTCATTATTCATGAACTTAGTTAGATCTGCCAAATAAGATAGGATTAGAACAACAATGTCAGCCACCTACTTTCCAAACTTTCACATCAGACCAGTGGATGTATGTCTCGACTCAAAGAATTAAAAATGCGCCAGCACTCGTACATGGTGGACCTCTGATGAATTTTGTCTCAAACACTCGAACCAGTGGTCGAAACCTCAGTCCAGTGAGGCATCCTAAAAGGTGCGTTTCTTTCATTCCCATTACATTACAAGATGATTTTTTTTGTTATGATTATAATTTTTTTCTTTCAAAATTTAAAAAAAGGCTCAATTAGGTAGAAAATGTACCCTCCATGAAGTGTGAAGTTATTATATGACTAAGTTTTGCAGTAACGAATCTAAAATTCTTAAAACTGAATTTTCCTCCAGAATTTTAATTAGATGTCATAAGCTTTAATTTTATTTAAATGATTCCTTCCCTTATAACAAAAGATTAATTGAATGTTGAATGCAGAAACAACATGAGTCAAATAGGATTGCTTGTTTTTAAAAGATGTTTATTCTTTAAATCGACGATAATTTTTTTTACCTGGTAGATTTTACATACCTATAATATAACTTTACTTGACTCTTGTCGTTTCTTTACTCATTATGCAAATAACCCTTTAGAATGTGAAAGAAACATGAAAAGAAATTTGAAAAAGCATTGACTCATTTGGTTTCTGCAATCAACTATTCAAGTAAAATTTGCACCAAGATACGTTTTCAATTTATTTTGCTTTTCATTTTTTCTACCAGGCTGTTTGCTTCAGTAGACTGATAAATACTTTCGCAGGCATATTCAGTGCTGAGAGAACTGATTAAGGCTAATGTACTTGGCATAACAACATTCGATTGAAACGGCGATGACAGATATAAATCCCATTACGAGATGAAATTTAACTTAGAGTCACAACCATTTGAGCTACAGAATTCATCAAATAGCTTTCTCAAATTCAGGAACCTGAGGCGAATTCTGCATGATTTCAGGCTATGTGAATCTTTCGAGCCTTAGGCCATCATTCTTGTTCCGAAACGTTTAAAATATCACACGTATTTTCCATATAACACTCAAAGTGAAGGAGTTGTTATTATCATCAACATGATTTTCCATTTAATCTCTCTACTCTTCCAAACTTCTGCCATCCGTCATAATTTCGTAGATAGATCTGTTACCGAATCCACACCAAGACTAATGAGGTATTTACAGTTGAAATGTGGCATTCAATTTCAGAATACCGAATTGACATTATAGTGGACTGTGGCTTAAGCTCTGAATAAACTATTCACGTCTGGTTGTCTACTATCAAAGTCTCTTGTGGCTTTAACACTTCGGCGAAAAGTGCACGACACTAAACACTCATATTCGTTGACAGATTCGTTAGAGTAAATATTAATTTGAGCTTTACGACGACAGATCATAAAACCAAGGGTTAATTCTGTCGTGCGATTTACTGACACTCGGGGAACGATTTTGAATTTCTTATGAGTCACAAACAACTCATTAAAAGAAAATTGAAAACTTCAGCTCCCATGACAGCTGTTATTTATAATACAGTCAGTTTTATTATAACCCAAAACTTTTAATTACTGAACAACCAGTCAGGTACAACATCTTAGGCCCACTGAAAAATTAACGACGAATGCTTCTGCCAAATATTAAGGCTAAGTAAATGAAGACTTTCGTGAGACATACCAGTAAGTTATTAGGCAAAACTTATTAAATGTACTGCAAGATAACTATTACTTATAACATAGTAAGCCGGTTCAGTTTTAATTTTTTAAAAATTCATTGTGTTAGGTGCTGTATTGTATTTTCATTGTTATGTTGGTTGGTTGCAGCACTTTAGCGCGCTCCAGGTACTTTGTTTGTATCTTATTTTAATTTTATTTTTATTTATTTGTGTTTTTACTTTAAATGTTGTATTATTTCGTTTTCATTTGTTTATAGTCAGCTGGGGTTATTTTGACCTGAGTCGGCTTCTATTATCTGACTATTAGGCTTCTGAAAAAGTGGACGTAGGCTCCAATTTTAGGGACAAAAATCTTGTTAACTAGATCTTGTGTACGATTTTCAATATAAGTACGCGAAATGAATTCATAAAGATAATTTGATATGAAATATTTTATTTTATTAAAGTTTAGGAAATTAATTAATTATCAATTTGTGTATCGCTAAATATAGTTCTATTCTGTTGCACTATTTATACGTATAGTTGAAGAGGCGAAATACTTTTACAGCTCCTAAAGTTTGAGAAGAGTTGATCTATCCTTTCGTGCTATTTATTGGTATTTAAGAATTGATTAGTATTTAAGAAGTTATTATGGAAACTATTGGGGAATTCTGCTGACGGAAGTTAATTGAATACATTCAAGAACACCCAATTTGTAATTAGCTAAACTATTATTATAATGAATTTACACGTAGCGGTTTATTTATCAGTCAATACATCTTAAGAATAGTTTTACACAGGCATCGAAGTATTAAAGGTATTATAATGTCTTTAACATCATTAACTTGGAAAAGTTATAAAATATCCATTTATTGACTAAGAAATATTCCTATCACTGCAAATGTTTATATTTCGTTGCTGAATGAAATAATTAGCTAAATTCATTCCAACAATCAATTAAAGGATAAGATTACATTAGATATCATTAGGTAATTTAATGCATTGTTTTTCTTTTTACATTAATTTTAAAATTCGCCACTCAAAATTATGTCACTGAATGTTTCGCATCATAAATAGCAATATTAAATAGTTCGGATAATGAAAATTAAAGCACATTAACAAATTAATCTCTTATAACTATTTACAATGTTTTGTATTTTATATCTATAAAATGGCTAAAAAATATGGGAACAATACTCTCTATTAAAAATTTGCTAATAAAATTAACTCCAAAGCAGAATTTTCACTTTAGTATTCATTGCATTGCTGAAATATTTTATCACACATGCTTCAAAGTAATATTTTTTTTAGACATGGCAAAAGATATTTGATATATTAGCTGATATATTTCAGTATGCTTGCAAGACAATCCAATGACGTTAATTACTTTCTCTACGCAATGTTCACAAATTTTTAAATGATCCTAATTGAGTGTGTAGGTGTTTATCTGATTAATCACACAAGCACTAAAAAAAGAGAATTGTACTCAGGAGAATGGCAATGAAAAGCAGGATATGAAAGAGCTTCTGTTATCACTGTAGAAATCAATGATGGGGAAGGAAAAATGCGTACCAAAGATGGGTGGATTCGTGACCAGGTAGCTCAAACTACAGAGAAAAAGATAAAAGGCGTTTTGCTGCTGGGCGAGGACGCCAAACAACACGGGAGTAGACGAAAATCAAAGAAAGACGTTGCTGCGAAAAACTGTTTACTTGAGTTTCAAGTGTTATAAATACTCAGACTTGAAAATATTTTTATCCATAGCAACGCCGGGTATACCAGCTAGTAATAAAAATAAAAGGAAATTAAAGACATCAAATACTGTTTTAAAAAGAACAAAACTAAGTCTACGTAGTTTTGTTTAAAATGTGAGGAAACAAAGGAAGAAGAAGAAATGATACAGTGCAAAAATTGTCATACTTGGGTTCATACATTGTATGCTGGTATAAAATTGATAATAAAAAATTCATTTGATTGGGATTAAATTGTGCGTGATGGTCGAATTTGGCAAACCATTGGTCCAATCTGGGCAACCAGTTTCCTTAATTTGATCGATGACACAATTTTGTGAGCTCTCTTCTTCCTATTTTTAAAGTGTATTTCATAAAAAAGGAATTCAAATGTTTCGAAGATAAATAAATCACAAAGAATTCTACTTCTTTTTTTTATTAAAATTACTTCTCTATCACTGTACATTGAAAAATGTCCAGGTGGTCGAAATGCAGGAACCTTCCCCTATCACTAAACTTGTTTTAAACATTGAACAAAATCGCAATATTCATATTCGGAAATAGCCCTTTTCACATACATAATTACCTGGGTATCTGATATTTACTATATTATGTCAAATGAGACATTGACCGCCATTTACCCTACTTTATGTTGTAACTAATTTACAGAAATCGGGTTTCTAAGGTAAGCTAAGTGGGGCCACGATGGACTGGTGGGAAAGACTTAGTTTATGCATTGAGGAATACACGGTAGCATGGCGAATGAGGTGCAGAATCTGGTGTCGTCCTTGTCCTTAGATGGTGGTTCGAAATTGAACAGTCCTTTCCAAAATGTTCCTCATATTTCTTCATTTCTGATGTAAATCTAGTTCCAGTTAATTTCAACCGGAAACTGAGGACCATATAATTACCTGGGGCTTGAATTAGAAATTCCCATTTCATATTCCCATTTAAAGATGCAAATATATCTTTCAGGAGACATTGATTTACAATAATTTATTCTTTAAATCTTTGCCAACTATTCTAATAAAAATTACCTTTTCTCAATAAAAAAGTTTTAATAAAAAAACCATTTTCAATGACTCATTTTAATAATATTTCTTTTTCGAATGTATATAATGAAACAAGAGACTCATTTGTGTGAATAAAATGGAATTGCAAATGTAGGATAAGTAAAAATGTATCGTAATGAGAAAAAAACCTTTTATTTTTCATCTAAAAAATCCGGTACATTGTAGTTAACTTAATACCATTCATGATCAGTGTTTCAAAATAAAAGCAGAAGTTACATACCAAAAGAACTAATGATATAGGCCTATCTTAAGAGGAAAAATGTTGTAAAACAGAATTAAAATGAATTTATAGAGGCAAAACAGTAAAGACTTTTTTAAAGCTTGCAATAGTAAGCTTCTTCCCTGCAGATTCCCCCCGGGGGAGTGTGATAGTACGTACCTCCAATGATAGTAAATACCTCCTGCGGGAGGGATCTGGTCTTGGCCGGTGATGGTTACTAGGACTCAGGCCTCAATACTTGAGCTGTTGAAGCGACTGTCATTCGCAGGTACTTGGGTACCTAGGCAGGACATGGGTGACACGATTTTCGGTTCCCTGCAGATTCATGTTTTGTAGCTGCTAAAAGCATTACGTACCTAAAGTACCTTCTGTTCACTGTACTATCAGGCTTTTTCAATAGCGTTTATTCCATTTTTATTATAATATCAGTACCCTATATAATAAAGCAGGCATATAGAGAAAACACAGATGAAATTCTGAATAATTAAAACACAAATTGCGCAAAAATAAAAATGCATTCAGGACCGCAGTGGATTAATCGGAGGAGAGTCTACTTCAATCTTAACTGTATATTGTAGCCTGACTTCGACGCCCTACAAATAAAGAAACAGACACCAATCTAACAATAGTGAAAATTCCAAGAGCATTCTTCGTTTTATGATTTTTAATTAATTTCAAACCAATGTTAGTTAAAGTGAAATATGATATCACGCAATGCATATTGCAATTTTATGGTAATACTAAATGTTATGCCCGGCGTTGCTCGAGATTAAAATGCTATCATGTCTAATATTTTTGATGTAGAAAACTAGTTTTATATAGAAAGTTACAATATGCAAAATTCTTTTATCGGCTGAAATGTTTTTTTAAAAATTAAAATGAGAATATCAGTTGAACCAGGCGATTTTTAAAAACCGTCTATAGCTAATTTTCTCCATAAGTTATTAGTATTTATTGCATAGGTACTTCAAATTTTGTTCATAAATCTTGCAGTATAAGAAAGATTTTAACGGATATTTTGGGACCATTGCGTAGTAAATTGTTCATTGAGAAAAAGCGTTAGAATAAATATGAATAAAAATAAATAAAATTCATCTTCATCCAAAATTCTTCTAATGTGATCTAGCAACAGTTCTTATGTATTCTTGTTCTTCACTAATAAAAAAAGTGTTATAAATTGTAAATTTTATACACAATTTAATCTTTGAAAAATTATTAAAATGAGAGCAACGAATTGAACGGAAATGAAAGTTGTGTCATGAAAAGTTATTTTTTAAAACTTTTATTAAGTGTAAAAATAGTTATTGTGACATAATACATATTTTCGAAAAATATCACGAAAATGCAAAAATCTTGCTTAATTTCCAATTAACTGAAATTTTAATAAGATTTGGAGCTTTTAAATGTTGACAGTTGAATCTCTTCTTATATAAAACTTATTTATAAAAATAAGCAAACATCAGAAATAAGGGTAAATTAGTTCAAAGTCTAACTGTTGCCTAGCAACGGAGTAGCTATAAATTTGCGTTATTTCAAAATCGTCTGCATGTAATTAACAATTATTAAAGTTTAAAAAATTAATAAACAATGAAGGCAAACTGTCACAGATATAAAAGTGATATGATTGAAAAGGTAAACTTTTGAACTTTAAGATGGTATTAAAATACTTTTTGTCTGATAATTTGTTCCGAAGTTACGGCTTAAAAACGGTTTTGCTTAATTTCTAATTAATTGACTGTTTAATTAACTTTTGGGTTTAGAAAAGTTCATAAGTGTCTTTCCCTTGTCTTAAATAATAAGTGTGCAAAATTTGGTTGAAAACAGTCCATTAGTTTAGGAGGAGATGTGGAACATAGCCACATACACACAAACATAGCCACATACCCACAAATTTAGCCACAATGATTTTTATTTATATTAAGATGGCATTTGCAAATTTAATATCAAATAACGATACACTACTGTACCACGAAGATAAAATTATTTATATTTTTAAAATGTAATATTAATTTAACGTAATCGTTTTATTTTATATTTTCAAAATGTTTCATATTCCATTTTCTCTTTTCTTATTTCAAAACTGAAACGTGTTAAAATTCTAAAACCATTCATTATTTTAGTATTAGAAAGATACTTCAATAAGTAAAAACATTCTCAGCCAAATTTAATTTTAAAAATATATACCCAGTTTATTTAAATGTTTTACAAAGCAAAATAAATGCCATAAAAGAGATCTTTCAAAATTTATGTCATTAATAGCATACAAATAAATCGAAATAAGTTTCTAAAATTAGTTTCTTAATTTCAACATCACACACGATATTGCTGTTTTGGTTTTTCAGAACATTAAACTTTGGATTTGCTTCATACATAACAAAGAAATAATTAATGAAACTCTGTCTGAGATGAAGACGAAATCGAAACAATTTTTCATTATTCTAGAATATTTAGAAATAAAAATAATAAAATAAAAAGGATCTTTACATATTTGAGAAAAATATCAAATGATTAGTGAATCTCTTTCAAATTTTTTATAAATTGATATTTGCGAACATTAATTTTATCCGAGATTCCAAAATAGAACTACTTCTTGAAGACGAAATTAAAAAAAGAATTATAAAAGAAAAGAACAATGAATAAAATTACAGTTACTGAATTTCACAAATTAAATAATATTTCAGTTCATCTAGCTTTTTTGTGAAATATTTAATTTTTGAAAACATTGTCAACATTCATTTACGCAAGAAGCATTTAATTTTCTATCTCGTTTTTGCTTATCCGTTAAAACAATCGATATAATCATTGCAAACAAAACAGTTGCAGCTAATTTCATCGAGCATCAATTTTTCTCAGAAAATTGATAAAGATTTTCAGCGTTTCTCATTTTCTAGTTGAATATTGTTTTTAATTCTTTGTTAAGACCTCGTGATTAATTTTTTTTTCTACGTTACAAATACATTTTTTCATTTCATTAAAACTCTGTTCCTGATATATTTCTAAGAAATGTTGATTATTAATGTGAATATTTTTTAAGGAATATTGCCATTAATGTAAACATTTTTTAAGAAATGACATCATTGATGCAAATTTATAGGCTGCGATTAATTTGTTACAATTTTCGTTGAAACATCATATTCTCTCATTTGCTTTCAAAGTAACAAAAACAACAAAAAATTTGGGTTTGTATTTAAATAATTTTAATGCGTAACAGGGAAATTTATATTTTCTTTTTGGAGAAAAATTGCTTGAAATATGAGCAATTCATTTATGTTTCAGAAAATATTGTCATATAAGGCGAATGTAGCTACTTTCGGTTAAAATTATATAATCAAATGATGACAAGATAGTTTCAGTCATTAAATTTAACTAATACTAAGCTATAATCAATTTAATTTAATAACTCTGTTTAGTCGAGACGACCATTTAGGTAAGTCAAGTTAAGGGGAAATATTACCCCAAAAATGGCCAAAATATCACTTTTCATTTTATTTTATTATTTCGTTGTTCTTATCTTTCTACTTATTGTTTCAAAATTTCAAATTTGTGCCTTTAATATTTTAGAAGATATTTAGATATTATTCATAATGATAATTCAAAACCATGCGCAAATGACAACTTTAGATGGGTTTTTCTCCATATCGGAATGTAAAATGTTTTAAAAATGTTTTTACTTGTTTATTGCTATGAACATGATAAAAAAAAGTGCATGCAATAAGCATTCATTTGCTTAGTATGTCATATAGAAAATATAAATTTAAGTACTGCTAAATTTCCTAATTTTTCACCATGTAATACAGTAAAAATACTACATTTAAGTGAATGTCAGATGCACCTTAAAATCCATGCACCATGTGTAATATAGTTAATATACAAAAAGAATTGAAACAAAAATATTCATATTTTAAAAAGTAGTAGGGGATTTCAAACTTGCATTTTTCCTTTAAAATTCAAATTTAAACTAAACAGGCAGGTGAAAATGAATTTTTCTCTTTAAGATGACTTTATATGATTACTGAGTTTCAATAGTATCAAAACCATTTCAATAATACTTGAAATAACTGAATAAATGTGGAAAAGGTAATGCGTCCTCTTAAATTGAAATAACAAATCTCAATACTTGTAAATTAATATTTCACAATGTGTTTCTCTCTCCCTTTATCATGAAAAAAATCTATTTTACTAAATAGAGGTATTACCAGCGAATTCTGACATGGGGCCGATAAATATTTTGAGTAGTGATCTGAAGAGGGTGCATTTTGTTATGTAAATAATAAGAAGAATCTGATCAGTTATTAATTTCCATACAGACAATTGAAAATAAGAGAATGCTGCAAAAAGTATCAAATAAATTTAAATCATATACTATACTAGCAATACCTGCACGGAGTTGCCCGTGGTGTCATGACTTCAACAAAATGAAAAATAAAGCCCACATACAATTACATAAATGAAAACAAAACGAAATCAAAACAGAAAAATATATATTAATGATTTTGCCCGCTTCTTTTTCCTCTCGACAATGACATTTAAAACTGTAGGAAAACAGTACCGAGTACGTTAATCCAAAACAATATTAAAAAATAACAATGTGAAATTCATTACACCACACAATAGCGTTATTAGAAAGTCGTATACGAGAAAATAAAAATTGAATGTTAAAAATGTAAAGGAAAAGTGATTATTGTTTAAAAATTTCTCAAAATTCAGTAAATTATGTTGGAAATTCAAAACGAATTTCATCAGAACGATAATCGCTTGCTCTTTCCGATGGTGTATCTACTTTTTTCGTAAAACTATTCAAAGCCATGCTATTGAGAAATCAGTGCGAAAAATCATCCAAGACAACGCAAAACATTAAATAAAAAATTTTCTAGATTAAATTTTAAAATTCCGGCTTCGAGGTGCATTGAGTCACCATTAAGACTACCTGTGTTCCAAATTTCAAGGATGTAATAGATTCGTCTGGACATAGCACGCACACAGACAAACAAACATTTGCTTTTATAAGTATAGGTATATTTATTCTTCTATTACTTACTTTTAGCATTCTCAACTGATTAGAAAATGGAATTTTAAGTTTTTATTCTCAGTTTTGAACTCCTCTGTATGCGCGAGTCAATAGATGATCAATTGTTGACATTCTCTTCGGTTAATGTTGATATCAAACAAATATTTAGATTTCTTTTATGGAGTTGAAATATTTCAAACGTGCAGGAGTTGCATAGATTTTTCTCTCATCAACGACTCAATAAATTATTCATTTAATGAAATCACATTTATCGCGAGGAATAAGGTGGAAAGTCATGAATCGAAGTACGTTAGATGATCCTTAAACTTAAAAGACTGTTCTGATTGAAAATAACTTACAGTTTGAAAAAGTCTTAGACTGAAAAGACCCTGAAAGAACTTTATGCACTAATTTGGAAAATATTTCCATTGAATTTTAAGTTAAATCACACACAAAATTTGTGCAAATATCTGAATTACAAAACCATTTTCCCGAAAATCAAAACAAAATTAATTAGTTCATGTATTCATTTAACACTGAATGAAACATTTCATTTGGTTAGCAATTTTCAACAACTATTCGAAGAGGATTAATTTTCTTAAATGAATGAATCACGTCAGTTGGTTCTAAATTCTCGAAAGAAGTTGCTAGCAGAATGACAAAAATATATATAACCTATAGGATAGATCACCAATAAAAATTATTAATATTTCTCAAAATATTCATAAATATGTGAAACTTTATATGGAATAAAGAGACTTTCTATTCTCAAAAATCATATCAGTTTATGAATACTATAATCGAATCGTAATTTGAATCAAACACGGGGAAACTTTTTAGTAAGCCATTCTCATTAATCGTTTGCAGGCCAATGTTCCCAACTGGGAACATCGAATTGGATATTCATATAAAAATAAATATAGTTCATATTTTTTTGAAAAAATGGTTAATCATAATTGAAAGTAAGCTTGATTTTTTGATATGGAAATTATGTTTCAGAAATAAAATGGGAAATGTATAGAAACTCTTAAAAATGTTTTTTTTTACATTTTAATTTCTGCGTAGCATAAAAATTCATAAAAATGAAAAACCAATGCAAAATTTCTAAAAATTCGTTCACATAGTTAAAAATGTCCTTGCAAAAGAAATCTTCTTCGGTTGTTAAAAGTGTAATCCTTTAATTTTGGCGAAAAAAATTAATTTTTTTTATCTGGGGGGAGGGACATAATTATAAATTTGCGGACAAGCATGTATGTATCCCCAGAATTATAATTCTGTAGTGAATATTTATTCTAATTAATATTTGCATCTTCCAATACAGCTAATTTAAAGATAAAGAAAGTTGAAACATCAATATATGGCTACTCAAGAAGGGTTAAACAATATATGGCAAAAAATATATGGCCTAAACAAGAAGGGTTAATCAATATATGGCTACTCAAAAAGGGTCAAGAAGGGCAACTAAAGATCTATAATTAGCATTAGATGTTTATTTTTTAGATGTCAATGTTTTAAAAACTTAATTTCGAAAATTTAAAAATGTTCTAAATTTGGTTAAAATTTTCTCAAATTAGAAGCATTATAATATTTTTAAATAGCTATGAAATCTCATTAAAAAGTAGGCCTATGACATTAGTTACAGGTCTACAGCATGCCGTTTATCTCACATTGAAGTATGATTCCATTGCACGTTATTTTAGAAAATACGTTGTTCTGGAGCTTTCCTTGAAGGAATGTGCCAAACAGGTTTATTGCATTAATAACACAATTCATTATATTGTCCAGTTGCATAACATATAACTTAAAATAAATAATATATATTCAATAATCGTTTTGTAGATATCTAATAACTTATTACCAAAGACTTGTATTCACTTATAGATGCATCATATAAGTTAGTGGCAAGAATGAGAAGACAATAAAAATCAGAGGAGATAGAAAGTATAAATAAAATTATAAATAGATGATATACATAAATATTCATGGAAGTGTGTTGAAACATTTTACTTCTAAAATGGGATTATGACACTTTTTATTGAAGAAAAATGTTGCATGAAATTTTTTAATTAAATCAAATTTAATTTGAAAAGAAACCGCATTTTGTGATTATTTTTTTTAAATTTTTGCATTGCATATTTGAAAAATTGAAAACAAAAATAAATTGAAAACAAAATTAATAACAATTAATTTTAAATTGCACGATATAGTTAGAATCGTTAGCAAGTTTCGTTAGCTAATCAGTCACAAATACTCATTTTGTCATGCGGATACATCATTGAAGTAACAGTGAAAAGATATCAGAGACCGAAAAAATGGATAACAAGATAATAAACATAATTTGTGAAAAAAACCCAAAGTATTTATCAAAATATACTGATATCTTTCACACCTAAAATGAAATATGGAACTTGATAGACAGTGAAACAACCTTTAACAATAATTTTTAAGATCACTTCTATAGCATTCTGAGTGACATTGCACTTAAATATCAAATTTTGATAAATATATAAATCCTATTTTATACTCAAACAAAACTCTCATTTAGAACTGGGTGACAAACTTTGAATCATTCACAATTTTACAAAGTTTTATCAAGAAAGACATTTTGAAATGTGGATACATCATTCAAGTAAAAGAAGGTAAACAAAAACATTGGTAAGAGGATAACATACATAATTTGTAAAAACCTCAAAGTATTTGTCAAAATAAACAAATGTTTCATTCCTAAAAGGGGATATGAAACTTCATAGATTGTGAAATATAATGTTAACATTAATTTTTAATATACTTCTACACCATTTGAAGTGAAATAAATACTTACCCTTCAATGCACTATTTTTTAAATTCAAAAATAAAAAAATGTTTTTGGCATGGGAAGTTCATATATAATAACAGAAAAAATACCTAAAAATCAAAAAAGAATTATGATATTATTAAATCGAATTTAATGAACGTATCAAATCACTATTTTTTAAAAAAACAATAAAACAAGCATTTTAAACGTAATATAAAATGGTAAATACCTGTAGGAGCAATTGATGAAACTATCAAAGATGCAAGACTCCTTTTAAATGCTAAAAATTGCATAAATTTGTTAATAGATGTATCAGGAATTGAATAACTGACTACTACAGACTTATCTATAGGATCTGTGCTGTCCATTGAAAATGGGACGAAGGATTATTATCCGGTCTCTTACTATGTTTCTAATCTGATACAGCTTGTACGAGTGGACAAAACATTTTCTATTCATTATTAACATGAAAAATAAATTATATATAAAATTTGATACAGTATGCAGCAAAGGCCTAAATATCTAATTTTGATAAATATCTAAATCCTGTTAAACTCAAGACAAAGATAAGATACTCTCTTCATTAAAAACTGGGCGATACATTTTGATTCCTTCGAAATTTTCCAAGGCTTAAACATGAAAGACTCATTTTGAAATGTGGATACATCATAGAAATGAAATAGGTGAATTAAATTTTTTTATAACAGGATAACAAACATAATTTTTGAAAACGTCAAAGTATTTATCAAAATAAAGAAATGTTTCACTCCTAAAATGAAATATGAAACTCGACAGACTGTGAAACAAATTGTTATCATTAATTTTTAAGACTATTTCTATAACATTCGAAGTGAAATCACATTTAAATATCTAATTTAGATTTATATCTAAATTCTATTAAGTTCGGAACAAAATTAATCAATCTTCTTTTAAAACTGGGCGATATATTTTGATTCATTCGCAATTCGCCAGGGGCTAAGCATAAAAGACTCATTTTGAAATGAGGAAACATTATAGACGTGAAAAGTGAATCGTTATCAGATCGAAAACTTTGGAAACAGAAGTAACTTTTTAAAATTTCAAATTATTTATCAAAAAATACTAATATGTCTCATTCCTAATATGGAATATGAAACAAAATTTTAACATTAATTTTTAAGAGCACTTCTATAACATTCATATTCAAATCAAACTTAAATATCTAATTTTGATAAAAAAAACTAAATCTTATTAAACTCGAGACAAAACTAACCTCTCTCCGTTTAAAACTAGGCGATATATTTTGATTCCTACGCAATTTCTCAAGGTCTAATCAGAATAGACTCATTTTCACATGCGGATGCATCGCACAAGATGGAGTGGAAAGTCGATATCAGGAGATCGAAAAGTGCCGTAAAACCCTTCATTGCGTTGAGCAGGAGAGTAAAATTAAACTGTCAGATTTCATTTGACTGCCGGGATATCCCTTCGTTGTTGTATAAGTTATCCATTACTCTTTGTCATCGAAACTGAAGCCACTGAGTGGCTCTGAGATCCTTCCCTTGGAAAAGTCATTTGTCTCCTCCAGTTATACTCAAAATTTGATGACCACTTCAACGGCTGTTGAAATAACAGCTCTTAATGAAGTGGAAGTCTTGCAAAAAATGCAATTTGTTATTTATCATCTTTTTCATATCATAATAAATCGGTTCAATTTGTTTAAAGTAAGATGGAATCCAGAAGCGAATGTATGAAATATATTAATAAATTTTGCTATTTTTTTAAATGATAAAGAAATAGAAATTTTCATTATTGCAATTTTTTTTTCCTGATTTATGTCTAAGTTTTTTTAGTTAAAAGTTTAGTTTAGCTTTGGTTATGTATTTTGCGTCAGTTTATGCGTTTGCATGTGAGGTATCTTTGAGAGCGTTGGATTTAGATTGTGAAAAGAAAAAGAACCGTGGAATCGTACAAAAAATACGATAAAAACATTTTCTGTAAAAAATAACTGAGCTAAAATGGCCTTGTAAACTTCAAGAAAATATTGAAAACACTTCAGTCTTACCTAATTTTTTATTACATGTAGGTAATTTCTATATTACCTGTAAAAAGATTAAATTAAATTGGGGCAACATTCGGCTGTTGTGAATACTTTCTAGTTTTGATACTCTGAGTAATTAATTTATCTCATATACTAGTGTAATATTTTTTAGTAATTCCCAAAGTCTGCTACATGTTCAGTTTTTTTTAAATATTACTTTGCATTTTGTAGCTTGCCTCCATTAAAAAAACTCTATACAACACTCTTTCTGACATTTCTAATTTGTTTCTGCTTTGTTTAAATAACAATTGATATGATTTGAAGAAGCGGAAATAAGAAAAATTACATATGATGAAAAAAGGAAACAAAGGAACAAAATTTCTTCAACTTGTAGAGTTTTTTTATCTAACTAGTCGTTTTTGTCGATCAGCCTAGTCGCCTGGAACATTGATTGTGTTTAATTTCATTCAAATCTCTTATGAATAACTTGATAATCATAGTTTTCTCAAAAAAGTATTTTTAAAAAATACAATCGTTTACGGTAAACGTGCAATAATGTTAAAGATTTACGCCATGTTAAGCCTGTTCTGTGCACTGAGTGCCAGAATTTCCCTAAATCTGAACATTCAGGAGCCCTCCTTTCCACATCAATTGGAGCCCGTTGTTCCAAAACCCGCCGAACTCCAATGAGAATCTTCGTCGTGTGGTCGAAATGTTTGGATTTTCATCCGGTCCCATTTTCCATTCGGCACATCAGGCCATAAAACTGAAATACGATCGTGGGTAAGGAGGAGTTCGAAAATCACAAAATGTTTGATGGGGTGAACCTCTATGGATAACACACCTAAATTGTTGGGCTGAAAACTGAACCTGCCTGGTGAGACACTCTCCAAATGGTGTGGAACGGCCCGACAGTGTCTGTCCAGCTTCATGAAGTCAAGTTAGAGTTATAAGAAAAAATAAGTTGTCTGCGTCATCTAAATATCTAATTGCACGTTGTTTTATGCGGAGCAAGAACTTTCCTTTCTTTTTCCTCATGGAAAATGCGCAGTTGATTCCAAATTAAAATATAGCAAAGCATCTTGCGTGCATTTTGTCCCACAGAATGTTATCTGGATTGAGTATAAAGAGAAACAAATAAAATTAAATTAGCAATTAAAACTAATTTAAAAATAAATTTAAACGTACACTATAAAATTTAAACAAAGTTTTAGTAGCGCGCAATATACCTCTGCATACAAAAAACAAAGTCAAAAATTATTCAAAGAGGGTGAAAAACCAAGAAATACACTCCGAAAGAATAGAATTCAACAAACAAAGAATCCATTCTAGTCCACTTTTTCGAGGGTTATAGACTATATACGATATGGATGCAAATTACTTGGGAAACGTTTTTGTAAGAAGATTGACTTTCGTCTAAAAAAGCTTCTCATAGCCCGAAATTTCCCAATCAAAGACGAACAAGACAAGTACTACCAACAAAATAATTTGTTAAAAAGGAGAAAACAAACATTATACCGCTAACAAGATTGAGTTAAAAAAATCTTTTTAAAGAAAATTTATTAGCCATCAGGTAGGAATACCATCATAAAAATAAATCAATAAAAGAAGGAAAAAATCACACTTACCCTAGCCTTGGAGAGAACATAATCTTATCTCCTTATCCTAATCAAACCTTATCTGGATTGAAACATAATGACCAACAATTTACGAATAATTAAAGCATAATAATTAAAATCACCAATTACACTCTTAGAGAGCTATGTTTGAGATTTCACAAAAATATAGTGAAATAAAACAAGATCAGAAAAATTCACCACGTCATTGCAAAAAATAGAAAAAATTAAACAAAAGCTTCATTCCTTAGCTTTTAAAAATGGAAGATAAACACTCTATTAAATATCTGTAAAAACAATGGAAACAATTTAAACTTCTTGCAACAATAGAAAATATTATTGCAAATTATGCACAAAAATATTGTCAAAATTACGGAAAATTTTGCGCGATAACTAAATTTATAGCCTCTAAAAGATACTTTTATAAATATGAAAACGGTGTAAAAATCATTTTGTGCAATAATATTTTCGGAAATTATTGATAATAATAAAATTACATTAATTTTTTTAAAAACAAGATTCAAAAATTAATTTTAAAATGTGCTTAATCTTAAACTAATTAAAATTTCACAAAAATTGCTCCTGGTTGCAAATTGACTACCTCTAAAATGAGTTTGTAGTAAATTTTTCTCTTTAGCTCTGACGCCATGACCTGCAGAATATATTCAGATATCAAACTTTCAAGCTAAAACTTACTATAATGATTTTATTTAAATTGTTTAAAGAATATGTCTTCGAATTTTTTTTCTGCTTTTGTCTGAAAGTTTCTCAGATTGGACCCCACCAGCCACGTCGGCCATGAGTATATGCGCAGGTTTTTTATTAGTTACTGTATCATGCGCGATTACAAGTTTTCATGTTTGCACAACCTCTGGTGGCCATGTTTAGAAATCATTATCTTTATTCCATGTATATTTTTCTTATCCCTTCCTTAAGTTATTCACAAAGTTTCACACTTTTCTGACGAATAATTACGGCTGTAGGCAGGCTTTGAATTGGGGAATTGTTTGACACTCTGTATTTAATGTTAATAATTTACTATATTTAATAATATTGTTTTCGAAATATTGTTTTCTTTGCGTTTCCTGATAGAAATTGTGTCCATTTACTATACGCTAAAAAAATAAACCTTTTTATACATATTCTAGGTTACAATTTGAGAAACAGCATGGATTATAAATTTATTAATATATTATTTGTTCAATTTTTTTAATTAAGTTAGTTTCCACTATTTCAATAATAATAGAAAAATGCAATGGACGCCTGATGTTACTATTTTAGTTCTATATGCAACATTATCTTATTTAAAACTAGAAGAGTTTTAAGTAACATAATGTTTTCTTGCTCTCTCCCTTTTCAAAGAAATACAATTGCGTCAAAATTTTCAAATTTTCAAATTTTTTGTCAGTTAATCGTCTATTTGACTTGAATTATCATTTTTGGATACTGTATTTTTGTATATTGTGGAAAATTCTATAATTCAAAAACACTTTTCAACACATTCCGGAATATTGTGTAATGGATATTTTTGGTCAGTTGTAACGATACTTTAACAATAATTAAACTGCGCAAAACACTTTTCAAGCAATTTTAGTTGATTATTTTTTTTAAAACATTTATCTTTACCTAATATCATACTAATGTTTTATTGCTACTCTCATAAAATTCCTTATTGTTGAAAATGATATCGTTTATTTTAAACCAAGCCTTATCAAAAGATTATTTCTAACTTTAATAAGTTTTTTTATTCGCTTCACATTCCTTAGCTTAAAAATAATTTTTTTGTCCAATATCACTAAAAAAGTTCTTTTCTGCCCTGAAGAAATAATTTAAACTTTAGAACAAATGCATATATTTTTCAAATGATAAGTAAATAGACATATTGTAAAGGAAAAGCCAGTTTTCTTTTGTAAATTTCTGTGTGTAGCAAAGTCCCTACAGCACCAGAATAAAATTTGGCATACAGGAGCGAAAACACTAGTACATATGTTACATTCTCCTACCCTTTGATCTAGGCAAAAAATTCAAATTTCTGCTAGAATCAAAAATATACTAAAAAGTAGGAAAGTATTAAGAATATCTCTAGAATCAGTAAATTCAAGAAAAGTTATCTGCCTGCGAAAATGAAATGAAAAAGTCAGGAAACAGTGATGCATTTGCAAATGGCTACAAATCAGACAACAGCTGGAGTATCACATTTCCTCGAAGGTATTTTTCAAATGACACTCTAGGGGTGTATAAAATTTTTCAAGCGAATTAGACTGTTTCAATCGATTGACACGCAAAATTTATTTCACTTCTTTGTATCCCTGAAGTCATTAGCATGTTTCAGCAACAAATATTTGCTATGCAGCTCGATTAGATTTACCTAGAGGGAATTTTATCAAATGGACAGCAGTCTTGAAATATGTTTGAATCTCGATTCATCTGAAAATTCGATTTTATAATTCATTAAGTCGCTTCTTTTGGGCGTGCGTAAGGAATTTATGTATAAATTCTTACTATAATTAAGAGCTGACGTGCGAGCCATTCCGAACCCACATGGGAGGAGACTTATGGAAATTAAGGAAATGCTATTTTGCAGGATCGTATATTACAACTGTCGAAATCTGCATTCAGTTTTAATTTATTTTCATGGCTAAACGCGTGTCTTAAGTTTTATGAGATGAAGGGCTATGTTTCTAATAAGATTTATATTTTTACTAATTTTTTTATAAAAATGAAAAAATAATAATAATCTATATTCGCATTAGTTTTAATGTGTGCAACTATGAGTAAAACCTTGTGAAATCATTTTAATTAAGGTAAATTGATTCATAAGATTTTAAGTCAATGCATTAGACTAAATATCTCTCCAATCTTTATGTGAAAAATAAATACGAAACTTTAGTGCGAGTAAATATTGCTAAACGCAAATAGCCGCCAATTTAGTTCACTTCTCATAAAAATGAAAGGAAGCTTTTCTTAAGCAAAAAGATAAGCACATTAAAAATTAAACATTCAAAGATTACTAAAATTACTTATTCTGTATATAAATACTTTCTGAACATAAAAATTTTGTCTATTTAAAAATCACATCAAAACACGGAAGAGAAAATGATTTAGTTTTTATAAATTTCTATTTTATTCCTTCAGATCGTAATTCAAATTCAAGTAGCATAATTTATATATATTCACATCAATGCATTTGAAGTTTCTATTTAGCTATTGAATAACATCGTTACACATTTTTAGAATGATTGTAAATTCTAACTTGTTGAATGAATGTTTTTAAGCTGAATTCTAATTTCACAATTTGATGTTGACTCCATTTCACAAACCAGAATGTAAATTACAAATAAGTTGAATTTTCCACTTGTTCTTAATAATTATGCAGAGTGTCTCAGCACCAGGTTTACAAACTTAAAAGGATTGGTAGGATACACCTAGACGGCTCAGCACAATACCGCATAGCATTAATGGCGCGGAAATGCTTCCCTGACTCGGTAGATGGCGTTGAACAGGTGCGGGAGTTTCCTGTTAGCCAAGTTGAGTTATGGAGAGAGTTTCATGCACTTCCAAGCGCGATTAGACCTCACTCACTGATTAATTGTCAGTAGAAACTATCAAATCAAGTAGAAATAAGGATAATACGAGGTTAGAGGGGTGGCGAACTCTCCACCTTCGATAGATTTTATTCAGTTGGTAAGCACTGGCGCACCTGTCTCAAAGGGGTAGAGGAACTTCATTTCTTATACGGGCAGGAATCCTCAATCTCAGTATCAGTACAGAGCAATTTGGTGGTAACTGATTGGTGCGGCATTATGGGGATCATTTTATTGAATCGGACATGTTGTCTTTTCGTCCGACAGATAGCAACTAACCTCTATCTCCGGAGCACATGTTGCCACAAATTTTAAATGACGAACGTCCTTCTACATTGTTGCAACCAGTTGTCCTAGTATAATCTAATCCCTTCGATTTCAGCCTTAAAGTTTATAGTCACTTAAATGTCACATTTTGTCAACACTGGAATAGGTATGTGTTTCAATACATTGGCCTGTTTAATTGCCGAACGTATCATATATCCATTACTTCTTTTCGGAGTATATCAAGATACTGATCTACGACATCCATGTTAATAGCACCTAGGAGCTTCACATTTTGCAGTAGCTGCAGGAGAAGTCCTAAACAGGTCAGGAATGATTCTGATTTCCTTCATATTAATTTTCCTTTCATCAATTTTCTTTGCTTTATAACATTTTTTCAAGTTCAAGAAAATAAAATATATATACAGTGGTACCTCCCTTAACGGACACTCCCGAACAGCGGACACCTCTAATTAACGGACATTTTTACGAGTCCCAGTCCTTCTATATAGGACAATCCATGTTATTCCCTCTGGATAGCGGACAGGTATTTTTGGAAAACTTTCAATTATTTGGCAAACATTTCAAAATTATTCTAACAAGCAAGATAAAAATATATGTTTCATATATCAAACAAAAGTGAGAAAACTTTTTTTTTATAAAAAGTTTGTCCTCCCCAATAGCGGACACCTCCTAAAAACGGACAAAACTTTTGGTCCCGTGACTGTCCGCTTTTCAGAGGTACCACTGTATATGGAAACTAATATTAATAAAATGCTATGAATACAAAATAAAACACATTATACAAAAAGAATTTCTTAGAATTACACAAAATATTTTAAATTTATATCACATATGATAATAATTTTACAATTCTCTTCCATTTTCAATTATGCACAGCATTTTTTCCCCATTAAAAACATTAGTTTACAAAAAACTTTTAAATATAATGTTCCTTTTGGCAGAAAAATCTTCAATTACAATAATACCTCTTCTGACATTGTAAATCTTAAAAAAACAGCTAATTGTTTTTGTGATAAAGACTCCTATTCTCAATTTATTGACAAAGATTCTGGCCATATTGTTACTGGTAATCTAGACATTGTAGAGAATACAGATCTTAAAAGTATCATGTTAAAAGGTCCAAAATTCAGACCGATTTTTCGTGTTTCTCTTCCTTCCATACTGCATAAATTACTGAATAATATTGATGATTTCTGTTTAAAAACTTCTGATGCTTTTTTATCCCCATTGAATTTTTCATTGAGTGCAAATGGAATCTTTATTACCTTTTGAAAACGTCTTTCTCCTTCCATAATAATAATTCCGAATGTTTTGATTCTGTTAGCTTTTCTAATATTAAAATTGCTATTGAAGACTTAAAATGCAAATTCATCATCACTCCTATCGACAAAGCTTCCAATAACTATGCTTTTATTTGCAAACAGCATTACTATAATCTTCTGGATAAGGAACTTCAAAATTCAGCAACATACAAAAAGTCCAACTTTAATATGAGTACAATATCCAAAAAAATTCTTGCTTTCTATAAATTCTTCAAAATTAAGAAATTTAATTTTTGCTTTCCTTATATTACTATTAATCCAAAATTTCATAAAAATCCTATTTCTTATCGTTTTATCACTTGTGTGTGTTTGTTTGTTGTTGTTTTTCAACTTGAGGAACCTGACTCGAGTGATGAGGAATATTCTTTTATATGCATGGGTTGCTCTAATTTTAAAAATGATTCTGATAAATTTGATTAATCCCAGCTAAAAAAAATCTGCAGAAAATCTGCAGAAAATTTCTTTTTTTGAAGATTTCTTAAAGATTTCTGCAGATTTTTTGAAGACAGAAAAAATCTGCATTTTTTCTTCAAATTAATCTGCAGAAAATCTGCAGAAAATTTTCTTCTTATATTTTTCTCTAAATATTCTGCAGATTTTTTGAAGACAAAAAAAAATCTTCATTTTTTCTTCAAATTAATTTGCAGAAAATATGCAGAAAATTTTCTTATTATATTTTTCTCTAAATATTCTGCAGATTTTTTGGAGACAGAAAAAATATCTATTTTTTCTTCAATTTAATCTGCAGAAAATCTGCAAAAAAAATCCTATTATATTTTTCTCTAAATATTCTGCAGATTTTGTAAGACAATAAAAAAAATCTGGATTTTTTTCCTTCAATTTAATCAACATAAAATCTGCTAAAAATTTATTTTTATTTTTTCTTGAAATATCCTGTAGATTTTGTAAGACTTTGCATTTTGTCTTTAATTCATTTTGCAGTTATTTAGCATATTTTCACAAAATCATTAAACTCGACCAATATCTGTTGATTTTTTGAAGATTTAACTGCAATTTCATAATATCTGAATTTCTCTAAATACGTATTTTGCACCATATTCTCTAATATTGCAGCTCTATTTTCCAATGGATATAAAACAAAATTAGAATGTAATTATCATTATTGTTTAATTCTACAGCAGACAGGAGTTTCAAAAAATTTACCAATGGAAAAATGTCTTAAGACTAAATTTTTTAAATATGCCACTGAAACAATGAATTCTAAATTAATCTTTAAAATAAATATTTGAGGTTTTACCATTTTAAACTTTTACCCCATAATTTAATTAATTTCCAATTAGTTTTCCAACTGTCTTTCTGACTAGCTATTTTCCTCGAAAAAGAAAGGAAAAGTGGAGCTTTCGCCCTTTGGATGGAGAGAAGGCTTAGCAGGAAGATAGAAGGTGAAAACGAATTTATTGAAACTGAGAATCTAAATTATTGAACAAAAATATTACTAATCTCATCTGTTACACATCTCTGCGACTTTTGAAAAAGTATTCTGACCTTGGTTGATGTTTACACCACTAGATGGCGCCACGATAGCCATGGTGACGTTATAACTTAAGTAGATTAATTTATCCCCACCTCGCGTATGCCGACGTGGCCCTGTGGTTAGGACAACTGCCTATAGCGCACCTGCTTGTAGGATCGCGGGTTCGAATCCCAGACAGGATGAGCTTGAAGTCCGTCGTATAAGTAAGTTGATTCATAAATTAAATTAATAATTAAACCTTGACTGTAGAAAAATCTGCAAGTATTTGGAACATATTTTTTTTCTGCAGAAAATCTGAAGGTATTTGGAACATAGTTTTCTTCAGATATTCTGCAAATTTTTTCTGCAGAAAATCTGAAGAAAACATGTTCCAAATACCTTCAGATTTTCTGAAGATTTTTTCTGCAGATTTTTTGCAGATTTTTTTTAGCTGGGATGTTGCAATTAAAAATTATAAAAATACATATTTGTGGATATTGTTAGTGAATATAATAGTGCAAATTCTTGATTTGTAATATTTTTTAAAAAATCTATGCGTTTTCAATGCAAGTTTATTCCTCTCCCCATTTTTTGTGAGGCCGCGGTGGCCTAGTGGTAAGGTCTCGACCTCGGGGCCGGAGGGTCGCAGGTTCGAAACCCGATTCCACTGAAGATCCGCCGTGTATGGGGCCTGTTGCACGCTAAATCATACGTAGTGGCCAAACGTCCTCCCGTTGGTGTGGCGCGGAAGTTTGGAGAGGGGGTGCCAGCTCAGGTGTCGTCCTCGTCATCTGACCGCGGTTCAAAATTACGAGGTCCGTCCCTAAATAGCCCTCGTGTTGCTTCAAAACGGGACGTTAATATAACCTAACCCCATTTTTTGTTTCATTTTTTATCAAAAAAAATTATGTGAGTATATATAGTTTGTATTTTATCAACCAAATTAAATTATAGTTTGTATTTTATCAACCAAATTAAATTATAGTTTGTATTTTATCAACCGAATTAAATTATTGTTTTCTGCATTTCCGTTTTATTAAACTGAAATCTGCAGCTAAAATCAGCTTATGTAAATTTTATTATATATCTTTATAAATTCATAAAAAAATCACATTTTATATAACAGAAAATGTACTAAAATATATATTGCTTAAAAATGATTTATTTTTACTTAAAATTCATTAAAGTGTCTGTTAAAAATATAATATTAGTGTGGCCAAAACTGGTGCAAATTGGGTTAATTTATTTAATAATTCATAACTCGATATCTAAAATATTCTTCAGAAAATTTTTTTAACTAGCAGAAAGCCAATAACATTTGCTAAAGAATAGTATAAGTATGATTTAATATGTTTTAAACAGTCATCTACTGTGAAATTTCCATTTCAAATTTTCTCTTAAGGTGGCCAAAACTGGAGCATCTTACCCTATATATAGTTATAATTCTTAAAATTTAGCAAAATTAATTAATTAAATTTTAATTAAAATAAAAAACAATAACAATAATAACTGCTATCCAAAAGAACTCAAATTAAATAAAACTAACAATGAATTGAACAAATGTAATTTTTTGGATCTAGAAATTGAAATTAGGAATTCAGATATTTTGGTTGGAATCTTTGACAAGAGAAAGGAATTTAATTTTAAGGCTATTTCACTTTGCAACTTTCAGACAAATCTTCATTTTAAAATTATTAAGAACTCTATTTATTCTCAAATTAATAGGATTAAACACATCTGTAATAACCATTCTTCTTTAGTCAAAGCCCTAGGTAATTTCAATAATAACTTAAAGGATAACGGATTCCCTTTTTGTTTCCTTAAAACTTGATCTTTTTAAAATTAGTTTTTGTTCTCCTGAGAAATAGTTCGAATTTTTATTCAAAGATGGAACTACTGGATAGCTTCTAGATCGTTGCTTGTTTTGTATCTATTGCGTCATTTTTCTGCTTGGCTTGCTTCTGAAAGAAGGTAAAATTTTTATCTCTTTCTTCTGATTATGGATTTAAAAAATTTTGGATTTATGTTCTTTATTTGGTGGCCGGACAAGATTCAGACCACAGGAAGGAATAAATTTTGACTTTTTGTCATTCCTTTCCACAGAAAATCTCGTTCCTTTTTGAACTAAAAATGGCGTGTGGTTTCTGATGAGTGAGCCATTTTAGTTCCTTTTCATTTTGAATAATTTCTTAACAAATTGTTCTAAGTATTGGTAAACTTTTGGTTTTTCTACAGTTCTTGTTGTATTTTAAAAAATTTCTGTTGAAGCAATTACTTTTTGCTGCTGCGTTTGCACGCAAAAACGTCTATTGTTTTCATTATTTTTCATTTTATCATTGTTTTCTTTTAATTTATTTTATTTTCTTTTAATTTATTACCCTATATATATATATATAATCTGAACAAATTATTTAGTAACTCAAAAACTTGTATTCAAAAACATTCTTAGTGTCAGATATTTTATATAAAGAAATTTTTAAAGAAATATTTAAAGCTTACAATAGAAAAAAAAGTTCAATAAAGTAAGGTTGCTAAATGTAAACAAAGCATTTGAATTCGGAATACAGGCAGACTATTTGAAAATTTAAATGTTAAATAAGTTCATTCTCAAAACAATGTTCCTAAAGATATACCAAGAAAAAATTTTCATTTATAAATGGAAATAATAATGGAATTACTTTTATGATGGAATAATCAACTTAACAATATATTTTATTATTTCGTTTGAAAACATAAAACTTTTAATTATAAAATTTGATATCTTGTTATAAATTACTTTCGATACTTTGTAAATAATAAATATATTTTTCCTTAAAAAAGCTGTAGAATATAATAATGCAGGCAAAAACAAAATATTAAACGAAAAGAACAAAAAAAGCTATATACTAATGTAACACGAAGCCTAATATGAGATTCAAACAGTGTTAAATCAACTTCCTCCGTTTAAAAATCACCTTTAATAGGGTAATTGATAAAATAAATAATATAGTACACAGAATTAAACAAATTAATACAGAATGTATAAAAACACAAGAACTTACCATGTATTTTCATCCTATTATTTCAAATCAGCAAGCAGGAAATGTGGAATGACAAATGACAGTTCACAGTTCCCGCGCAGCGCATCGAATAAAGGTCCACTTTTTACTGAACTGGCCGCAGCGGCACTAGTGTTGTCGACTTTTCCGATAAAATGTACTGCGAAAGCTGCGCGGCACTGTAAATTCTCCATTTTACAGTATTTTTTACCTTAAAAGTTTCCGGAATTTTTTACAGTGTATAAGAATTTATAGTATCAATAATAACGATTGAAAACAAATAATTTTTCTTTTACACGTTTTTTATGAATAATTAGGAAAAGTCAATGAACGAATAAGAAATAGAAGAATAAAGAAAGGAAATGTGAGCGTTTTAAATTCATTTGCGGTCAAAATGACCACTCTCCGCCGTTGTAGTGTTAAATGTGCTGAGGGGGGGGGAGTTCTTGGAAATTTAAGCGAAGAAATGAAAGGCAACAACTAGCTATAGATAAATGATATGTTCATATAGAAAAGTCAAACTCTAAATAATGAGATTCAGTATTACAGCAAAACTTCTCTAAGCAGCCACTCCTACTTAGCGTTACCCTTCTTAATGACCACGGAATTTTTGGTCTATAGACATAATGTTAAAATAACCTTTATTAACGGCCTCTGAAACTCATCTGAGCAGCCAGATGGTGGTCACTCGTTCAACTTCAGTGAAGCACATTCCGTTCTTCTCTCTGACCTCGGACTTTTTATTAAGAGAAAAGTAGGAAAGAAAACAAAAAGAAATCATGCATTCGAAAACAACACCGGAAATCAGATCGAAATTAATCGTTCATTTCCCAATAAAAAGTGAAACGTGAGCTTCAGCATGTACCGGGTTGGCCATTCGTAAGTTTAATTGGGTCTTTCAAGCGCTAATTCGAACTCTGATAAAGAAGCTGTTGGTATTTGTTGTAACCATGACATTTTCAGCTCAAGAGACATTTGAAAAATCAAAAGATATTATTGCCCATTCCTCAACAACTACTGACGAAATGATTTGGGACTTTTATCCATTTAAAGGAACTAAAGAAGTTACCTCCGGGAAAGCTGAAAGATTCAAGCAAACGCAAATTGTGTCTTTTTCCAAAAGAAATTAGAAATTTTCGAAGCACTTTATGCTTTACACGATTCTGAAAAGTCGCTTTATCAGAAATAATTAAATAGTGCTTCTTTTAAACTTGTATTTGGTACTTCCACACATAGAACGGCCACCCCTTTGAGCAGCCAGATTTTCTGGGAATGGAGGGTGACAGCTGTGTAGAGGTTAACTGTATATAGCTTTTTTCATCACTTAAACCCTAATCACCATTTGAGAGAGAAAGTGTAAAAAAATAATGTTCACAGCTTTAGAGGGAAAAATGCAATCGAAACAAGGTTATTCGAGAAGTAAGCAGAAAGCATTTTATTCTTCTGCGAAGACTGAATTTGCGATTCATCTTGTAGGAATGCAGATTTTCCAAGCTGGCTGATTTTTAAGTGAGTTACTTCTAGCTGGGCTTTGTGAGAACAAAATCAAACAATAAACAGGCAAGTTGCATAGACATAAACATAGTTTCGCTCACAGGCAGTGCTAACGCTATCCTTTTATTTGCTTTTTCGATTTGGAAACAAAAATCAAAATAGCTCGGTTAAAATGGAATAGATATTTTTCCAGGTTTCTGTTCTTCAGATATTTGTTTGTTGCCTCTAAGTTTCCTATAGATGGTTTTATGCTTTAAAATTGTACGAACATTTTGGGAAAGTTCGTAAAACACTGCTGAGCTATTATACAGGTTTCTAGAAGGAATAAAACTTCATATATATATATATACAGCTACTGAAACAGAGCCTATCAACTCTAAATAAAGTTTTCTTTTATTTTTAGTAACGGGAATCTATGGTCCTTTGGTGTTCGCCATTTCTTGATCTAAAATCAACAATAAATCGCTTTTCATTTTTAAATACATTGATTTTCTAGAAACAAAGAATTGTATGGCTACCTCTACTTGTGCAGAAATTTTTAAAAAGTCAATATAAAATATCTAAAAGTAAGGAAACAGACGGGGTAGCCGTGGAAATTTCTTTATTCTTTCTCTGTTAATATTGAATGAGAAATAAAATGCAGCAAAAGCCTATTTCTGGTATGCCTATATGTGTTTTAGTGTAAAGTTTTTTCTAGTGTTTTCTCCTATAGATATTTGAGAGTAACTTAAAAATGTTTCTGTGCAATGTTGGGTGGAAGCTTGAATTTCCTTTCTTTGATTTTAAGAAATTAATTTAAAATATGAATTTCGGAACAATGATTTGGGAAATGCGTTTATGTTTTTGTGTGTTGTTATTATATCAAATTACTTTTAAAGTAAGCTGTAATTAAAAAGTTACACAAAAATAATCGGCGATTTTTTAACTATAAACTACATGGAGAAATGTTTGATGTAAAGAAAGTAAGTTCAAGTAAATTACACATGATTGTAAATGAGTTAGTGAGGATGGAAGAATCTTATGTTTGAGTTACAATATAATTTATGCGAACTGCTCGGTTATTTCAGTTACAAGTAAAATTTCAATTAAAACTTAATACAGACTGAACTTTTCAATTTGACGAATATAACAGAGTTAGATTTCTTCAAATATCTCGTAAGTATATTTACTTATCAGAAATAAAAATATGTATAGTCACTTTTGATCCAAATATCGTAGTTTAACTAGCAACACTACCTATCTCATTTTTTTAAATTTCAAAGAGGAAGTTTCAAATGAAATTTTCGCAACCAATAGCGAAAATTTGTGAATCTTTTTCACATCAGGTAGGGCCATGCGTTCTCATGATTGTATCAGATGTTAAAAAAATTCAGAAATATTCGTTATTTTTTGCGAAAAATTGAGTATTTTTTTCCTCTTTGATATTTCAAAAAATTGAGGTAGGTAGTGTTGCTTGTTAAGAGACTATATATTTGTTTCCACAAAAAAACTAATGGAAGAATATAAATATCTTCAGGAGATTAGCTTAGGAAGAAAAGATGTTCTAGCAGGATAAGCGAAATTGACAAGTGTTTCAAAAATAAAATATAAAAAAAACGAGTTTTCCGAGTACGAATTCGTACCTCGGAAAGAAAACAATAAATGTTTTATTTTTATGGATTAATCAACTTAGAATATTGTTCGAAATTTAGTAGAATGTATTATTATTCCAAAAATTTCTTTAATGACGGCTAAAAATTGTTCTTTAAATTGAAAATATATTCTGTAGGCGGGATTGTTAGCTCGTAAATTTGTGAAAAAAAAAATAAATATATGTTCTACTTTTTTGTATATGAGCTTGCTTGATGCGTAAATACTTGAAGAAAAAAAAGTAAATGAGATATATAACGTAAAAACAAAAAAGTATTCTTCAGTTTTAAACAAAAATTACATTGAGCTATAATATTTGGGTATACATCAGCTCTGTTGACTCAAACTCGTTGTCTCTATGCACTTGTTAAACTTTTAAGACTGTACAGATGCATTTCAATGTTGAAATCACAAAATTTTTAATGATTAATAATCATGATTTTAAATTTTTTAATCAAGTAATAAAATATTGATATCTCACTTAATAATGATAATCAATTTTGTATTGATTTAAATTACTGTGTAAGTATAGGGAAATAAAATCTTTTATAGAAAAAATGCGGTTGCTTTTACAATGGGCAGTGAATTAAATGCAAACGAAAAATAAATTAAAGCCAGTAACAAATCAATTATATATGTTATCATTAATGTAAACTGGTGTCCAAAAATAATGCATAATTTTGAAGATGATACAAAATTAGAGTTAATATGGATACTATGGTTCTCAATCAGTTGCCTGGAATCATGGGACATATCGTCAAAACTCACATTTTACAGAGAAGATTTTCTTACGAGGACAATTAGGGTGGGCCACCAGAAAGAGATGAGGGAGAAAATGAAGTTTTACCCATCGTGTTTCACAGAAAGCTGATAACGAGATGTAACTTTCATCAATGGTTATGTTTGATGTGCATAATATCTGCATGCATATTCGTAAATACAGCAAAAATATTCGGGAAGATGTAAATGTTTTCTTTCAAGAATTCCAAAAATTTCAGCATGTTTTTTACTTATAACATGCAGAGTTTCTCGTTAAATTTTACAAAACTTACAGAATACTTGACAATATGTAAAAGAAGCATTGTATTGAAATTTGAATATCACAGGAAATATGAGCATTTATTATAAATATTTTTTATTGCGCATGTGTGAGACGTAGCGCAATTTTTTTCATAGCTTCAGAGCTAGATATGTAGGGCAACTTATATAAAAATTCCAGTTCCATACCATTAGTATTCAGAAAAATATCGGTATTGCAACTTGGTGAATTTCGGTACACTTTAAGAAAAGCTAAACGATGAAGGTTCTTGCACAAACTGTTTTTTAAACTTGAATCTTCGAACAGTAATATTAAATTTTATGAAAGTTGAATATCCTGATTACTCATGTATATTTATAAGTTAAATACATAATTTAAATTACATTTCGACGATTACTATTATGACAAATCCAGATTTCATTCAGAAGTTTGAATCAAAATTCTTTTTCAAAAGTGTCCTTAAAAGGCTTCTCACTTTCCAACTTCTTATTTCACCCATTCTAAAAAAACATGTTTTACATTTCCAAACCATTAATGGAATTCTCTTTGCATGCAAGACGCTTAGAAAGTCAGAATGCTAAAAATTGCGTTCTTTACAGACAAGTAAAAAAATACGCTTTCGAATCTAAATGCTCAGCCAGAATGTGGAAAGAAATTTAGTATTGTGCGTGTGAAAGGGCTGAGAGATAATTTCTTTCGTGTGAGTTGATAATAACCAGCAGAACAATAATAAGAAATAAGGAAAACTATATTTTTAATACATTTTCTTGAGCCATATACTTTGAAGATTTAGAAGAATATTTTTTCACAGAAACCTCTATGCACATTTATTGAAACACTTTCGATATTTTTTCAACAGTCTTATTCAACCAAAATCAGCCAATGGAAATCCAGACGATGAAAATGCAGGCAATATCTAGAGGTGGACAAAAAAATATCCCTACTTTTAGCAAAATAATCTTTTGAAAAAAAAACGCTCAAAGCAACATAGTTGTTTCAAAAGATTAAAATTAACCGTCAACTGAAAAAGAGTGTGAGAAAAATATTCTTAGGAGTTTTAGAGGGAGAAAATACAATCGTAACAAGTTTATTCGAGTAGTAAACTTGAAGCATTATGCTCTTTTGCATTGCGTCAGTTTGTAATCCAGCTACTAGGCGTGCAGATTTATCCAAGAAGGGTGATTTTTAAGTGAGTTACTTCTATCCGGGATTTTAAAAAACAAAAACAAACAATGAATAGACATACAGTCTATACATAAAC
The DNA here is from genome assembly GCA_013235015.1 of Araneus ventricosus. Lineage (NCBI taxonomy): Eukaryota > Metazoa > Arthropoda > Arachnida > Araneae > Araneidae > Araneus > Araneus ventricosus. The sequence continues at coordinate 595,330 of BGPR01000372.1, forward strand.
AAAGTTTGGCTTACAGCAAGTGCTAACTCTCTTCTTTTGTTTACTTATTTATTCTGAAGCAAAAATCAAAAGAGCTTGGATAAAATGGGATATTTTTCCAGATTTCTTTTTTAGAGGTTTTTTGTTGCCTCTGAGTTGCTTGTAGATGGTTTTATGCTTTAAAAATAGTACGAACATTTAGGGGAAAGTTCGTAAAACACTGCTGAGCTATTTTTAAGGTCTCTGGAAGAAATAAAACTTCATAGGCAGTCACTAAAACAAGGGCTATCTACTCAAATAAAGTTTTTTCTCTTATTTTCGCCTTTTTGTAACGGGGATCTATGTTTCCTTTGATGTTCTCTCCCCATTGCTTGGTCTAAAATCAACAATAAATCGCTTTTCTTTTTAAATACAGTGATTTTCAAGTAACTGAGAAATGTGTGGCAGCTCTTTTCAATCTGAACTTTCTAAAAAGTTAATATAAAATGTCGAAAAGAGAAAGGTAACAGGCGTAGTTAACCGTGAAAAATTTTTTAGTCTCTCGTTTAATATTGAATGAGCAATAAAAGGCAGAAAGAAGTTTTTTTATATGTCTTTCCGTATTTTAGAAAAGGGTACTTTTCTAATTCTTTCTAGAATAGATATTTGAAAAAGCTTGGATATTTATTTCTGGGCAGTGTTCGTTAGATAGGAGAAATGTCTTCTTGTTATTTAAAAAATTAAATAAGAAACTAGAACTTCTCAATACGGAATTGTAAAATTTTCTGAAATGCGAAATTAATTATCTGTGATTATATAAAATTGCTTTAAAGTAAGCTGGGGTTTAAAAGTTACATGCCGATGCACTTCTCAGTAGTTTGTTTTATATAGACAGCCTTACTAAAGATTCTGTGCTATGGTGACATTTTAATACTTTTAAAGATATGGGTCCTATTTGTCCCACATATGCATCTTCCTCTCGAAGAAAATAACTTTCTAAAACTCTCTGAAATTAATAAAGACCATTTCCATAACGTTTGCACTCTTGACTTTCCTTAACCCTTTGAGGACAGGTAACGTTTTAGAAAACTCAGATTAGGTTGGCGCACTTTATACGCCATCCCATTTTTCCAACTCTTTGCCTATATAATTATATAAAATTTTATTTTTCATAGTGTAATAAAATTTGGGGTTTGAATGTATGGATAATATACTCATTTGTGTCCTAATTTTAGAAGCTATACTCTACGTTAACTGGATTTCCTACACCTCAATCTCGAGATCGGTGAACTGTGGCGCACGTTATACGCCGTACCTGTCCGCAAAGGGTTAATTTAGATTCTCAAGAATGAGGACATTCAACAATACGCTCTTATTATTTGAATGCGCAATAGTAATGTACAGGAGGTTATAAATGAAGTTAACCAACTCAGTCACATATAGAACCCACTTTTGTGGAGTATTTCATTTAAGAGTATTATATGTATTCTATAGATCCTGCGGTAAAGAAATTTTCAGTAATATATGATATTTTAACATCCACCCACAAGTTGGTTCTTTTCATTGAAATTCGGTAATATGTCATATAGGTTAGGCATTCTTTTTAACTCTAGTATTCAATGATGGAATCTCATTCTTCATCATTCTTTTAGATTGGAAAGACGGGAACTTCACAAGTCGTTTACATCTAAATTGCAGCAATACTTTAACTGCGCTATGGATATATAGACATATGAAATGCTTTCATAAGGGCATGTGTCGAAAAATTATCTGGAAACGATTATTACTGAATTTGAAGAAGCTCGGAAGTTGACTGTACTGCCAGATATACTACGGAAACAGATTTGAAATGAAAGTATGGAATATATCCTTATTGCTTTGACAGAGCTTCCTGTGCCTGAAATTTTTCAACAATGTACGAGATTTGTCCCTCGGTCTATAGAACGAAATGCTCTGCGATCCGTTTTAAAGAGGTATTTTTAAAAAATCACATTTTGGAAAAGCGGTTCTTTCAAAATCCGCACACATCCACTAACTTTGCTTACTGTTTTTTTTTTGCGAGAATAGCCGTTGACAATGTCGAATCGCATTTTATCCTATACAGAGCAGTGAATATTCAGAATTGTCACATATCGGGTACTACAAGTCTCAATATTGTGATGGCGTAAATGTACTGCTGGCTTCATTCCTGACTCCTATCTCCTAGAGGAGAACTCTTGCCAAGTCCTTGAAGAGGTTCCACCAAGAGTGACCATTATTGCTAACTCAGCAGCAAATTTTTTCCGCCTCACAAGAACGGGAATGATTAGAAACTACTATCTTCATGCAATATAAAGTCCAGTACTGGTTGATATGTAAAGCAACTGTTCCGACCTTACTTTTAAAATATTCGGTAATTTCTAGAAGAAAAATAAGTAAAACATAAAATCTCTCTCTCTCTCTCTCTCTCTCTCTATATATATATATATATATATATATATATATATATATATATATATATAAGTTTGTTCCAGCATCACTTCTGTATGGCTAATCCATTTTTGATGAAACTTGGTACACATGTTCCTCACTATATGACTTGAGGTAATGTAGAGGTAAATAAACCCTAGCCCTGTCCCTCGGGCCAGGGTGGGGCAAAGTCTCCAAAATGCATGTAAAAAATAGGCGGATTGACTCGCTTGATGATTTCTGCGACTTGGGAGATTTTGATGAAATTTGGTACGAACACTTTTAATTAGCTAACTGAAAATACTATTGGTGTAAATACACGTTAATCCAATCTGCCAGGATACTGTGGAGAAAAGTCTTTAAAATACATTTAATAAATGACCAGATTCGCATAAAATTTGATATAGCTGGCACAATTTTGATGATACTGGGCACATATATTCCTCATAGGCTGACTAAAAGTAGTATATAGGTAAATAAACGATAAACCAATTCCTCAGAGAAGGGTGGGGCGAAATATTCAAAATACGTGTAAACTCAACGATTGATATGCTGCTAGATATAGCTTGACCGAGTTTGATGAAATTCGGTGCATATGCCTCTCAGTGTCTGATTAAAAATATTCTATGCGTATATAAACGCTGACACATTCCCTGAGGGTAGGGTAGCGTTAAGTCTTTTAAATACATATAACAAATTCGCCTATTGACATAAAAATTGATACGGTTGGGGTAATTTAGATATCACAGGGTACATATGTTCCTGACAGGCTGATAAAAGTAATGTATGGGTAAATAAACGCTAGACAAAAGCGTCAAAATACATGTAAAGCCTTAAGCCAATAGACATGTTGATGGATATGGCTTGGGCGATTTTGATTAATTTTGGTACATATTTTTCTAATTCGGCAAATGGAAGATTGACATGAAACTTGATACTACTGTAGCAATTTTGATGAAACTTGATAAGCATGTTCCTCATTAACCTACATGAAATACTTTTGGGGTAAATGAGCCCTAACCCAGTCCTGCAGCATAGGTTGGGGCAATGCCTACGAAAAACACGTAAAAAATGGACTTATTGAAATGAAACTTAATTCATAGTTTTCAATAATGTCTAACTAAAAATATGGAAGGGTGAAAACGTTATTAGTCAATCCTTTAGGATGATAACTACGAATAAGACATGTAGAAATTTTTATTTAGAACTGCTGGAGAAATTTCGTGGAAGCATCGCTAAGTTTCGTTAGTTGATTTAGACACTTTAATTGTTTAACTTTTAGTTGAAAACAAACTCCCACATTGTTCAACAACAACAAAAAAAAATACTGCATTAAGAAATGGACCATGTCTCGCACTCGTCTGTGCTGGATGAAGGTGAGTCATAGGAAGACATTTAGGAAATGGACCAATTAGCCTAAAAGTTTTATGTCATGGGTTCCTGAAATAATAAGATTCCCCAAAAAATTGGCTAACAAACCAAGAAATGAATGTAATACTCTATATTAGGATTCATGTTAAATTAAAGAAACATTTTGTACTATTAATTCATGAATTATTTTATAAAAAAATTGAGAAATATTTCCGCAAAAAGTAATATTAATAAACATTAAGTTATTGATAAAATATCACTCTGTTTCTTTTCTTCCTAAAGATTTTAACCTAAATAAGATAGAGCAACGCCGGGTACTCTGCTAGTTATCTATAAAGGTATCTTTGTCAGATTAAGCAGATTAAAATAACTGATATGCTTATAAAAGTGTTTCTTTAACTTGTTTTCATGAAATTTATTAAAGCATGAAATTATTTATAAATGTTTCTCTTTCAGATTAAGCATATGAAAATAACTGATATACCTGACTTTAATGAAATGTACGTGAGTACATCACTTTAGGCATTTGAATTTTACTTCCTGTCAAGAAAAGATTTTATTGCTCACTCAGAAATGATTAACGTAATATTTTGTTGATATATATTAATTTAAAAAAACCATTAGAATCTAAATCTAAATATTTTAAGGTCATTTTTAAAGAAGAAATATTAATGGTGTTTGTTATGATCGTAGGCAGACATTAAAAATGTTCAGACTCAGAAACTGAGACGAATTCAAGCAATTATTAGATTGCGAGATTTCATGAAAGAAAAAAAATTACATTCAATTGACTATTGACTTTGCTGTTAACTTTAACAGCGGTAACTAATCGTGTTTAGTCAGAAAAAAAGAGATCATAAATAAAAGTGATGAAAAACTGCAAGTATCATTTGTCCACTAATAAATGAAAATAATTACTTAGGTTTATGGTTTTATTTGAAAAATAACAATAAGTGCATAAAAAATAATTCTTCCCAAGGATTTAATACAGGAGTATGACATTCCTCTAGACTTTGTCTTTTGTCAAGTATTGTAAACATAAGAAACTGATTTCATTTAATGTAAATTTTTGAAACTAAGCTACTTAAAATTAGAACTTTTTTCAATTGTATAATTTTTATTTTTTCAATAATATTCCTTTGATTATTTATTGACTTTTTAAAATCTTGCACGATTTCTCAATTATAATTTCAACATAAAAATAAAATAGTGCTTTTTATTTTATTCGTTTAATAAAGAAATATAGTATTCAACATTTAGCTTCGAGGAAATGGAGTAGATATAATGAAATAACTCACTTTTATATGTTAATATAAAGGCAAAGCAACGATGATAATACAAACTAATTGGAATTTAATCAAGATTTGTCTGTAATAGATTCCAAAGAAAATATCCCAATTATTAAATTATACTGTTAACAGACTATTCAAAACCTACGAACTTATAATTAAAAGTAAATTTCAGTTAGTTTTCACTGCAACTTGTATTTGACAGTTTTGTTTAGCATTTCCATTTCATTTCCTTTCAGTAAGTAATTTTCCCGCTTTTACAGTCTTAGTGTATTTGATACTTACAATTTCAACATCCGATTTTTACCGGTTTCCATTAAAATAATAAAAAAATACTAGAAATGTTGAATATTAAATTTGAGATCATAATTCTTTTTATTATTGTATGCGTGACATTTGTGTAAAAGTCTGATTAGGAAATTTAGTTTGTGTCTTCAGTTTTGTTGTGCCCAAAACAATTTTTTGTTCGCTTTTGTAATTATAGTAGTGCCTAATGAAAACGCACCACCTTAGAATTTGTCACATTTTATAAGCAAGTCTGATGCAGTTCCTTAAAGGATGACGTAATAGATAACGCGATGATGCAATCGTGCGTTCTAAATTACTTTCTTAAGAATAGTTTTTTCCGCTGATTTGCCCAATTTGAATTTATAATGCTATATTTATAAAAAAAATGTGAGTAGTGCATCTTTATAGGCACCATTCTATAGTTTTTTATATAGTTTAGTTAGCACTAATGTATAGGATTTCATTGGTCCTGATGTATAGTTTTTGATTTTCATAGTTTGGAAATTTAATTCCCTTTATTATCTTTCTTTGGAAACAAATCCACAGGAACTAACAAATAGAGTACGATTCCAAAACATTCAGAATGCTATATTCATAAAGAAATTTAAGTGGCGCTATTTCATTGGACTAATATATAGTATTTCATCAGCAATAAAGTATAATTTTTGTTGTTGATAGTTTTGAAATTGAATTCCTATTATTAGCTTCCTTTGGAATCAAATTTGCAAGAAAAAACAAATATTAATAACAAAAAATTATATAATGCTATATTCATAAAAAATGTAAGTGGTGCACTTTCATTGGAACTAATGCATAGTACATAAATGTCACTAATGTATAGTGAATACTATATTACCAACTAAATACTATAC
>BGPR01000372.1:601565-701077 GCA_013235015.1 Araneus ventricosus
AATGTATAGTGAATACTATATTACCAACTAAATACTATACATTGTCACTAATGTATAGTATTTAGTTGGTACTAATTTATAGTATCAAATTGCCACCAATGTATAGTGTCTAAATGGTACTAATGTATAATATTTCATTGCCACGAATGTACAGTATTTCATTGGCACTATGGTATAATTTTTAATGTTCATAATTTGGAAATTGAAATCTTATTAATAGCTTTCCTTGGAATCATATTTGCAAGAACTAACAAATTTCAAGTATTCGCTCCAAAAAATGATCAATACGTAATCCTAATCGAAAAGCTGTGTTAAAAGTCAGAATGTCGTTCTTTCAAAACATTTCAACGTAAAAGCTTAAAAAGCCTTACTGAAATTAGTAACTTTAGAAACAGCACCATAAGAGACTACAGAAATAAATTACATGATGCATGTAATGCATTACTCTTTCACCCATTTTTATTATCTTGTATATGGTCCTATAAATCATAGCTTGATTTACGATAGAAGGGAAAGAAATTAAAGAAAAAACCGCGATTGATTTCTTTGCTACAAATCTTCCTTCCTTGATATGCTTGTACTCGTTCTTTAAGAATAGAATTTTAGATAAAATATGTTACGTCTCAAGATTTTTATAAATGGAAAGAAATGGTAGAACGGTATCTCAATTAAAAATGTAAGTGAATGTAGTCAGTATCGAGTTTTGTTTTAAGAAAATAAAGTTTAGCAGATTGTGTTTGATGTTAAGAAACATTCACTTACTTTAGTCGTTCATTTGGAAAATTAATCAATGGGAGCTCTAATAAAAATTTTATTTCTATTAATCAAATTATTAATTTTAATTTCATAATATAATTGACTTTGTTGCAGAATTATGTATTTTTAAAGACTTTTCATACAGTGCCGTGTCTGTCTCGTGAATCAAAATGAAGATCTTTTGTTGTTTAAATTTGTAATTACGTGAAAGTAAATTTAAAAATACAAATATAACTTGGATCAACTAAAGTATTATCAAGTGTTTTATGTTCTTATATGTATCGAAAAGACAATAAATGTTTTACATATGGCGTGCCATCTAATTAGAAGTTAAAATAGATTCGTAGGTCAAGGGGTTAACATGTTTTTCTGATATTAACGTATTTTATTAGTATTCCGTGGTATGAGTTAAAAATTTATCATTCTGATCTCGAATAGAATACTAATTACACTCATGTTCAGTTTAGTTATATTAACCTACCGTTTTTGTAAAGGATATTAATTACACTGCTGCTCAGTATAATTTTATTAACGTCCCGGTTTGAAGCAGAGGGCTAATTTGGGAAGGACCTGGTAATTTGGACCGCGGTCAGATGACGAGGACACCTGAGATGGCACTTTCCTCTCTAAACTTCCGCACCACACCAGCGACAGTAAATTTGCCCACGTGCAGCAGGTCCCATATACGACGGATATTCAGGGAAATCGCTGTTCGTACCTGGAACGATTTGGACCCGGAGATGAGACCTTACGACAGGGCCACCGCGGCCAAATTGCTCTTAAGAATTGTCGATTAAACTTAAGATCAAATCTTATTTCATTAAAAATAAGTTCAAATTTCACTTTTAAAATGATTTTTTCATGTCTTTGTATCGTATTCACGTATTTCTTGCGTCTAAGTGGCACAAATTTTGATGAAATTCGTTGCTGGATCAAATGCTGTACACGCCGTTTGACAGCATTTATGAGGGCCAAATTTCAAAATAGGACACAAATCTTATAAAGAATCCTCCAAGTGTTAAACATATATGAATATAACCTTACATTTAATTTCTTATGTAACAAAAGTGCGTATTCCACGTCAATGGACTGGCGCATGAGCATCTCCAGTAAATATAGCGTCTTCGTGAGGCTTGAAATGTGCGAAAACAGTGACAGCTGAGAGACTAGGCAGTGAAGTAATAGCCTAACCTCCGTAACTAAAAATGTGTTGATGATTAACTACTAAAACAAATTTTTTACTGTTTTAAGTTTACTCTGTTTGTTTTTCTGAGTGTTTCATGTTAATGTAATAAATTCAGTTTTTTTGAAAGAGCTTGCTGGTGTCGACATTGCGAATATTATCTGAAAATGTTTGAATATTTACATTTCATTGATATTTATGATGAAAATCACTGAAAATATCTGATGAAACAACATAAAGTTTGTTTTTCTAAACTAACTTTTCCCAAAGTTTGTGTTTCTTATCGCATTTGTATAAAGTAATATAATGATAGTTTCTTTACAGCAAAATGATCTCTAAAATTGCTTGTTACGTTTCATAAATGGCTTCTAAATTTTCACATTTTATCCTCATGTATAGTTGCTCATGCATATTTTTATATTCTGTATTGAACAGTTTTTTTATTGATATATATCTATTACTAAAGGCAAACGTAATTCTTTTTTTGAAGTAGAAAATAAATTTCTTACGAACAAACAATCAATGATATTAAATCATCAGAAATATGAAGTATAAAAAATTGGCTGAATCGATTTGTAGGAGGATACAAAAATATTTTCTTCTTTCACTTATTATTACATAATTAATTATTAATCTGGAGGAAAACTTTAGAATTATTTATCTCCTCACATTGCATCTTTCTACAGAGCTTCAAAAATAAAATACATGTAATTATTCATTCATAAAAAAATAACATGCCGTCAAATCAAGACGGTTGAAACATTTATTACAGAATTAACGAAAACCATTAGGTCGTAAAACGAAAGTTTTCGAAAGCTAAAATTAACATAAAACTCTGTACACGCCCTTTAAATTGGTGGAATTTCATTGAATCGAAAATAGAAAATGTCAAAATACCTCACATTTGAATCTAGCAGAGCGACATGAAATTTTCGTGCTTTCGAAAGTGTGAATTGAATTCTGAATACTTGTAATTGAAAGACGAAAACGTCTGCTTCTAATTAACAAACTCGAACGTTGCATTCCAATTTAATAGCAAAAGTATAAGGTAATGCAAACTTTAATAAATCGTGGGTGATTATCGTGTTCTAAAAATTATTATTTGTTGCGTTTGCTTATTGAGCATTAAAAATAAAGAATGAATTTTAATTATTAATTAGCCTTAAAATAAATAACAAAATGAAACTGTTTTTATATGATGTAAAAGACCAGAGATTTCTTTTCATAGAAGATGCATGACTTCTTACTTTATTCATAAGTAATAGTTTATAATATACCAAATGAATAATGTAGAGAATAAATCGAAAATATAACAGAAATGAAGAGCTATAAACTGAAATTTTAAGATGTTAAAGACATCTTTTTGAAATAAAGTTTTGTTTCGCTTAAAAATAAAACAAAAGATGATTTATAAAATATTTAAAAATATCTCACTTTATCCTTTCGTGTTTTTCAAGGATGATTAAATGAATAAATTAAAAGGCAATATAATAATATTCAAGAAACGGCATGCATTTTTGAGACATATAAAGCAAAGTTAAGTGATTTGAAATGTATTTAAAGTATTACAAAAAAAGCTTTATTTGAATGTCTCATACATTATGAATAAGTTATTTTGCTCGAATATATATATAATGTTTAAAACTTCACATCTTCACTTTGTTTATCCGTATTAATTCTAGATAAATTTGTTTGCAGCCAATGAACAAAAATCAGAAAGAAAAAATATATAATGAAAGAAAGCTTGAAAACAATTACTGCATATGGCAATACAGAATTTAGCTCAATTTAACTTTTTATAATGTAATTGGCCATCATTGCTTTTGTTACATGAAATGCCAGATCCATTTTCTTTTCATTTCAGATTAGAGCCTATCCAATAAATCAATTAAATAAGGATTTTCACACTGAATTTATCCATTCTATTTTTAGACATTAAAACGATTTGTAATAAAACGTTTAAACGAAGATTTTCACATGAAATTTATTCGTTCTTCAAAGAAATATTTACCATAGGAGACGCACATGTTAAAATGTCTAATTTTTTCCAGATTAAGAATTTTTAGGTTTTTATCTACAAAATTACATTAATTCTTTCTTTTCTGAAACCTGAAATTTTTACTTTTTCGTTGATTGGAGCTTAGATATAAATTATTCTTTAAAACTTGAAGAATCAGAAAGTAATTTTTATTAAATTCCATGCGCCCCTAGTAACAATTCAGTAGTAGTCACACCGTTAAATAGTTTTCAGCTATATTTTGAATGGATGATTTGAATTTAAAACTTTTTTTCATTTTCAATATTGATATCGTAAAACAATATATGACTTCCAAATTATATTTTAGATTTTTCCAAAAAATCGGAATATCTTTTAGGCGTCAGAGGGAAAAGGGCAGGAAATTATAATTCTAAGCAGGGCGGTCATATTTTTTTAATTACGCAACTAATTTCAGAAACAATAATAGTCGTCATAGTATCCTCATAATTCCTACAAAATATATAATTCAACCAAAAATTAAAATCAATTATATTCATCATATTTGAGTCCATATTATAATGTTTCCTTTAATTTTAATATGGTCATTTCATTAATTAAATGAAGAGAGGTATCAAATAATGCTCAAGCGCGACAGTTAAGTACCCATCCTTGTTACAGTGCTTAGAAAACTAAAAAAGTAATTAATATCAAAAAAGTTTCATAACAAGTGTTGGAAAACGAATTAAATAATAAGTTGTCCTATTCTTCAACTTTTTATACTGCCACAATGTTCATGAGTTAGAATTGATTTCTGTCTTAACTGATGCTTAAGGTTTGAGGAAGACTAATGTCTTAACTTTTTATCAGCAGAAATGTTTTTGCAAAGAAGAACAGAAATTTCCCTGATCAAAGAATGGGAACATTTCTTGCATCAACTGTTATCGACGCAATTTTATTTCTGTTAAGTTTTGGCGAATTCAAATAAATCTTGTATTTAGTAAGCATTTGAAGCCTATAAGCACTCGGGCAAATGTTCAAGTGGTGAGCGATTCAAAACCCAAATTTCAATATTAACCGTAATCACCCAACCATTATTCTCTTCTGTTTCTCTTCCCCGAGCATTTTATTTGATGATGATCAAATTTAACAAGTGTTCAGAACATAGATTATTTTCTTAGAGTTAGACTCTCCCGAGGCCAGTGACCTGGGAGTGTAATCGGGAAAAAAATCATGGCTAAGATTTTATTGTTGGGAGTGTAAGTGTGTTAACCCTAACCCTGTTACATAGATGTATCTTTTCTCTGATATAGATTCATGTTTGAAATCTTTTTACAAGTAAAGTACATCTTTCTCATTATACTGAAATGATTTTAGTTAATCATTTAGAAAATATTCTACGAAATAAATACCCTTTTTACATTCAGCATAGAAATTGTTTTATACATTACAAATATATAATCAAATTTCTGACCACATCCATTATCATCTTTTAATTTTATCCTTGAAAAAAACCTGAAAATAGTATCTTAATTATGTCCACATCTTCTGCCGTTTTTGAAATTTATCACTAAAAATATATGAAAATTATGATTTAAAAAAATTAAGAATGCGGATAAGACATTTAAATCCATGTCTGTTTAATAATTTTAAAAATAATTTAAGAATTAAAGACACTTTTTTCCTTCTAGTGCTAAAACTGTTTAATACATTTTATATAAAAATGCATATTTTCACTCTAACGTAAATATGTTAACTCAAACTACAATAAATGCCTTCTGATATGCATATTTTCCCATCGATAAGATAAATCCTTATTGTGTTACAAACATAAGCTGCTTTCTTGAGAATCTAAGCACAAACTGAGTGCTCACTAAACCGGAATAAACTAGTTTCATTCAGGAAAATTAACAGAGAATAAATGCATCCAAATCTATTTCAGCAAACAATTAAAAGCAAAGCTTGCGTGAAACTCAACCATAGAAAACAACAGATTAAGGGTTGTTCCACTGAACACCGAAATGCACCTGCTTTCACTGACACGACCACAGAAAAATAAGGTGTGTTCTATGACAGCGTACTTGCAAATATGAAGATTAGGAGCTGTGAGAATAATTCTGACTCCAGTAATTATTCGTTTTAATTTAACAAATCTTTTCTCTTTGATATATAAGGTAATGGTTTTCTGAGCATGCCGAAATTATTTACACAATTCTGCACTGAATGCTTTATAAAAATATGCTTAAATTACCTTTCATATATGCCATGTATGCCTATCAGAAATATTTACAGTAATATAAAGTCAAAAATATTTGTTTCATACTCGTACAAGTTAAGGAAAATTTGTCTGAAAATCACCAATGCCGTTGAATTGTCAACTTAAATTTCCATCAATAATTATTCAGAATTATAAGTTTCGTTTGTTTTCAAAGAATTAAAACCTCTAACCAGAACAGATTATTTAAAATACGACGTTTTAATTTTTTTTATGAAGTTCGCTGAAATAAAAAAAAATCTTTTTGCAGGTGAAAAATCGGATATAAAACTTTTTAAACAAATAGAAAATTTATTTCTTACCTGAATAAAGCAAAATAAGCAATTATGAAACAGTCAAAAGTTCAGATGTCTTCTGACTTAGCAGAAACACGATAACACATTATTTTCATTTCCAAATGTGCGAGAAAAAGCAAATATTGACTGAATTTTCAAAGTTAATCTTTCTTGACTGATTAAGAAATTTTCTTCAACAGTCCTTGAGTTATTCAACTAATATAAATAAAAAGTTTTCATTTACAAGCAAACAAAATTCTCTATTTGGAGCCGAAGAAAAACGTTAGAATTAAATTTTCGGAAGAACATTACATCTCTTTCATTTGCAATTCTTTCTTGTTATGCAATGGACAACAAGCTGAAGAATATACAGTTTGAGATAAAGCTATTTTAGCTAAACATTTCAGAAAAATGCTAATTTTGCCTTCAAATTTAAATATTGAATCATAAGTAGTCTGTTTCATAATGGATTGGAGTTATGTCACATAAGTTTTACAAAATCCACACTCTTCAGCACAATTTGCAATAGTGATCTTAAAATACATTAAAATGCATTTGTTTTCGATTACCTAACTGAACCTCAAATTAATTAAACTCAATTAGATTGACTCAATTAACCTCAAATTTTAATAAGTTAATCAAGTAATAATACTCATATTTTTCGCAAAATGGACTAATTTTCCGGTCGAATTACACTATTTCATAAATTAATTTTCACTTTAGCATCGTAATATAATTCGTATTTAATTTCAACATCTTTCAACAATCCGTCATAATACTTAAACAAAATGTACACCATACGATAGATCATATTAACATTTGCACTATGGAAAATTCATTGAAGTCTGATATATCTGATGCTAACATATTCTTATATCTTATTAGTATATCTTATTATCTGATGCTAACATAAACTGGAGTCGAAATTCTTCAGTTCTTTACGTAACATTCGCCCATACAGAAACAAGAAATTTGCATTGTGGGATATCACATTGCCTCAAGCATTTACTGTGCGCTTAAGTAATTATCGGTAATTAGGGGAGAGTGGGAAGGGTACCCATGATTCTGACGCTATTATTTTTCCAATCTAACAGACAGATACTGAATTACACTCTAATAGTCAATAAAAAGGAACAGTCATAGTGGCGTGTTACAGCTGTTGAATTCACTGCGTCTGTGCAGGTTTATTTTTTAAGACGTCAACTCTCTAACGTTCGTTTGATTTTAAACTATCCTTACTTAAGAATCGTTACAGTTATAAAAGATATATTTAGTCCAGCCTATTATAAGTTTACTAAGGATTCATACCCTATCAAGCAATAATGATTTACTCCAATAATTGCGAGGTTCTATATCGTTTTTCCATAACCTCTGAACTCGGAATAAAACCGGGTACTCCAAATGGCGAAAGACCGGGAAAGTCAGTTTTGATGATTCCTCCGATTAAAACGTTGATTGTTTATATTTTACTGATGTATTTCCTAATTAAAATAAATAAGAAGAGTTAATCCAATGTAGAAACTGTCTTAGCTCCGCCCACGAAAGCTGCAGTGGCGCGAAGGAAGAAGACAGCTCCTTTCATGTGAATTTTGTAACTAATCTTCTAAAATTGTCATATAAAATAAAAAATGATTGCGACATTTCCACTGAAAATCGAGTTTTTGTAACTTCCCATAACGTTAATATGTGTACCCGGTTTTACACAACTAGTGTGGTAAAACCGGGTCGTTTGACTTTTTTTATAAAAAAAATCATTGATACAAAAGTAATGAACTGTGAATTTTCTGGAAACATATATTGTACTCCGATAAACAATGAATATTTTAATAAAATTTAATAAACTCTATGTCGAATATTTATATAATATCTAACAGACCTTCGAACCTTAAATACCTGGTTTTACCCCACTTTCCCCTACTGTGAATGGCTATCTTTTACATCATCTGAGTTACTTTCTTTGAAAATTATATGCACAACCAATGGCTTGAACAACTGAAATTCAAATCACTTTAATTTTATATGATGGTTCCACCAAATGTCAGCTTTTCCTGAAGTTGCATTTTATCTATTATAAATCTAAAATTCTTTAAATCCAATTCATTAAACACACGCAGTTCAAACACACTCGAGTTTTATCATTATAAAATAATTGAGTTAGTACGGATTCACTCATTTACTCATTTTATTACATTTTCATAACTTAACTTTTTTACATAATAATTTTAATTCCGAAATATAAAGAAGACTTTAGTAGCTAAACTTCTTTTGTATAATAATTAAAGGAGACAACTCACATAATTTCACAGCCATTTCGTACACGTCATCGTGTAAGCCAATAACCGCATATTGTGTTACGTTATACTGTGATGTGAACACACTTTTCTTCCTGCCAAAAGCTGATTGTATACAAATGACTCGCTTGACGATATCACGTGATAGCATGAACTGGCCTCTTTATTAACGTTTAAAGATACTCTATATAAAAATGATCCTTTTCTTCAATGAAAAGGATCTTTTTTTAAATTTCTTTTTTATCACATTGTGATACCACTAGTTATAATTCTTAAAATTTAGCAAAATTAATTAATTAAATTTTGATTAAAATAAAAAACAATAACATATTTTGCATTAAATAGATTAATTGTGATACCACGATTTTTTCTGTTTAATTTAGTTTTGAACATTTTAAACATCAAAAAATACAACACAAACTAAGAATCAGTTTTTGGGTCTTTTTTTAGGTTATAAATCTTTCAAAAGTTTCGACTAAAGAACATTGAATCGGATATGCTTGCATTATCTTTCTAGTCAGTAAACAGATACCTTTCTCTGTTAAAATGATTATT
This sequence comes from Araneus ventricosus, assembly GCA_013235015.1. Taxonomy (NCBI): domain Eukaryota; kingdom Metazoa; phylum Arthropoda; class Arachnida; order Araneae; family Araneidae; genus Araneus; species Araneus ventricosus. The sequence continues at coordinate 610,876 of BGPR01000372.1, forward strand.
TTTTCTTTGATGAAGTTTGTCATTATGCGATCAACCTCTTTTCCAGATAATCATCATCAATAAACTGAATGCAATTCTACCGCGCTTTTCTAAAATTTTGATTGTAGTTCTATGTTCTTTCTTCTTTAATTGATAGCTTTCTCTTCTTATTGCTCATCTCTCAAACTGAAAAAGGGCAGTCTTTGTTACAAAGAATCAGAAGTAAATGATCTTCTTGTTGATGCCCTTAACAAGTAAGATGAAGGACAGTTTCTTAGGGCTTTTAAAGAAGTATTTAATCTTTCAAATAACAGTAAAATACTAGTTAGTGCATTTTTAAATATTTTTTCTTTAATTGGAAATCAGTAACATCAAATATATATATATATAATTTCTCTTTGCGATTTATAGAGCTTAAGAAATTTAATTTTTGCAGCAGTTCCTACTTCCCGTTTTAATGAATTTAACAATTAATTTGGTTTAATTGTTCACTTTTTACTATATCTGATCATTATATTTCTATCTAATCTAATCGTTAAGGAAACCAGCATTCTTTACTATTCAACTATTTACAGTGTGACTTTATTTAATATTAAAAATCATAATATGCTTCATTTAGAACTTCTACTAAGTTATTCATTTTTAAGGATTTTTTGACATGTTTATTTACATTTTGTTTAAAACATTTTAATTCAACAGCAATGTAAAATTAATATCAGAAATTTCAGAATTCATTTTGCTTTTTTAAAAGACCTTGTAACATTATTTAAAGTGTTCAGAAATGTTAATAAAACTTTATTTTCTTTCTTTTCATATGTTTTTTAGAAAAGAGAAGGAAAATTAGATTTATAACCCCTTTATATTTAAGTCAATGCAAGTTGTTTTATGCTGAACTGTGACTTCCGTCCATTTTCCTCCTTTTAATATGTGGCATGGATTCCAAAATTAAATAAGCGGGCACTTCTGACTTGTATTAAGTGAATATAAATTTACTTTATTAACCTCGTATGAAGTGAGTATGAATTTACTCTATTAACTTCATATCAAATGAATATGAATTGACTCTATTAGCCTTGTATCAAATGATTATGAATGGTCTCTTTTAAACTTGGTTTTCATCACTTAATCATAAGCATCAACTAATTTGAATTTAAAAATTTCTTACTTATACTATTTCAGCAGATTTTCTGAAAAATTTTTGAACCATACATATTAGGAAAGTAAAAAAAAAATGTACAGAACTTTCATCCATGCAATTATGATACATGCAAAGATTTTAAATTTGACTTTAGAGCAATTGAGAATAAGAAAAGTAATTGCATATATGGACATATAATTTGCAAACCATTAAAGGAGAATGTATAAGGAGAATCTAGAGATAAACAATAACTTATGAAACATGCAGAGTTCAGAGACTAACTCAACGTTAATCGCAGAAAACGTTTACGATATTCAACGGTGAGTAAAGGTCTTATCCCACTTGTTGCAGTTGAAAACTATTTGTTAGCCAAGAATTCAATAGCAATCACACTAAAACTTTCCAGGGACTTCTGCTGGTCAAGATTGACACTTAGAGACAGATATGCAGCTTTTCCTGGAGATAATTTTAAAACGTTTAATCCAACTTAATAGCTGTTTTTTTCCTCCTGTTTTTAACGATAGCTAGATATGAATACTTTCCACCAGTTTCCGAAACGAGAGATTGCATTTTAATAAATATTATTTCTACATATTTTATATCAAGAACAAGTGAAGAAGTTAAGATAACTTATTTCTTGGTGTATGGTTTTGTGCTATATATGCAATTTTACTGTTTTATTGCCGTACTTAATGTAGTGCAATGCGTCTAGAAAATTTCGTATTTATATATTGCTTGAATCTTTTAAATGTTTATTTTAGTTATCCTTATATAATGCAATGATTTTCTTTTCTTGTATTGTTACTGATTTTTCTACTGTTATTTTATTAAATTCCTGTTTCAAATGGCCGTAGATAAATAAGTTTGAAAACAGTAAGAACTTAAAGAATTTTATATTTCTTTTTCGATACTTTGTATTGTACAATTTAGACCAATCACAGCTTAGAAAGTCATAACATGGGAGAGATACAAAACATGCAATTCATCAATATAAATGATATTAACAGTTTAAGAAGATGAATTAAGGGTTAAATATAAATATCCTTGAAGACAATATCGGGTATAAGATATTTGTATCGTGTAATACAAAACCAGAAGTAAGCAGTTTTTAGACATAAGAAAATAGGGGAAAGTTTCCGAATATAGACAGGTGCATAGATTGCACAGGTGTCATATCTACAATTCTCTAAAATATTATTAAAAATTACTAAAAATAAATAAATAAATCTTAAATATTATTTAAAAAATCTTCAATTCTTTTAAAAAATGTAATTTAAATTTTATAATAATTCATGTTACCAAAGGTAAAAAATTCATTTGACTTGTAAATTCAAAAAATAATTATAATTTTAAAATTAAATTTTTATTAATTAAGATAACCTCGTGCGTTTATTTCTTGTTCCAGTGCTTTATCAACTAAAAGAAATGAAAAAGAAACTGAAAGATTAAAAAAAACCGTCAAAGAGTAAATAATATAAGATAATTAATTGAGCTCCAGAATTCCATAAGTTAAAATAATGAATAGTTTAACAGTTATTAAACATAAAATATTGTGATAAATGACTTACTTCTGCTTCACAATATTTGTACAGATATCAGTATGACAGCTTTATAATTTAATTTGAAAATAAATGGCTATAAGGATACAAATTATTCAGAAAATAAACAGACAATTCGGTGAAAAGAACATTTTTTAAACAAAGGTTTGAAAATTTTATCTTTAAATAACCTTCAATAATAAATAACATATTTAATTATCGCTTCTGTAACAATTTGTAGTGCTGTTTCTAAAAGTATCAAGAATGCTCATTTAATATACATATATTTTAGAAACAGTTTCTAAACTTGTATCAAATATTTTTACGACATATATAACATCTGGCAACACTCAATATTTGATTTCATGCTATGTTCTGAAAATAAATTTGTTTTTAATTTTAAGAATTTTTATTTTGCCAATTTTCCAAAATGGCGAACGTAATTAAGCAAAGAACATGCATTAATTTAGTTCCCATAATATAATTTCTGATACAAAAACATTTAAAATGTTTCAAAAAGCCTTTAAAGACGGCTGAGAAATCAGAAAACTATTTTATAGCGTACCACCAGGAGTATTATTTCAACGTATAAAATAAGTTATTTTCTTAAGTATAAAATCTTTAAACAAAATCCGTATGATAATGTTTATGTATTGGTGCATTAAAGAAAATTTATATTAATAATTTTATTTTGAAACATTTCTATAAATTTCAAAATAAAGTAAAACAGTAATTCGGAATAAAATAATGAAAACATTACTGAAAACGAAATAAAAACTTCTTAAGTTAACAAAAACTAGACCTGATTTTAAGGATTTTTGTTTGGAAAATTTCTATTAAATGATAACAGTCTTATGTCTCGGATTCTTGAAAAACACAATGTCTGGAGGAGTGTCTCACTCTCGTTTGAAGTCCTTTGATAGATATTTTTTTATGCATTTAATGATGTTTACAAATCCAGCCACAAACCTTAGTAATTACACTCTTTTATTAGTAGACGTAGACTAATATCAATTTTACCATTACTTTTATTTGCAATCTCTTTATTTCTAAAGGAACATGATTAATTTGTGCTGTAATAGTTAACAACAAAGTTGAAAGTCCATAGAATGTGACATTTTTTTAATTTTGTAAAGTGTCTCAAATCCAAAAATTACCTCACCTCGTCGCAATTTATGTGCTTGAACATTTCTAATGCTTCGCTGTGATTGTGAAAACGCTATTTAATTTTGCTTTTTTTATGTTGACGCTTAAGAGACGTGTTATAGTTAACAGCAAAGTTGATAGTCCATAGAATGTTACATTTTGTTTCTTTTGTAGAGTGTCCCAAATCCAAAAATTACGTGACCTCGTCGCAGTTTCTTTGCTTTAGCATTTCTAATGTTCGACAGCAATTTTATACAACACTATTGATTTTTTTCTTCTTTTTGGATTGAAATTTAAGAGTTTTTAATCTACTTTTCAACATTTTTTTCTAATTAATCTCCATAAATAATAGTGGATTTGCATTTTTGGAGTTTGCAAAGAGATCTTCAATGAAAAAGCAAAATAAAAAATATTTAAATAACTGAAGTATATTTCTACCCTTTTGAATTTCAAAGGTAAATGCCCCAGTTCTTGTGTTACGCTCACTTTGAGGAAATATTATCTTCGCAGCTAATATTAGATTTAGAAACATAAATTTTGCACAAAATTTAAAATAAGTGAAGAGAAAATTCGGACTACGGCTGCAAAATCCATAAACACATCAATGAAATACGAATTGTCGTGCTCCAAGGAATGCTAGAAATTGTATACAACTGCATTAATTACTCTTCATGTTATTCTCTTACTCTATGATAGATCGAATTCTATATGGTTTTAATTTTTTTATATCTCAGTAATAAACATAAATCATCATTTAATGCAAAATTTATTTGATTGTTTGGGACTTTATTGTGTCATTCATTTCTGTCGTTGAAACAAATGTATTTTGTCCAATAAAAAAATTTATTCACGTACACTTCATATAGGTATTAAATACCATACAAAGTTGTTTTACCTCTTTTTCAAGAGATATTAAACTTTTTTAAATCTGTTGATTAAATATAGAAAAAGGCTTGTGAAAAATTATTCAAAATTTCTGGTTATAATTCTTTCTTGAAATGCATTCGTAATGTCTTACAGTTATTGAGAAGGAAATTTACTCAGTGCATAGTTTAAACAATACTTTCAAAAACACTTCCCAAAATTTAATAAAAATCCGTGTACTAAATCTAATTTATATGTACCTAATTATTATAGTTCCAATCAATTTTTACATAAAAGTGCTGAATATTTTTATTTATACCTGATATATATCATCCACGCATACATTACAAAGTATTTACTCATCAAGAAAGCATGTGCACACACTTACCAGTAAAAAAGACTAATTATTTACCTGATAACATTTCCTGTCTCACAAATCCATCTACACTTTCTTATATAAGTGAATATGCGAAACAAAGAGCACCATGAAAATCCATGCAAATAAAGAAATAATTGTTTTCAGTAGAGTTAATTTATTTTCTTTCTTGATACACTTACCGTATTGCATAATATTCTTTTATAATGTAATTTTTTCATAAGTTACTGCCGTCCATTTGTTATGAAAGAAAAACGTACTTTTTTTTATCAAAGCATATTTTAAATCTGATAATTAGTTTAAACTTAAGAACAATTTAATTAATTGAAAAAAATCAAACACTGAAATTACTCGTCATTTTGAAAATTAAATATTTCTTTACAAATAGAATTTTATTTGTAACTGAAATGACGCGGCATTTCGCCTGAATTATCTTATAAATTAAACCAGTGATAATATTTCGAAGATGAACTAATTTAAAATCATATTTATTTTCTTTAAATTGATTACCTTACGATAAACTTTGTTATTGTAGTTTCTATATAAAAGGTTGATGTATAACTGCATGCTGTGTTTAAATTTCATATTATTATAAATGTAAATCGACATAAATTTTGGTTAGAAAAGAATTTAAGCTAACTACCCATATACATGTTCAAAAATTAAATTTTAAATTCATTTCCCAAAATGGAAGGAAAAATTTAACGTTTCCAACGATCATCGTACAGAAAAGAATATTCAAGTTATTCTCAAATATCTGTTGTAGAAAACTCTAGGAAAATACCTTACACTAAAGCAAAGACAGACATATCAGAAAAAGGCTTCTTGCTGCATTTTATTTCTCATTCAATATTAACAGAGAAACAGTAAAGAATTTTTCACGGCTACTCCGTCTGTTCCTTTTCTTTTGAGTATTTCGTATTAATTTTTTACAAAGTTCAGTATAGTAAGAGGAGGCACACGTTTCTCAGTTACTAGAAAATCAATGCATTTAAAAAGGAAAGCAATTTACTGTTGATTTTAGGCCAAGCAAGAGGAAGAGGCAAAGGAGGTATAGATTCCTGTTACTAAAGGGGAAAAATACAGAGAAAAAATTTTATTTGAGTAGATGGCCCTTGTTTTAGTGGTTGCCTATGAGTTTTGTTTTCTTCTAGAGACCTGAATAGCCTCGCTGTGTTTTACGAACTTTTCGCCTGATGTCCGTACTATTTTTAAAGTATTAAACCATCTACAAGCAACTCAGAGGCGACAAAAAAACTGTAAAAATATCTATTTCATTTTATCCAAGCTACTCTGATTTTTGTTTTCAAATAAAAAAAGTAAATAAAAGAAATGCGTAGGCACTTGCTCTAAGCCAAATTTTGTTTATGCCTATACACTCCCTCGATTTATTGTGTATTTTTGTTTTTCATTCTTCTGTAAATAACTCAATTAAAAATCACCCAGCTTGGATACATCTGCATGTCTAGTACCAGGATCAGAAACTGACGCATCGCAAACGAGTGAAATAGTTCCAGTTTACTACTTTAATAAACTTGCTACGATTGCGCTTTTTCCCTCTAAAAACTCCTAAGAATATTCTTCTCACACACTTTTTCAGTAGACGATTAATTTTAACTTTTTAAAAAGAACTATATGGCTTTGAGGTTCGTTTTTCAGTGGGTGATTTTGCTAAAAATAGGCATTTTTTTATCCACTGATAGATAATGCCTGTATTTCAATCGTCTGGTTTTCCATTAACCCCCTGAGCAGATTTAAACTGAATAATACTCTTACAAAAGTCTCAAAAACGTTTCTGTAAATGATCATTGAAGTTTTTTAGAAGAAAAAAGTTCTTCTAAATCTTCAAGGCATATCGCGCTCAAGAAAAGCTTTTGAAAAAAAATAGTTTTCCTTATTTCATGTGATTGTTCTACTGGTGATTATGAACACACACAAAGGAATTAACTCTAAAATTTTTCAGACCCGCAATACTAAATTTCTTTTCAGATTCTGGCTCGGTAATAAGTCTTAAGTAAAATCTTCTCTGTTGCCTATAAGTAGTGTAACGTTAGATTTTATCACTTTCAAAGCCATTTACATGCTCATAGATTTCCAAGAGACGTTTTGAAAAGTAAAACATGTTTTTTAGAAGGATAGAAATCAAAAAGTAGGAGCATAAGACTTTTATTAAAAAAATGAATTATTTTTACTTAAAAACGACCCAAAATGTTGTCTGGATTAAACCTTTTAAATCAAATCTTAATTTTTTTTTATTTCTACGTGCTTTGTTGAAATCTTTTCAATAAGAAATTGATGCTATGTCTACGAAATAAATTAAAATTCGTATAAGCGTTGTAGTGAAATTGTTTTGTTTGGTATGAATTTATTTTGCTAAGGATGAAAGTGTAAATAAAGTTGTGTGGTAAAAAATGAGGAAAAAAAGATTTTTAAAGACAATAACTAGAGACAAAGTGTGTAAAATATAAAGGGGTGACGTTTGTATCTTTTGATGTTATCTAAAGGCCTTATTCCCTTGTATAAAGCAGTCAATTAAGAGAACTTGTTTGAACATAAGTTATTCCCTTGACACCCATTCTGAGGGGTTTTGACTTGATAATGACGACATCATCAGTCATACTCTTTTCGTTCATTTAAAAAAGCAAAAAGATATGAGAAGCTTTTAATGACTGTATACGTAAGCATTTGTAGAACCAAAGCACTTCTTTTGAGGCGGAGAGTGAGGGACAGACGATGGGAATTTTTTTAATCAGTTCAGTGTAATAAGGCCTTAATGGAACTCCTTCGGAAAGGGCCTCAATGTTAGTTTTAGCTTCAGTTTTTGTTACATTAACTTCCAGCTTCGAAGCTACCTGGGGATTGTTTTGGACCGGACCTCGCAATTTTGAACCAGAGTTGATGACTTATTCTGGTTTCCCCAACAATTTTAGTGTTATAGTATGGTCACATCATTTTAACGAATACAAAAGAAATTAGAAAGCACGTTTCTTTCTAATTGTTCCTTTAATATTCAGATTATAACACTATACAAAAGAATCAATTTTGAATGCAAGGTGTATGGAAAGTTAATGTGATTATTGATTGTTAATTAAAATAAAACTAATTCTGCTTGATGAAACACATAAACATTTAACGTCTTCATCTACTATAACTCGAGTTATATTTTCATTTCATATTCGCGAATGATGATTCGATGGTTTATCGTTCGATAATGTGCCATATTACGCAAACCAAGTTTCTGGAAGCATTCTTAACAAGTCCAAGCGGCGACCATACTCTGGAAAAATTTGTTCCGTTCCTAATTATTACAATTGTGCCACGAGCTAATTAGTAAGTTATATAAATATCCGATTTTTGCAAAGACAAAATAATGAAGATTTACATATTCCACACAAAGTGACCGCAATATGGCAACAACTGATTACACAGAGCGATGCCTGCTTTACAAATTGATTAGAAATTCACTACTGCACTACAATTCACTACTACCGTGGCTATTAGATACACTACGATCAATTACAGAAGAGCAATTAAGAATCCCTCATCCTCATTCAAATTTCTGTGTGTTAGCATATTTTCTGTTTAGATTATTTTTATTTTAACATTATGATATTTGGCATTATTTTATTCTGAATTATAATTCTGATTATTAATTGCGTACCACAATTTCTAAGTTAAATAAAGCTTTCAATTTGTGAAAACCAAACAGTAACATCTGGATATTATTCCGATGGAAAAATCAGTACTGTAACTAAATGCAAAATTTATTTGTGCAAAAGTATTTTAAAGTCGATAAATATCAATATTCGTATTTACCGTAGGTGAGTAACTTTTGATATATTGTTATTTCGAAAGAAACGCTAAAAATGGTATTGTTAAACAAATTAAATAAAAAAACTTTTATATCGTACTGAAAAGAAATGTTTGAAGTTCGTTGAGTTAAATTCAATAGAATACTCAGTGCTGAACTTCAGTAAAAACTCATTTCTGGAAGGAAATGGCATTGTAAAAGCTTTGAAACTTCATAAATGCTTCATATCAGTTGTGATAAGGTAGATTATTCATTCATTACTATGCATCTATTTGCAGATGTAGAAATGTAAGCATTTACGGCTGAATAGATTGGTACAAATGCGACTGAATTGGAATGCTTTCATCGATGATTCGTGAATGAAACAGCTATTATAATTAACACCATTGAAACTTTATGTGGAAATCCATATAACATTTTTTTAAACGGTCCATAACGTCAAAAAATCACATTAAGCAAATTTAAGCAATTCATTGGTGATCATGACGATAGTATATTGGCATTTAAATCTTTAAACATTTAAATAATGTTAAAGATTTCCTACCAATCTGCGAATGATTAATAATCTAAGGTTCTCCTTATAAACGACATAATTTTTGCAGTTTTTTTATTTAGATAGTGCTTGTAATGACCGTTATATTTCCTTTTTGTAATTTGCCAAACTAGAGTATGTAAAAAAAATTTTCACAAAAACTTCAGATGTGTTATTACTGAAATTTCTTTGACATTTACTTCTTACTTTTATTATTTATTAATTTAATTTAATTTTTTTTACTTTATATTTTCTTTCGTTTTTTTCCCTTTTTGCTATTCTAGTGAAATTTTTCTTTTTTCTATTTCATAAGTTATTTTTTTCTACTTGTTTTGCCGACATTTTTTTTTTTGAGGAAGCCGGTTGGGTTGATGAACCTTTGGCATTGAGTGGTTCAGAGTAAATCTTTCGTTTTACTGTTTTTGACTTTTCTTTTGTTTGACACCCCGAGGGCCTTTAGTGTGAGAGAGCCTGCTGCTGCTCCTCGGCTTTTTTCCTTTTAGCTGTCTGTGGTTTCCTATGGGGCCTTCTTGCTAGATGGGTTGCTACATGGCAGCTCATGTACTTCCCTTGTGGCTTCGGATTGGGCGGGATTTAAATCTTGCCTTCTCTTACTGACATTTAAAGTGTTATATAAACAATAAAGAACATTATTATTGAAAAGACAACGAAACACATATAAGGAAGTATAATGAAAATTATTTTCTAAGGAAATCATAAAATATTCAACATCAAATTATTTGCTTTCAGTGAATGCAAATTGCACAACATTCTTAATTTCTATGAAGTCATTTTATGCTTTGAAAGCTACATAATATAGAAATTCGAAAACATGTGTAAATCCGAAAAAGTTCTGATACATTTGACCATATCGAGTACAAGTTATGGTCAATGTGAGTAATCGGTTATTATATATAATAATCTCTCTTTATTAATAAAAACCGTGTAAAAAATCTAGCTAACCGAGTTATTACTTTGACCGTAACATATATATTGTTACATTAACAACTTTTTTTTGCCCTTAAGGGATGTGAGCATGAAAGGTTTGCTCGATTTTTAATGTTTTACCCGCATTTTCTTTTTAAATTAGTTTACTGTGTTACCAACATACGGAATTAAATCTCAGATAGTATCAAACATCTTCATAGTCGTAGATCAAACATTCTGCCATTATTATGGCATCTAATCTTCGAGTCTTGGCTCAGTTGTCCTCCTCGTTATCTCGCCAAGGTTGGAATTTACGAGGTTTATATCAAAATAGCACTCCTGTAGCTTCCAAACTCGGCGTTAATCTGACTAAACCAAACTATTTCTAATAGATTTCTAAAGTGAATGTTGTACAAAATCTGATTACTAAAAATATTTAGCCAACTTAACAGAAAAACATTATATTTTTACTTAGTTTTAGTGTTTAAAAAAGTCCTGCCTAATTCTGAAGTAGATTTTCTTTAATTCCTCATTTTTTTATTTTATTAACAATTATATTTTTAAAATTGGAAAAAACAAAGAGACAGGGGTGGTAGGAGATAATCTTCTATCGTCTTTCAGTTTTATCAATTAAACAAACCTACAATTAATATCTAATTAAGGTATCCGACTGTGTTCGGAGACATTTTTTTGAAAAATAACTTATATATATATTTTATGTTATTTTTCAACTGCATATGTTTTCAAACTATGAAAATATTGTAAAATTCGGCTTTCAAAATAATATTTTTTTAAAAAAAACTGAGAAATTTGATGAAAAATGACTAAAATATTTGCCTTAGGCTAAGAGCCATAAACAAAATCATATTCTAAATATACATAAATTCCTTGTAGGAGTACATTTTTATGACAGTTATCTTTGTTATGCTCTAAAATATTTCTTTTACTCCAAAATAATTTTGAGATATAGCTGAACATAGTTACTAAACTGGTAATTTTTCATAAAAAAAATGCTTTTCGTTTATATTTAAGCACTTAAAAATAATACTTGATTTTAAAATTGACCTTAGTTTTTAGAGGAAAACATCAAGCATATTACAGAAAACAATCTCAGAAAATTTCATATCAATACTTGAATAACTTTTTGAGAAATCATTGTTACGGTCGACAGTTTTCCTCAAAAACATCATTTCTCAGAAAACACATTTAACGTTTTCATGCAACATAAAATAACGCTTACAGTTCGGTAATAAAACAGCTGTAACTCCATTTGTAATTAATGTAGAGTACAAAGTGAGACAGTTTCAGAAAGCTGATTAAACAGGCTACAAAGTTAAGTCATAAATTTTGTTTTCATAATTTCATCAAAAACGACGATTTTAAACCAGTCGGATACCTTAAGTTACAAAAATAGGTAAATCAATTTAAGGTATCCGACTACGTTCGGAGGCCTTTTTTTAAATAATGATATTTGAAGCAATATTTTTGTATTTTTATATGACATTTATGTTAAAACTTAATAAATCATAGAAAAAAGTTAAATGACTTAAATATATTTTTAAAAATTTGAAAAAACTTAGATTTTTTTGCACTAAATATAAGCTTTTTTCAAACACCCTCGTTCAAAAAGAAATGATCAGAATGATAAATACTTTAGCATATATAATCCTTCAACTATTGGCTAGGTCCTGAAGCAAAAGTTTTGCAATGTATCTAAAAACATGTAAATTATAAGAGTTTTAGTGTGAAATCATGAATTTTTAAAGAATTTTGGCCTTTTTTCAAACCTTAAAATATACATAACTTTTTAATGGAGCATTATTTCACTTATATTTTGGTTCATTACCTAGACAATATAATAAATAATTTGTATGCCAAATTTGAGACGGATATTTTAAGTTGAATTTTAGTTATCGTGTTTGAAAAATGAAAATTTTGCAAAAAATCACATTTCGAGAAAAATGAGTTTAAAGTTTATGTTTTTAATTTACGATGAGAAGAAAAAAGAATTTTTCTTCAATACTCCCCAGTTTTGTAGGCTAGTCCTTAGTTTTTGCCAGCTTAGTACATTTTTAAAAATTTTCTGATTGCAAATATTTTTTAGACGTTTTCTTGAGCCTTATGTGTCATTATCGTTTTCTATGATTCAGCCACCATCGATAGATTTGAATATTGTTTTTCAGTCAAATAACTTTATAATGCCTATTAGTTGATCTAGAGATACTTTTAGTGATTGATATTGATCATAAGTACAATTTATGTACTTTTCCTACGTTTTTTTTTTATCAAAAATTACATCATTAACGGAGAATCAAGATACTGCAATGATTCAAAATTACCTAAATTTGTAACAATGTCATAGAAAACAAAGAAATTCACACTGAAAATCTTTCAAAATAATACCTGGTATATGTAAAATAGTATAAAACAAAAATAAACAATGAAATTTAAATATCTTAAATAAAAACAATGAAAAATGCTTCTTTATCGTATTATTTACCACTCCATTTTCAACTGTCAAGTTCTACTAAAATGTCTCTAATTTCATTTCTGATCATCATAGATGTAAAATAAAAACTGTTTTGAAAACTAAAAACAATAGGCTTTCAGATAAGATATTAAAAAAATTATGATTTTCGGTCAAAAATGGGTTCTCGAACGTATGCGGATACCTTAATGGATTTCAGCTTAACTCTTCTGAAATAGATTTTGAAGGAAAGCACATTTAATTATCCAGTGACACCATTTTTTTCGAACTTTTCTCCTTGGAAGTTCTTATCCCATTTTGATAGTAATTTGTTAACCGAAACTGAAATGAATAGTAATGAATGAATCATTTTCCATTCGGTAAGAAAAATCTTTATTGTTGCAAACTTAATCTGCTTTCTGGAAAATCTAAGCAGAAAGTAAGTGTTCAATAAACCGAAGAAAACTAGTTTCATTTCCGGAGAATTAAGAGAGAATAAATTCATTCCAATATATTTCAACAAACAATTAAAAGCGAAGCTTGCGTAAAATTCATCCATAGCCAACAATAGATTAAGGGTTGTTCCGCTGAATACCAAAGTGCGCTTGCTTTCACCGACCCCAGAAAAATAAGGTGCATTCTGTGACAGCGAATTTAGAAACATGGGGATTAAAAGAGGTGAGAATGATTCTGACTCCAGTAAATATTCATTTTAATTTAAATCTATTTTTTTCTTCTGTGTATGATATAAAAATTGTTCCAAAATGTTAAGATCACTAATCAATATTTTTGTTGGTATGGTAGACACATGATACCGGGTTTCATCTTTTATTAGTTGTCAATGAAGTTGCATATGGTCATGCATGCTGGAGGGATCATCTGTGGATACGATTCTCCCCGAATGTTGAATTTAGCAGCCATTTCAAATTTTTCCAGACTTTTGGATCACCGTACATACACTTTCAATATTGAAAGTATAGTGAAATATGCCTAATCAACGAAATATTTAGTGAAGATGTTACGTTAAAAATAAAGTGCAATATTTCCTAATTCTTTTTAACAAGTTTTTCAAATAAAGAATAACATTCGATTAAGAAACATATTTTTTGTTGATAACTAAAGTTAGAAATTATTCCAAACATATTTAAAATATGTATGGGATATTCCCCCCAAAATAATATAATGATTCTACTAAAACACCATAGAAATTTTCTCAAAATGAAAAATAAAGTTAGAACTTTGATAAATTGTTGTAGCCTGTAATGTATAAAACTGTTAAAAATTTGAAAGCTTCTCCCTGATTGGAATTTCTTTTTCATTCCTTACATTCATAACTCATGCACAGAGAATATGTAAGAAGAACTTTTACTAAAAATGGACAGTTTAAAATTACTGAGTGCCAAACCATCATATATTTCATGGATATTAGAGTAAAATCACGTGTTGTATCTATCATAATACATTAAGCTGTTTAAACCATTAAAGTGTATACTTGTAAAATAGACATAACGTCTTTGTGAAAACGATGTGAAATACTAACTCAATTCTAGTTTGTTTTATTCATCGAATTATATATATTATATAACTATATATATTAATATAATTTTAAAACTAGGAAACTATCTTACGAATACAACATGTTAGCTTTTAATTAAATCAATTATCTTAGAAAAACGCATTAAAATTTTCTTTTTAGATTTTAAACTGTTACTTAAATGCTCATGCTAATTTTCTATTAAAGTAGATCAATTAGATGCGTGAAAACTTGTTTCTATGCTTCTGTTTATGTATAACATGTAAATTCTGATGTTATTTTGACTCTTTACTGATATGATTTTTTAAAAAGTTATTTAACTTGGAAAGAAACGAATTTTTTACTTAAAGTTTAATTAATATTTATAAATTAAATGAAACTTGGATTTCAGCAAAACAAAAATAATACGTAAATCTAAATATGTATCAAAAATTAACTTACCACAAATTAAATTAATTAAGTAAAACTTCAAAATTTTTATGAAATTTGTATATCTGAAAACTGAAATAATTTGATTAGAAATTCATTAATGTTCGTTTATTGGTGGTATAATATGAGTTGTATGGACTCAGCAATGTTATTCTAATAAAAAATAGGTTTCGTTTTACTTTAACCATAACAAAAGATTTCCAAACAAATTTTGTTAAAAGCATCTTCAATTTTGTAAGCAACATTTTGTTAGAAAATTTTATTTGGCAGTAAATGAACAAAAATTGGCAAAAATGAACATAAAATTTATCTTATAAGCCACTGGACCCCTTGGAACTGGAAAATATTTGGTTCCAAAGGTCCAAGCCAGCTCTCCAAGAATAAAATCTTCAATATTATCTGATTCATACACACCATCTGTCAGCTTTTTACTCCAGATTAAGATTTTTTCAGGAAGGTCTCGTCAATATCCATTCAGCGCCCTCATCACTGCATCGTCTCCCTCATTACGTGAACAGTGCTTTCAAATTACTGAAAGTACAACAGAAATCTACAGTGCAATATGTTTCGAAGTATTGTATAAATTTTAAATATTTTTTTATGTATGCCAGTATTCTAAATGCTAAGGCAATGCTTACACTATTCTGTTCTGAATTCTTTATGAAACTTTACGCAATTATGTCCATTAAATATTCTATTCATGGAAATGCATTGGGGAAGTCTAAAATTATATTAAATTTTTATTTATTTATCAATTAAAAAGATAATTTTAAAATCTCCATTGTCTTAGAGCATCCATCTGTCAATTAAAAATGCCAAATTTATTAATACTATCTTTTTATTTCTTGCTGGGTGTTTTCATTAGAAAAAACACTATATCCAACAATTATATTATAATATTCCAAATTATGTAACTCGAAATCCTTTTTTCTTTCACAAACTCACTAATATTTAAAACAACGACATTTAAGATTTCTGCGGTTGTCAATTCACCTAAAAAGTTTCTGTTAATATTGTGAATTTGCTAGATCCTTGACTAAAAGAAAATTTAGTATTTAAGAGGCAGAAAAGTTTTTAGAGAAATTTGATAGACACATATAAACAAAAAATCTACTTTTATTTACAAATAGAAAGGAAATAAGATATTGATTAAACGCTCAAAATTAAGGAATTATCACTATCAATAGATTATTGCATTTTATTTAACTGGTCTGGAAATATTAAAACCATATATGAAAAAAAGAAGTTCCAATTTATAAATAATTAAAAATTACTCTTTATGGAATGAAACAATTACGGAAGTAAATTTTCAAAATACATATACATGGAACGCAGACATGGGATGGATAACCGATTTCAAAATAAACATTATGGGGTATTGCTCTTTCTGTAATATATTATTTTTTGCAATATAATTATTTTCCGTGTGTTTCATTCCAAATGCACTAACTTCCAAATCTAATTTACTGTTCCACAAACCAATTTTACCTTAATTATCATATAATATGTAAATTAATAAACAATTTCAGCAACTTTGCAACATCTGTTTTAGTAATTAAATTAAATGTACCATAAGTTATCGATTAAATTAAGATTTCTTCTCTCGAATATTTAGAAAAGTCATATATTTAAGGTTCTCTTCAGCAACACCAGAAAATTAAGGTAGAAGCAAGAAATTTCACATGAAATTTCGTATTCCATACGTATATTGAAATTTATCGCCACTAATTACCTTCGTTGCAGAGAAGCTATCGTCCGCTTTAACTATCATTCTGTTTATTTCGAGAACCAATTTCATAAAGAAAGAATGCGAACTTGTAGAAAATTAAATCACTAAATACTAATATACATACTTAGCATCAATTTATGGAATCAAATTACTGCAATAAAACAGTTAGAGGCATAAATTGGTTGACTTGAATCATGCATTTAAGATTATTAACTAAATTTAAAGTTAATAAATATGGTAAATTGCGATCTCATCTCATCATCAGAATAGCAAATGATTGAAATAAGTTATTCTGAATATTTCAGATGAAACTTGATTGAAATTTCCGTTTCACATGAAATAAAACGATACGTCTATTAAATCAATCCCAGTTTACAAGATGAAATAATTTAGTGTTATAAAATTGATATGACTTTTAAGAGCTGAGAGTTCTGTATAACTTCTTATTCCATTAGATGTTAACCCAAATTAGAAAAATAAAATTGTTTTGTGTTTATTGGTTTTTTGTTTATTGGTTTTTTGTTTCCCAATTTGCTGTTTCAATTCATGTCAGTATCTCAAAATTACTTTTTCCTTTAGTGTATGCAAAAATACATCAGGAAATAACTGTCTCGAAAAAATCTGTCTTGGAACCTCTTACAAAGCTTCGAGAGGTAAAAATATAAGAAAGGTGACTTTGGTAAAACCTTTTAACTTAATTCAAGAAAACTGCAGCAAAATATATATAAGGCCTTTCATTATATAATTATTTCTCTTTGACTTTCTCGTAGAATTTGTAAGTCGCCATAGCATTTTTTATTTATCTTCTGAACAACAGCAAAACATTTGTGACACTTTTTTATTTATTATGCAGTATTCGTTTCATTAATTAAGTATAAACATCGATTACCCACTCTATAGCATTCACTACAGAAACGTAAATTGTGACTGTGGAATGTTAATCCAAGCAAATTTATTATGCTCCAGAAACATTAACCCTGGCTTTACATGCTCTAATATTAACTTTAATCTAAAATCAACTTTTGAGCACTCTTATATAATCTGAGTTTAGTTTAGTTGCATTTACGTCCCATTTTGAAACAACACGAGGGCTATTTTGCGACGGACCTCGTAATTTTGAACGTCAGTCAGCTGACGAGGACGACACTTGAGCTGGCACATCCTCACCAAACTTCCACACCACACCAACGGGAGAACGTTTAGCCCCCTACGTATGATTTAGAGTACAACAGGCTCCATAAACGACGGATTTTCAGTAGAATCGAGTTTTGAGCCTAGAACCCTCCAGCCCCATAGCCGAGACATTACCACTAGGACACCATTGCCTCCATATTTGCTCTAAGAGAGACCAGAACGCAGGATATTCATCGGTAAATGAAGAAATATGTGGTATTCGAAGTTACCATTATATTCTACATACACTGACGGAAAACAATCCCAACACTAAGAAAGAGTTGTGCTAGATAAACGAAATTTGATAGGCGTGTTTATACATCTGAAAGATGACGTCTATTCAAATTTCTCGCTAAACGCATAAGTGTGGCTCTAGTAGCGCCACTATGAACATGCAAATCAGATTTGCTTTAAATACGCACTGTAAAGTTCGTCAGCGTAATTTATCGGTGAGATTTGACGTATTAAGTTGATGTTAGTCTAGAATGCCTTTAAGAAGACGAAGAAGCCATTATCAACAACTCACTGAGTTTGAACGAGATCGTGTAGTAGGGCTACGAAAAGGTGATTTTCTTTCCGCGATATTGCAGAAAGACTTGGCATGAATGTATCCACTGTGCATGATTGTTGGCAGCAGTGGTCAAGGGAAGGTACTGCCTCAAGAAGATCGGGTTCCGGGCGGCCACGTGGCACTACTGAGAGGGAAAAACCGCCGTGTTCGGCGTATGGCTGTGGGGCATCGTACTGCGTCTACGGCAGAAATTCGAGCTGCAGTTGGCACAACAGTGACACAACGAACTGTTACAAATCGGTTATTTCCCGGACAGCTCCGAGTCAGATGCACTGTAGCGTGCATTCCACTGTCTCCAAACCACTGCCGTTTGCAACGTGAGTGGTGTCAAGCTAGAGTTCATTGGAGGACGGAGTGGAGATCTGTTGTGTTTTCTGATGAAAGCAGGTTCTGCCTTGGTGTCAGTGATAGCTGCATGTTGGTTAGTCTCGTCTACGTCTGTTCTTCTGTATATTACTGGTGCATACAGGACAACCCCAACCGCTGCACTCCAAGTGGTCACCGGTCTTCAACCCCTCCACCTACAAATCCAACAAGAAGCAACCTATGCCCGAGTTGCTCGAGCAAGAACTTCATCCAGCTTTTTCACCTTTATATTCAGCCCAACAGATTACGAGAGCAAAAGCAGTGGAATTCATATTCACCCCCCCCCCCCAATTTTCTTCTCCACAATCAAATTTCATTTGCAGAAAATCACAGACTCAGGAGTCAAGGCTATATATATACTGATGGATCTAAAACGGACGAAGGTACTGGAAGCTCATATTGCATTCTAGAAAACAATGGAATAATTGCCTCATGGCAAGGTAAACTTGATCGCAGAAAATCTGTTTTCCAAGCTGAAATCCTCGTAATTAGAATGGCAATTGAAGCAGCTTCTTCCCTTTATAGACCAATCAAAATTTGGACAGACAGTTTGTCAAGTTTGCTGGCCATACTTAATCCTAAATCCCATCCTAGTATAGTCCGAGAAATTCAAACCCTTTTGCTCTCCCATAAACACATTCACCTGAGATGGCTTAAAGCCCACGTCGGTTATTTAGGCAACGAATGAGCAGACCAATTTGCCAAAGAAGCCATCACAAAAGGCGACCCTTTCCTTCTACCTAAGCCATTTTCCTACCTGAAAGGCGAGATTAAGTCAGCTGCTTTAAGCATCTGGCAAGACAACTGGGATAACGGAGAAACTGACCGCAGTACACACGATATAGTGCCTAGGGTCTCAAATAAGCCAGTATGATGGAATAGAGAAGAGATAATGTTCGTTACAGGACATGGGCCTTTCCCCTCATACCTTCTTCGCTTCAATCTTCGAACACATGACAACTGCTCGTGCGGAGAAAAAGGAAATCCAATTCACTGTGCCACAAGATGTCCGTTTACCCTCTCCTGGCATTTCCAAACTCCAACAGTGTCACTTAAATTACAGTGGTTGAAAAACATTCTCACGAACAACTTCTCAAGAACCCGACTTCGACTCCTAATGCGTGTCATACGTGATGAGAACAATCTCATTGTAGAGGATAATAATTGAGCACTCATCCACCCAGACTGACACACACTTCCGGCTTCTTATGAATTTCTCCCTCTACGTATTTTTTTTTTCTATTTTGTATTGTTTTCTATGTTGTTCTGCCCAGTGTATGTTTTTTCTTTTTCATTTTCATTTGTTCTTGTACCTGTTACTTGTTTTTTGTCCCTTCTTAAAAAATAAAATTCACGTCCATCCATCCAAACCGGAAAGGAGCCAAATGGCTCTAAACACGGGGATGCAGGTGGTGTAATGTAATGTATGTTGGTTAGAAGGAGGCCAGGTAAGAGCCTGCAACCAAACTGTCTGCGGCCTGGACACACTGTACCTACACCTAGAGTTATGGTCTGGGTAGCAATTTCCTATGGCAGCAGGAGCACTCTCGTAGTTATCCCACGCACTCTGACTGCAAATATGTACGTCAGCCTGGTGATTCAGCCTGTTGTGCTGCCATTCATGAACAGCATTCAATGGGGTGTTTTCCAACAGGATAACACTCGCCCTCATACCGCTGTTGTAACCCAATATACTCTACAAAGTGTCTACATGTTGCCTTGGCCTGCTAGATCACCAGATATTTCTCCAATCGAGCACGTATGGGACGTCATTGGACGACAACTCCAGCGTCATCTACAACCAGCATTAACCGTCCCTATACTTACCGACCAAGTGCAACAGGCATGAAACTGCATCCCACAAACTGACATCCGGCACCTGTACGACACAATGCATGCACATTTGCATGCTTGCATTCAAAATTCTGGCGGTTACACCTGTTAATAATGTACCAGCATTTCATATTTGAAATGGCTCTTCTCGCGCTTACATTTACCTGTGATCTTGAAACTTTAATCAATTCAATATGTTACCTAGACAAATGTATTGCCAAAATTTCATTACTCTACAATAATTTTTTCGTGGTGTTGGGATCTCTTTCCCGTCAGTGTATGTATTGGAATTTTTCCTGAATGAAAGCAAATCTTGGATAGTTCTGAGGAAGTTGTAGAACATCCGGTTTCGAGACTTCCTAATACTGCAGAAATTTACAATATATACGATACACCGAAAACGATATTCTAATTTAGTAGAAATACTTCTACTAACTATGGTACTGATGTTAATTTTCCTTTCAAGCTCTGCTATACAACCTTTCACTGTTCAGTGAATGAAAGTTCAAAAACCCTCTAGA
This sequence comes from Araneus ventricosus, assembly GCA_013235015.1. Lineage (NCBI taxonomy): Eukaryota > Metazoa > Arthropoda > Arachnida > Araneae > Araneidae > Araneus > Araneus ventricosus. Next base: position 631,810 of record BGPR01000372.1, read on the forward strand.
GGGGTTATAAAAATCAATTTTCACTTAATTTTAGAAATTTAGATATTCTCTTTTAGTTACTTTTATCTTCTGTGTGGAATTCTTTAAATTTGGTTACAATTTTAGTTATTTTAACTTTGTTTTGAAGCAACACTAGGGAAATTTTTGGACGTAATTTTAAACTGCGGTCAGTTTGCGAGGAAGGCAACACAGCTGGAACCCTCTCTTTAAAATTACGCGCTGCACCATAGGAAGGGCGTATGGCCAACGACGTAGGATTTAGCGTGCATCAGTCACACATATACGGTGAATCTTCAGTGAATCCTGATTTCGAGTGTGGAACTCTCCGGTCCCGAAGGCAAGACATAACCATTAGGCCACCGCATACCCCGAATATTGTTAAAAAGAGTTTAGGAAATTCTTAGCAGCAGGTACCGATCTACAAATTGCATCTGCAGAAATAGCCAGTGAACAGTTCTGACTGCTATAATCGGCTTGTCATTGGTATTCATTGTTTTCCTAACTTACTGAAGCTCCTAAACGGTCCGTGATATTTTTCAATGCGAATCAAAAGTCCTCTATCGTTAATTCGTTTTGATGTATTCTGTGAACGAATGCTATATTTTCTTTAACTAAGGGAAACTTAATTCATTTACTTCAACCTGGTTTTTTATAACGTAATAATTTCGTGTCTCTCGTGCAAGTGATCGGTAATAATGTAACCAACAAGTGAACGGCTGATGGAGTTTTTAGCTTGTCCCACCATTAGTTGACATGCCTCATATTTGACATATCCTTCACGCACCATGTTCGTCCCTACATACGCAAGATTCTTAAAACTTATTTAAATTATGAATTTAAGTATTAATACAATGATATTAATTTACAGAACATAATCCTTAATTATAATTATTCGTTTAATATAACAATTACCATTTTTCAAATTATACAAGTTCTGGCGGCAAACATTTGATAGATTTGGAACTCAATCTCTAATACACTTTTCCTTAAAATTGAAGTTCAACAAGATTTTTTCAATTGCTATAAGGTTAGTTGCCGAACAAGAAATCAAATATTAGTTATAACAATAAGAAATGTAAAATAATATGTTTATTTACAGTAATATGTTTTTCATTATAATTACATTACTAGCCGCTCTCGCCGCCCTCCTGGGGGGTTCGAGGTCAGCACCCACTTTGCTCAGCACTGACCCTGCCACCTTGCTGCTTCGAGGCTCTCAGCCACTACTTTTTTCAGTTTTAAATACTGCATGAAGATCAGTGGAACAGACCATAAAACCATAGTAGATTTCATATTCTTTATAGACAGCAGATTCCTATAAAATTGTAAAATCATTCAATAAACCTCATCTAGTTGTAATGTTTTGTATAACTTTCTCACGAATTTCGGCATGAAAGACTTCATATCCATAAACACCGAACAATATCTCCCTAAATAAACAGTTTCCGCCACATACAATAGGCATTTCACAATATTTTTGACACGCCATTCTGTTGGGATATTGATGAAAACAAAAAGTCATCGCAAAATCGCTATGTTTATTCCGGAAACAACTCCATTCTCTCATTTAAAAACGCTGCTTTTCGTCAAAGTTTTTTTAACAACAACTAATTTTCTTGTTGCCAGTCTAATAAATTTAGAAAGGAAACAAAATCGTTTGCTATTTATTTTAAATTAAATATTAACTAAAACAAAGATAATAATATTTATATATATATATGTCTTAACAAAATCATGTGCTATTAAAACCAAATTATAGAGATGTCTTAACAAAATAGTCTGCTATTAAAGTTAAATTAAATTTGTATGAAATGCAACAGAACTGCATACAAATGAAAAATACCATTTTAAACTTACAAAAATAAAGCGGAACATTCTGATTCGATAGTTATTTGAAAGAAGTGACATAATAAATTGGCGAAATCAGTCCAATTTTTAGGATCAGGAACACGATACTATTTTGCAAATAAATCTCCGTTATTTCCGTTAATGTATTCCGTTTATTTTGCAATATTTCTCAAAAATTAAGGGTGCTGGCTGGCAGACGATCCTTGATGACATATCTAGACGTCATAAGCTTTCATATGAAATAACAATTATCGAAATCCGTCGAGTGGTTGAGGATGGTGAATTGTCTGAAGCTTTTACCAAATTATTTTAAACATATAGACTAATAAAATAATTATATGTTTTATAATAAGTATAATTATTAAGACATTTAAATTATTAATTCATTTTTCATATAATATAGATTTATTCACAACAATCGCGAAATATACATAAATGTGTAAGTCATCAAAATGTAATATTACATAAATTCTCAGTCATTGACTAAATAATTTAATTTTTCCAAGTTCTGAATATAGTATTAAACATGAAAAATCACGATTCTGATGATAACCTATCTTTATTGTCCCTTTTACATACGCCTACTTTTAAAATTTTCAACTGAAAATGATGATTCGAATTTAGTTTAATTATTTTTTCAGACATTAATATTCATATACCTCTGTTAGGAAGATTTTCATTATGCGTTTAATCCATTTTCCAAATAATCATCATCAATAAGGTGAATCCAGTTCCCCCACACTCCTTAAACCTTTGATTGTAGTTCTATGTTCTTCCTTCTTTAATTGATAGCTTTCTCTTCTTGTTTCCCATCTCCCAAACTGAAGAAGGACAGTCTTTGTTGCAAAGAATCGGAAGTAAATGAACTTTCTGGTGGAGAAGAAAGTGGAGGACAGTTTCTTTGGGTTCTTAAAGGAGGGTTTACGCTCTCAGATAATTATAAAATACTAGTTTATAAATTTATTCAAACAATCTGTTTTTTCCTAAGATTTGCATTCATTTTTAAATCAGTAATTCTGTAAAATGTAACGATTTTTTTCTTTGTACTTTTTAGTGTGTAAGCAGCTTTTCATCGGTTTTTTAAACTTCTAATTAATTTGCAATAATACACTACCTGGCCAAAAAAAGTCGTCATTTGAAATAAATATGCAGACGCATAAGTGCCCCTGATTGTCTCGGTAATACAGCGACTTAAAAGGTGCTGCTGCTAATTTATCCTTTAAATAGTGCTGAAGAACTGTTAATTGATCATTTCTGTAACAAGTATGTGTGAAGTTTTTCAACGTGGTCTAGAGAAAGACGTTTCTGATTTTAAAAAGGTCAAATTATTGGCCTGCATCAATCAAAGTAAACGTTTAAGAGATCCCTGAATTTACTGGAATTTGTTTGAGAAGTGTCCATCGCATTAGTGAAACCTGGAAGGATAGTGGTGAACCGGCAGCATCTGGGCATAAAAGTGGTCAGAAAAAAACTCTTAAGTTCTCTGGACCGAAGATCTCTGAAGCGACTGATGGAATAAAAATCCCAAAAAATCAACTTTTGAATTCATGGCACTGTTTAACATTGGATACGAGAACACAATGCGATGAGAACTTAAAAGAATGGAGTTGAACAGTTGCAGACCCAAAAGAAAAACCTTTCTTTCAGGGTTTAACTGTAAAACTCGGCTCCAATTTGCTAAGCAGCATGAAGATTGGACTGTTGAGCAGTGGGGAAATGTCCTGTGGTCTGATGAGTCAATATTCAGACTATTCCAGAACGATGGGTTCACTAGGGTTAGAAGGGAACCTCACGAAGTGATGGACTTTTCAAGCATAGTGCCCACTGTGCAGGCCAATGGAGGGAGTATTATGGTCTGGGGTTGCTTCAATGGGTCTGGTCTGGAATCAGCAACATTATGTGATAATAAAATGAAGTAGCAGCATTACTTAAACGTGCTTAATGACCAGGTCATCCCATCAATGGATTTTTCCTTCCCTGATTGGACTGGCATATTCCAGGACGACAATTCTAAGACCCACCGAGTACTAATTATTCAGAATTGGTTCAGGGAATATGAGGACTCATATTCCCACACGAAATTAACCACCACAAAGCCCGGGTCTTAATCCAATCGAAAATATTTGGGATATATTGGAACAACGGTTACGAAGTGGTTCGTTTCTTCCGTCGTTAGTTCAGTGTCTTGGGGACAAACTGATGCAAATCTGGACGACAATAATCGCTGAAAGCATACTGAATCTTAGTGAAACAATGCCACGTCGAATGCACACTGTAATCTAAGCCGAAGGTGGTTCAACAAAATATAAAAGTAGGCTACTTTTTTTCCGGCTCGGTATATTTGACTTAAATCTTCTCCTCTTTCTATAAGTGACCATCAAATTACAGCAAATCCAGTAGTTATGGAAAACTGTCGTCTTAATCGTTTTACTAAGTGGCAGCTTGTTAGGTTAGGAACGATAAATGCTACAAAAAGTTTTTTCAAGTAATCAAATACACATATTAAAAATATATTCCCCAGTAGTTTAAAATTTTTAATTCCCGTGTTAGTTGTTTAATTTTCTGCATTTTGAATATTTTAAAAAATTAGGTTTTAATATCTGTTCAATCTTTATATATTGAAAATAGACTGCTTTAAGAAAAATTGTGTAAGACTATTCTGCAGGCACAAGTTTCTGAATTTACACTCCACGGCCAATGAACCTTTTAGTCCAGAACTAAGCAGGATAGTCATAAATTATAGGACCCATTTCAAAAATTAATAAAAAAAGCTTTATAATGTAGCAACTTGGTTTTTTTTACCTGAGAGTGTACCTCAATATGTTTTTTTCAGATAGGTGAAGCGCCGTTACGGCGCTCTAAATTTCCTGATTCCCAATGCAAGAGCGAAATGGCTACCGTGCAGCAGATAGCGCGTCTCGGGTTCCACGAAAGCGAATAAATTGTTTAGCAATTTAAGAGAACATGAGATGTGCATCATAGGAAAGGTGTTGGTCTCAGACAAAGTTGCTGAACGAGTGAGGGAGACTTTCACCCCTTAATTAGTCATACCAACGATTAATGCAGTTCTTACTTGGAGATCAACAATTTCGATACTCTAACCGAAAACGTCATTGAACTGTTACAATTGATTTGCTTTCGTGGAACCAGAGACATGCCAGGCGTGCCTTCTGCTGCACGGTAGAAGTTTGAACACTTGCGTTGGGAAACTCCCACTGCATCAGATTTAGTGCGCCGTAACGGCGCGTTGCCTATCTGAAAAATAACTCTCTGAGCTAATCTTTCATTTAAAATTAATTTTTGAAATGATTCATGACCACCATTCATGACATTTGAAATAATTGATGACCACCCTGTATATTGAAGGAATACTACACAGAAATATTTAATTATGTACTGAAACACATTATATTCCACAATTTTCATCCTTGAATTAAGAAAAAAAAATCTTTTTTTATCTCTAGTAGCATAGATTTACTTTTCTGTATAACGATCTTCATCTGAATAAAGTTTTGGAAATTGTATGGTGTATCTTGATTTGAACGCATGATTTGCGAAGAAGATATAATCGGAGAAGTAAGTTAGCATTCAGCATGAAACCACAAACGTAATTCTTCCAAAATATATTTTTAAAAATAATAATGCAGAAAACAAATTAAACGAGATAGAGAAAGAAAATTTAAAAGATTATCAGTTGGCCGTACTTCATCCTTGGCCTCCAGCATTTTCCACAGAAAGTTAGAATTTTGCACACTTTACTTTTCATCCCATGATGCACCGGTATGTTTATCATTCATGTGATTTAGCGGCAACAACTGGAAATTAAAATCAGGATTAGGTGAGTTGGTGTTGGGCCTTGATTGACTTGTAGTTAAAAAAATTGCATTTCTCTAGTGCTTATTATTGTCGAACTAACTTTTTTATCAACCTTTGTATAATGACTAACGTTTAAGTGATTAAGGTGAGAATCAGGTGATAAATAATTTTAGAGGCAATATACTGCTCTAGATAAATCAGCTTTGGAATGTATAGCTGCTGCAACATTTAAAATTAAATGCTTTTACAGTTTATTAAGAAAATAAATGACAAAATGAGTTTATAATATTCTTGAAATAGACTGAACCTTTGATCTTACGAATTTTTTTTAACCGAGTTTTGAAATTTTTGCCTTTACATCTCCTTTAGCATTAAAAAGAACAGAAAATAAATAATCACAAGATATAAATGATGGTTACTTTAGAATGGTTAGTTATTTAGAAGAATTAATAAGGCTGTCAAAAGAATTGAAAATTTTACCGCAAAACTTTTAACAGAATTTTGAAAATGCAGCCATCAAATCCTAAAATCTTAAATATAGTATTTCAAAAGCGCTCTGGACATAGCATACATATTTACAGTGGTTATTTTAGGAAGGATTCAATTCTTAAAAATTTAGTTTCCATAAATTTTTTTACCAAAAATTATAAAAGTTTCCGAAGTATAAAGCTTCTTAATTTAGTAATACGTTTGTTTTACTTATTTACCTAACTTCAGTTATAAAATATATACAGCTATAACGGTTAAAAATGTATTTGGGAGAAAAATCTGAAATATTAACCCAAGAAATAATATTAAGTAAAATATAATTGATAGGATTATACGCTATTCAAAGTATCAATAGATAAAATTACAAATATTAATTTACAAAAATATGAAGCTTATAATAAATTTCCCATAAGTTACCAAGGTTTCAGAATATTTTGTCTTTCAAGTGTTTTCTTAAGAATATTTATCTTTTATTAACAAAAAGTTTTAGATACACGCCTTCAATAAAGAAACGAATCCGAGAATATATCCAGTTCACGAGGTAAGTCACTTATATATTGACCATATATGTTGTGAAATGATTTATCTAAGAGCGTTTCTATGTAGGTTTAATAGAAACTGATAGCCGCAATTTTACATTATCAGCAACAGTTTATACATTTATTAAACTATACAAAGTACGTAATTTTTTGAAAAGAAAAAGAAAAAATTCCATTTATTAAACTAAACGAAGGATGCAAATTTCATGATAAATCTGTGAAGATGTGGAAATTACAGGGTTATCCAAACGACACAAAGAATGAACGAACGACTGAATACGCCATTACTAACGAAAAGATATAAATGAAGCCAAATTTTGGTCGGAAAACTAGAAGTGAATGGGGATTTAGTTTACAGTCACAATCATCAAATAGGATTTCAGTTGGTCGACCAATGCTTTATTAACCCTGTGATGATGGTTCGGGCGGTTTTAGGCGATGAGATGAATATCGTTTAAAAGGAGAGAAAAGCCGATTCGTTGTTAAAGGACTGAGACAAGACGGTGGGTGGTGTAACAGCTTACAAATATTGTGACGTCAGCCATTCAGGAACACAACCATCAGACGAGCTACAACACAGCTAGCAGCATTAAGCAATATTTTTGCTGGTATGGTTGACACAGGCTGACGGGTTACATCTTTTACTAGTTGTCAATGAAATTGGCTGATCCTGGTACACTTTCGGCATCAAACATTCCCACACCAAATGAGAGAGATGGATGATCACACATGATATGGTGTTCAACTGAAGATGCGATTCTCCCTGAATGTTGAATGTAGCAGCCATTTCAAATTTTCACCTCTTGCTTTTCAAATTTTTCCAGACATGGATCACCCTGCATACACGTTGAATATTGAAAATATAGTGAAATATGTCTAATAAACGACATTATTAGAGAAGATGTTACGTTAAACCCAAAATACAATATTTCCTTATTCTTTTATTTCTTTTACTTCCTTATTCTTTATAACAAGTTTTTCAAAATAGGAATAACATTCAATTATGAAACATATTTTTTGTTGATAGCTTAAGTTAGAAATTAATCCAAACATATTTAAAATATGTATGGGATATTTCCCCAAAAATAATATAATGATTCTACTAAAACACCATAGAAATTTTCTCAAAATGAAACGTAAGGTTAGAACTTTGATAAATTGTTGTAGCCAGTAATATATAAAACTGTTACAAATTTGAAAGCTTCTCCCTGATTTGAATTTGTTTTTCATTCCTTACATTCATAGCTCATGCACAGAGAATATTTAAGAAGAAATCTTACTAAAAATGAAGGGTTTAAAAATACTGAGTGCCAAACCCTCATATATTTCACGGACATTAGAAGTGAAATCACGCGTTGTATGTATCATAATACATTAAACTGATTAAACCAATTTCCATAACTCAGTTGGCATATTGCCCAGCTAAGAGAATATTTTCATCTTATGAATATTCATCTCATTAATTATTTATATTTTTATCGCGCGTTTCTGAAAGAGGATGATTTATTGAAAAAATTTCCATCACACATATGCTTTCTTTTTATACTCGCTCGATAGAGGGAAATAAATTTGAATTTTTAATCACCTGAGCCAATTAAAGTGCATACTTGTTAAATAGACATAACGTCTTTGGGAAAACGATGTGAAATACTAACTGAATTCTAGTTTGTTTTATTCAAACAACTTTGAGGCTCATAAAATTTTAAAACTAGAAAATTACCTAACGAATACATAATTTTTAATTTCAATTAGATCAAATATCTTGGAAAAGCATACGGAAAGAAATCTTTTGACATTTTGAACTGTTAATAAATGTCCGTGCTAATTATCTATTAAAGTAGACCAATTCGAAATGTAAAATCGAGTTTCTGTGATTCCAATTATGTGTAACATGCAAATTTTAGGGTTATTTTGGCTCTTTACTAATATGATTTTAATAAAGATTTATTTAAATTAAAAAATCAATTTTTTAAAATTAATTTTAATTAATATTTATAAATGGAATGAGAGTTGACTTTAAGCAAAAAACAGTAACATAAATAATGAATATGTATCAAAATTTAACTTCAAGCATTTCCTTCTAGAATCAGGCTGTAAATTAAAATATAGATTTAATACGTGAAAATCTTGAAAAAATCCTTATTTCTCAAGACTCAAATAATTTGATAAAAAAGTTATTCATTTTTGTTCTTTTTTGGTATAGTACGAGTCGTATATACGCAGCAATATTTTTCTTTAATGAAAGAATAGATTTTGGTTTACGCTATCCATAACAAAGTATTTCCAACCAAATTTTAATAACATCTTCATTTTTTTAAATCATCTGGCAGTTCTTCATTAAAAATCAACATAAAATAATCCATTGTGGACTGATAATAGAGTGTCAATTTCTTTGGAGTGGAGTATCACGGATTAAATACCAACAAAGTTTAGTCATGTACTCAGGAATGGTTCAAATAAAATCCCTCAGGATATAGATTTATCCTGCTGATGCGGTGTAGAAATTTCAAAAGGTGTGGTCAGCTTGTGTACTTTATCGCTATCTAACGAGCAATATTATGTTTCTTCAAATCTGCGATACCTGTCTGAAAATGGTCTTCCTGTAGCTTCTAAATGAGGCGTTAAAATATTTAAGCTAAATCAAAACGAATTTGAAATGTATCAATAAAAATATACTTTCAATTATTTATGCTGTCTTCCGACATTTAATTTCAAAGTACACTTTTTATTTCCGATTTCATGTTTGAGCATACATAGCTTTTACTATGCGCTTGCAGTAATCCAATGGCGTTTGTTTGATTACTACGCGATGTTCCGCGTTTAATTTTCATAAATTTTTAAATGATCTTAATTAGTGGGTAAATGCAAGTTTATTGAGTCCTGTTCCTTCCAAACAACAAAAACGAGGTGGCAAAAAATTGTTTTATTTAGTTTATAGAAAACACCTAACCAGTTACTGATTTTTCTGAAACTTCTAAAATTACTTATTTCATAAATGCCCAAAAGAAAGAGAAAGGCATTTAATCTTGAAAATCTCGCCATAATGCATTAAGGGCAGTCGTGGTACAAGCAAGCTCAAGAAGAAAAACATAAAAACATGTGAATCGCATGTAAATTAAAGAGCTGAAAGACGAAAAATGAGATTGATGAGGAAATAGAAAAGCTGCTTTACTAAGCATATACAGGGTGTCCAACAAACGACTCCCTCATTTTAAAATTAAATAACTCGGCAACGGAGATCGATAGAAGAACGAAACCAGTGATATGCTTAGTCTGAAAGCCGTAAAAATCTGATACAAAAGTTTCAAAATTAGTTATAAATGTTGCCGACAGGTGGCGCTGTACGTTGTAATCACAGTTCAGATTTCGAGAAGAAAGCTATAAACTGTCATTTGCAAGTAATCGTTGCAATCACATCACAATCGATTCAAATTAGGCATTTTTCGTGCTTGCCAAGGACAGTTTATAGATTTCTTATCGGATTCTGAATAGCTATTACAACCTGCAGCGGCACCTGTCGGCAACATTTATAACTAATTTTGAAACTTTTGTATCAGATTTTTACGGCTTTCAGACTAAGCATATCACTGGTTTCGTTCTTATATCGATCTCCGTTGCCGAGTTATTTAATTTTAAAATGAGGGAGTCCTTTGTTGGACACCCTGTATATTTCAGTAGTTTGCAAGGCCATCCAATGACTTTAATTACTCTCTCTATTCGATGTTCATTTAACTTCACAAATTTTTAAATGATCGTAATTGAGTGTATATGCGTTTTTTGATCAGTCACACAAAAAATGAAAAGAAGAGAATTGTACTCCTGATAATGGCAATAAAAATCAAGATATGAAAGAGCTTTTATTGACGTCGTAGCAATCAATGATGGGGAAGGAAAAATGGTACCAAGGACGGCTAGATTCGTGGTCAGGTGACTCAAACTAAGGAGAGAAAAGATAACAGTAGTTCTGCTGCTGGCCGAGGATGTCAGACAACACGGGAGTGGAGGAACGAAAATCAAAGAAAGAAGTTGCTGCGAAAGTCTGTTTGATCAAGAGTTTAAATTGTTATAAATACTTAGACTTGAAAATATTTTTATCCCGAGCAACGCCGAGTATATCACCTAGTTCTAATAAAATATTTAAAACAATATATGGCCAAAAGTTTGAGATATGTTGGCTTGGAAATAAATCAGCGGGAGTTTTCTCTCCTCGACTTTCTCGAATATTTACACAATGCGGCATTGTGTTTAGCTTTGTAGGATAGGGAAGAAAATCGAGTATGTAATTTTGATTTCTTCCTTCAACCGACTGCATCCAAATTTTATACAGATCCACAATTTCGATAACAAGACCTCGAACCAATTTCTTTTATCCCACTTGTTGTGTTTTTCAGTTACTGTATTCACATACGTATTTAATCCAGAATTAGGCGCATGTATATAATTTGCTAAATCTCTACTAATAATAAAGGAGAATGTGTGTGCCTGCGTGTTGGTCGTCTACAGATCAGACCGCTAGCTCTAGAGCCACGAGATTTGGTACAAACATACTTTGAAGGGTGGGAAAGTGCACCTCGGAGCACTTTTTTGAAATTTCAATTAATTAAAAATTAGGAGGAAATTCGGTGTTTTTCCTTAACAACTTCTGAATATATTACAGCACAAACATCATTTTGACACCATCTGAAAGCGCAAAGAATTATCTTTCCAATATCAATTCAATTTCAGTCCAATGCTTTCTCGAATTTTAATACATTTTTAAAGTATTTTTTGGTATAATTTACAACAATACTTTTCATTGTTGCAACGCAAATCGAACCGTTTTCATTGTTTAAACAAATATTTAATTGGATATTTCTCTTTCATTGTTGTATACTGAGATAAGATCCTAATACATTTTGTTTTCATATTTTATTTCATCAAGAGTTTTGTGAAATCTGTAAACCAAGCTCTCCGAGATATTGCTTTGCTTATATTAAGAAACATAAGCTGAAAGGTTACGGTTGCTACGTTTTTATTCTTTTTTCAACATGTTTTAATCCAGCTAACACGCCGCTGACCATAAAATGTGCTGAGTAATTTCAATGCTGAAATCAAATGCATATTTTACAAGAAGAATAAGAAAGTGCAAATAGTGGCGACAACGTAGAATTAGGGGTTACTGGACATTTGACTCCATAAGGGAAATTTATATAGACAATGAACAGAACAGGAACATGGTCGCTAATAGAACATGGTTTAAATATCTACCACAATCTGAAATTTAAAATTACGTTCTTAAGAAAACTAGGAATATAAAATGATACAAGATTGAATTGAAATCATATTCCCGGCGAACAAGCTAGTCTCCGAAGGCGGCTAGTAAGATAATATACTAAAGATACTGTACTAAGATAATGTACTGAAATTCATTTATCGAGCTTGCCGGATTTCGATTTACTGTGTTCATGAATAGACAGATCGAAAGAAATTCAAGCTGACGATGTATTTGGTCCAAATTTTAATACACATCTACACTTTTAGTAATGGGGCTATATGCCAAATTTCATCTATCTAGCTTTTTATATTTCTGAGTTATTTTGTCTTCATGCACACAGAAGAACGGACAGGCAGACATTCCCTAGAAAGATTTCGTCCAAAAATTTCGTCCAAAATTTAATAGATTGCTACTAATACGTTGTAAATGCCATAAACTAAATTTGATCTTCCTAGCTTCGTGTTCACTGATAGACATAATGCCCAAAACACCGTTTTTCGAAGCACGGAGATCTGAAACTTGGGGATTCTTTAAAATCTTGATATAGAATTTTTCGACAATTCTAATATTTTCTGCTCGAGCTCTTCGTACTCGAGAAAGTAAAAAAAGACATATGGCTTAAGTCTTAATTAAGCTTTAAAGAAACTTATCTGCATACAGAGATTGAAATATATTTTCAGAACATCTGTAGCTGAAAGAGCTGTAGAATAATAATCACACCATAATGGAATTTGAATTTCTTAAAAATCTCAGACGTTCAAAATTTGATACACAGATACTAATTTGGTATAAAGACTGTATACAAAATTTCATTCTCCTATCGTTTTCACAGAGAGGCTAAATAACAAAAAGGGTGCTTTTGGAGGTCTAAAAATTGGAGATTCATTAAAACCTTGATGCCCAATTTTTCGACGATTATAATACTTTCTGTTTCTATTCTTCGCATACGAGGAAGTAAAAAAGACTCATGGCTTAAGTCATAATTAAGCTTTAAAGAAACCTATTTGCAAGCAGAGATCGAAATGTATTTTCAGAACATCTGTAGCTGAAAGAGCTTTAGAATATTAATTACATCATAATGGTATTCGAATGTTCTTAAAGATCTCTCACACATTTCTACTTATATATTTACTCTTATAGCGGCGTGTTAAAATAAGTACCAGACAAAGTATTTCTTATCCTGAGTTTGACATGTCTAATATAAGGAACAAACAATAAATCTGGTACATATTTTGTTTTCTATACAATGCCAAGCAATCATGCACGCGAGTTGTTTTAAACTTTAAGCAGCTTCTCGAAGGGACCTTTTGAATATTCATGAACTTCACTCCCTTTGTGATGATATAATTTTTGAAAAACAAAAAGATTTTACGCCTGCGGAATAATTTAGTGTCATACACTAAGCTTTTCTCAGAGTGCTGCACTGTGTACGAAAACTTAAAAACAATAAGACGATAAGAAAAAAATTGAAGTAAGTATTCACCATCATTTCCCACTTGTTGTGAAGCCGTAAAAATAGAAATAATTGAGGTTTACCGAAAATGCTGAAGGCTTCGTCATTTATTTACTTGCCTTTTCTATCATTTTTGCTTTGGCCTTTAACCACATCTCCTGGGATTTTAGAGCTACAAAGCTTTAAAGATGCTCACTTGTGAAAGAAGTATTGTGATTAATTTGAGAGGTAATTAATGTGTATCTTCGCTGCTAACGAGCTCTTTGGAAGAAAATGTTTAAAGTTTAAATGCGCGTCGTCAAAATATCCTTTTAAAAATAATTGGCAAAGGAAGGCGCATTTTGTAGCAATTCAAGTATTTTATTGACATGCTAATCTTTAAGATGTACCTTAATTGCTTGTTCCGTATTTCTTATGGTACGTGCTTACCTTAAATTTTTGTGAATTACTTCACCTTTAAACATACTACTAGTATACTTCTGCTCAACTCGCGTTTTTTAATTTTAGTAAAGATTACGTATTTTAATAAGAGAGAGTGGTGTTAAAAATGCATCAGCACAGATTATACGTTTTTGATTTTGTGAAAAAGCAATCAAACTTTTAGATACAGAATAGTGATAAAAAATCAGTATTTAAAAATACACTTTAATTAGAGTATTAAAAGGTATATACACTGACGGAAAAAACCAACATCAAGAAAAAAATTATTGTAGAGTAATTAAATTTTGGCAATGCATTTGTCTAGGTAATATATTGAATTGATTAAAGTCTCAAGATCATAGGTTAATATAAGCGCAAGAAAGAACCATTTCACATGTGAAATGCTGGTACATTAATAACCGGTGTAACCGCCAGAATTTTGAATGCAAGCATGCAAACGTGCATGTATTGTGTCGTACAGGTGCCGGAAGTCAGTTTGTGGGATTGAGTTCCATGCCTGTTGCACTTCATCGGTAAGTACAGGGACGGTTAATGCTGGTTGTGGATGACGCTAAAGTTGTCGTCCAATGATGTTCCATACATGCTCGATTGGAGAAATATCTGGTGATCTAGCAGGCCAAGGCAACATGTAGACACTCTGTAGAGCCTGTTGGGTTACAACAGCGGTATGAGGGCTAGCGTTATCCTTTTGGAAAACACCCCCTTGAATGTTGTTCATGAATGACAGCACAACAGGTTCAATCACCAGACTGACGTACAAATGTTCAGTCAGGGTGAGAGGGATAACCACTAGAGTGTTCCTGCTCTCATAGGAAATTGCTCCCCAGACCATAATTACAGGCGTAGGTCCAGTGTGTCTAGGCCACAGTCAGGTTTGTTGCAGGCGCTCACCTGGCCTCCTTCTAACCAACACACGCCCATCACTGGCACCAAGGCAGAACCGGTTTTCATCAGAGAGCCCAACAGAACTCCACTCCGTCCTCCAATGAGCTCTAGCTTGACACCACTCACGTTGCAAACGGCAGTGGTTTGGAGACAGTGGAATGCACGCTACAGGGCGTCTGACTCGGAGCTGTCCGGGAAATAACCGATTTGTAACAGTTCGTTGTGTCACTGTTGTGCCAACTGCAGCTTGAATTTCTGCCGCAGACGTAGTACGATGCGCCACAGCCATACGCCGAACACGGCGGTCTTCCCTCTCAGTAGTGCCTCGTAGCCCTCCGGAACCCGGTCTTCTGAAGGCAGCACCTTCCCTTGTCCACTGATTCCAACAATCTTGCACAGTGGATACATTCCTGACAAGTCTTTCTGCAATATCGCCTTCTCGTAGCCCTACTACACGACCTCGTTCAAACTAAGTGAGCTGTTGATAATGGCTTCTTCGTCTTCTTAAAGGCATTCTTGACTAACATCAACTCACTACGTCAAATCTCAACGATAAATAACCCTCAAGAACTTTACAGTGCGTATTTAAAGTAAACCTGATCTGCATGTTCATAGTGGCGCTACTAGCGCCACACTTATGCGCCTAGCTCGAAAATTTGAATAGACGTCATCTTTCATATGTATAAATAAGCCTATCAAATTTCATTTATCTAGCACAACTCTTTCTGCGTGTTGGGATTTTTTCCGTCAGTGTATATGTAATTATTTAAAGTTTTTATTCTCTTAACACCATTTCAATTTTAATTATAAACGCAGTATTTCTACTTGAATCATGAAATAAAAGCACCTCTATTTTGACTTAATGAGTCACGAGAAACTTTACTGTTAACCGAAATCCGTTTTTCGGAGGTTCTCCGTTTCGAAATTATTTAAACTCGCCCGATGTTGCAACGCTCTCTTTTTACGATGTGATACTTCCAGTTAACACACTCTGCGTTTGCGCGCACTCTCCTAACAATAGTCATGACGTTGATCTAACTAAAATATCATCTGAGGATTTTAAAACCATTTTTTATTCGTCAAAGGTAAAATTTGAAAAGTTCAAATAAAATATTTTTAGATTTCAAAGAAGGCCACCTTTTTACGTCCGCCTCTACACATTACCTATCTGAATATCGGTATATATATTTTACTTTAATTAAACCTTATTTTAGTATAATTTTGTCTATTCCCCAGAGCTTCTGAAACAACTTAAATTATAAGTAATTACTGCAGTGAATTGCATTGAAAGAAATAGCTCAAAATAGAAGCTTATCTGCTTGAAATCTGAAATGTGAACGTTTAGTGAATTTTAAATGGATCTAGATAGTGGAGGTGAATTTCAACTGGCAAAAACTATAGCGGGAAAGAAGCTGTAAGACAGTGAATGTAATTCACTAACATATTTTTTCACTGTAAAGTGAAAGAAATAGTTGATAGCAACACATATGCAGGGTGATTTAAAATAATATCGATGAATCGAAATGGCAAATCATGTGTACTGAAACATAAAAAATTCACTTTGGGGTTGGAAACGCTTTTCAGAGACTACTAGTGAACTTATATATTAGTATATTTAAAGATTGTTAGTATACTTCAGCTCACCCATGTTTTTGAATTTTAGTAAAGGATTATGTGCTTAAATAAGAGAGAGTGGTGTTTAAAAATTTGAATCGGAAAAGATTATACGTTTTTGACCTTGTGAGAAAGCAATCAGATGCAGAATAGTGATAAAAAAAATAAAATTTTTAAGAACACACTTTTATTACCGTATTAAAAAGTCGAAAATTTTTATTTCAAATATTTTCTACTTCTTAGTCTTTTAGTCTTTAATTTATATTTAATTATAATTAATATTATGGGTTCTTGAAATAAATCTTTCTCAAAGTAAAAATACCAGGTATCTTCACTCATATGGAATCAAAATTCAATTAAATTAATCGATTTACTTTTAAATAAATTTTAAAAAATATTTAAATAGTATATCATCATGCAGAATACGTAAAAGTACAAAATTTCAAAACATTAGCACATCAGGAAGTGAGTGAGAAATCGATTGTAAAATTCCATCTTGCCTCACATCAAACAAGTCCAATTAAATGGAAGTGTGTGAAAAATCTTCCAATTACAGAATTTTTTTGAATCGCTATAAACGTCGAACGACATCTACAAACTGGCCGAGATATTTTTTAAACTAAGTGAACGTATACTTTTATGCAGAACTATAAACGTATAGTTATTTAGTTCATCATTAGTTTGTAAAAACGCTTTAGCCCACTGAAATCGTGGGATACACAGCTGAAGGGCTATACTGATATAAGAAATTCGAAATTTGGGAAGAAAATGTGAGAGTTTCTTAGAAAAAATGCTATGAAATAAAAAAAATTAAGTTAATTTAACACATGGACTGAAGTGTGAATGCTTAGATGAACAATGTTCTATTTTTTTGCTTAATCTTAAGCGTAATGCACGCAGTCGTTTCTCCACACTTTGGATCGCCAATTCATTGCCGCTAAGAGGAAGACGGTTTAGCGACGTGCTTGTATTTGTTTTGGGTGCGCAGCGATGTTCATATTAATGTCTGGTGCACGCAGGTTCTGGTGCACGATGTTCATATTAGTGTCTGGTGCAATGAACAAGCGTAACTGCTAGGTTCCCGCTTTGCTGAAAGCGAAGCCGCTGATGTTTTCTTACGTTTAGGCGCATAATATTTATGCAATAACATTTTTATATGGCTCCATTTAGCACAATTAAAGGCATTTTTAATATCCAGTGAGATCAAAGCAACAATTTTATTATTCACTTTCATGTCTTCCACAAATTCAATTGCTTTTCTAAGTGCGTCAACAGTTCTTCTCTTTCTCCGGAAATAAAACTGATTTTATGAAATTAACTTCTTATTTTCCAAAAAATCAACTAAACGTTTGGTAATTTTTGCCCAGAACCCACTTAAGATGCCGCAGGCATTAAGTGCAGAATTTTTCCTTCTCAGACACCGCAGGCATCGCGTGCGCAATAGGCCAATAAAAGGCTCACTGCGCACCCAAAAAAAATATTCTCACATCTCCAAACAGTCTTGCTCTTTGCGGCAAAAAGTTGAAAATCCAAAGTGAGGAGGAACGGCTGCGTACCTTAATCTTAAGCTTTAACTTTTTTTCAAATATACATTGAAGGAATCTACTAGTATATCGAGCTGCTGCAACATTTGTTATAAACCATATATGCTGTCTCGCTTTTAAAC
Organism: Araneus ventricosus; assembly: GCA_013235015.1. Taxonomy (NCBI): domain Eukaryota; kingdom Metazoa; phylum Arthropoda; class Arachnida; order Araneae; family Araneidae; genus Araneus; species Araneus ventricosus. The sequence continues at coordinate 649,815 of BGPR01000372.1, forward strand.
AGGTATATATCTTATTTTAAAAAATGCTAATTAAGATTTTTAAAACTTGCTTAATTTTTAAACTGCAATAATTTAAAAAATTATCATTATTTTAGATGGAATATGTAAAATCACATTATGGTTGTATAAGAAGATCGTAAGGACCAATAAAATTTCTCAAACGAAAATGTCATTCGACGATTATGCGATTTTAGATTACTTGACATGAAATTTCCAAAATTTGAATGCTTGGGTTTTACTGAAAATAAAATGCGTTACTATTTCATTAAAGAGAAAAATTATTACCTATAGCTTGTTAAATAAGTAAAATTATATATAATTGCTGTAGTAAAGTGCAGTCAAAAAAATAGTTAAGAACTGAAGTTCAATATTTTCAATTCTGAAGTATGAGTTTGAAGTAAACTAGTAAGTGGAAATTGATTTTAACTAGAAAACACCATTGTCGAAAGGAAATTGTAAGAAAGAGTGTGTAATCCGCTAATCTATTTTTTGAATGTAAAGTGAAAGAGGAACTTGATAGAAATACATAGATTTAGACCAGGAAGAAATCGCGACCTTCCGAACCATGCGGAAGAAAAAAGAAAAATCTGACCAGCAAAAAAGTGCTCTATAAGGACTCAATCATGACCATCAAACACTCTCTATTACGAATCAAGAATACGGGAACGTGTTGTCTGAAAATTTAAAAAGTGTCATTCTGTAAGTCGCAAGTATACAGAGCCAACAACCTACATCCACCATCTGACAGGAAAACCTAAAATCCTATTTTTTTCTTTCTTTTTTTCAGATACTGTAACTGACTAGTCCACAATTTTCTGTCCTATATTACGAGTGGTCCTCTAACCATGTTCTTCAACACAGAATATGTTACATAAGATGCGGATCAACATAACAAAATTTTTACAATCTTTTTACATGTATCCAAGCACTATTCCATATATAAAAATCTATAATTTGACTATTATCTGGGGATTGAAAATAATTCTAACCAAATGGAATGGCAAATCAAGAGTACGGAAACAGGAAAAATTCACATAGGAATATGAGGTCACGATCGCTTTCCAGAGACTATAGAACCCTTTATCATAATGCATAATACAATTATGAAAAACAGGACTCAACAACAAATCATTCAAGAAAATTTTATTTGCACTTTATTTCCGTAGAAATTACATCTGTGACACAGTAATAGTCAAAATATGGGCTAACAGAATTCGCCAGAAGGACCGAAACCCCCTCAACATCCAAGCTGCATCAAACGAACCTTTTTCTAAATTTTAGGTCATTTCTAGAATGCATTATGCTGCCACTAAAACTCTTCTTACCAAACTGGCAAGCATAAAATGCATACAAGCCAGTTTACGGATTATGAAATTTGACTTGTAGCTGCTGAGGAATTTCGGCTCCTCTGAAATGGGCTTGATTTGCTTTCCTCATGCTCTCTCAACACCTTCCAGAGTTTTTTAATATCGTTTGCGACGTTAAGTTTCTATTTGTTGCATTTGGCATGCTGTTTCATTGTGTCCATAATGTTTTGAATCACCCTACGAGTTAGAGATGTACGGGAAATGTGGAAATTATAAAATATGTCTACGTATTTCGTATCATCTTTGATACAGTCGATATTTTCTCGGAAACATTGTTGCATAAAGTGCTTAATGAACTTGGAAGTAAAAAGTAATATTGAGCTGAAAAAGATATGAAATATGCAAAGTATTAAATGTATTTGCATGTCATCTCTAAACACCATAAGTATGCTATGCCACATTTAATGAAATATGGTTTCAAATATTATTTTCTTTCTATTCCTTTCAGAGTGCTGGAGTCGTCGCCCACCACAACATTAAACTAATGCATTTCGAATAAGGTTTCATAAAACCTTTGAGCTTAAATTTCAGGCATAATTTATAATATAAGTAGCTTCTGAAGTTGAATAGACTATTAAAATATAAAATTCAGTAAAGAAGCACTTTTACCTCAGCGGCTGAATATCTTCATGCGTAATGCTCTTAATATATTAACGAAATGAGACATCTGCGCATAGAAATATGCCTTTAGTTCCTGAAAATGTAAAGATTCTTTAATAATTTATGTTTTATCCATAACGCACGAAAATTCTTACTTTGAAGTGAATTTTAAATTCTATTCTTCAAGTATTTTTTAAACAATATACATCTACTTTGTCACACATTTATCTATTATTGAATGATTTCGTTAGTATTATGTGAAATAATAATTTTGTTATAAAATGAAAAATTCTGTTATAAAATAAAGTAATAAAACTGTGAACTCATAACAAGAGGAGAAAAACATGTCTTTTAATGTAGCATAGAAATCAGCGTTGTGCATTGAATAGAAAAACTTAAGCAATTGAATTAAATGTTTCATACTAGTTATAAAATAAAAAAAGTAAAAAAGAATTTTTACATGTGAAATTAACTTTTGAAAAATGAATAAAATATTTTCAACCATACAAAAGGATATAATACATTCCGAAACGCTTTTAAGCAATTTGACATTGTTATTTAAATATTCATATCATAAATTTTGTTCAGGTCAATTTTTTTCAATTAGTATTATTTAAATTTATTTTAATAATCATTGAATATTTATTTTTATTGCACAATAATTAAGTGAAATAGAATATTATATCATCGATGAAACAGAAAATATTTATAATAACCAGTAAAATAAAATATATAAATATAATATTTCACAATTACATGGAATATAAGGGATTCAGTTTCAATTAATAAGTTCTTTAACAAGCACGTGTAGCGGATTTTAATTAATAAATTCTAGCATACCCAAAAATCAAAATCGAAGTTGAATAAAACTTTCATTAAGAGCTTTCTATCCAAACTTTTCAGAGAAATGATTTATTCTCAAATTCTTAATGAATAATGAATATTCCCCTCCTCGTTATTAATCATCGATTGTCCTTCCTGATTATAAATTATCTAACAATTTGTTAATTTCCAATAAACAAGCTTATATAAAGGACGATAAGCTCTAGAAGTTTGTGCAGTGCTGTGATATATATTTTGTTGTCTCATTTATTCGTCTAGATAGATCTATTTAAAATTTGCAGAAGGATTTGAAGGATTAATTCATATTCTTTTATTAAACGTTTGAAATTAAGAAAACACAATAATGTTCTCAATTCATCATGAGATTAAATTATTTCTTGCTTCAGTGAAAAGAAATATTTGAAAAGTATTGGCCAATGATTAATAATTCGTATTATTCTATTACTATTCATTAAGAACAAATTTAAATATACATTTTTTCTGATAAAGCTTGGGTCTTTAAAAAATTTAAGAGAATATAGGTGTATTAATATGGTTTATATGAGTTAAAGGAAATATAAATAAATTAGCAACATTAAAAACAGGAAAAAATATTTAATAATGAAATTATTGGTATTAAAATTATTCAGTTGCGTGCAAAGAAGACATTCTTTCTAGAATTTAATTTGTTTGTCAGGCAACTAAACTTATGTGAACTAATATTAACTTTTCAATAAAAAATGTTCATTCATGCATTCTAAAACAATTGTGCATTAAGTGAAAGAATATGTCCTCGGAATATTTGCGTATGAGAATAGTATTTAAATTGGATGCTAGTTTTCGGTTAAACTGGAGTCTACGGTGCCGCCTTACTTCCTTCCTCTTAGGATCACCAACTTTTTGCCGCCAAGAACGGAGATGAGAGAACATTTGTTTTGGTTGCGCAATTAAGTTTTTAACGGATAACATGCGCGCATGCGCGGAAATTAATCTTTTCATCGGTGTTTTGCACATCACGCTGTATTGCGCCTCGTTTCGATTGGATTGTTTTATTCATCTCTTCGATGTGATTGGTCGATTCATTCGAATTTCAATAAAACTTCGTTTGGAATTCTTTGATTTGAATATCGGTTCATTACAGTGTATGTTATTCTCTGTGTTTCGTTCCTCAATGAATAATCGGAGCTACGAGTATTCCACTATGCTGAAAGCTGAGCCGCTGATGTTTTTTAAGTTAAAAAAAAATTCCCAGTACCCGCTTGAAATGCCGCAGGCATTGCGTGCGAAAATTCTGGTTTTCGAAATTTAAAAAAATCTAGATTCCTAACATTCAATGAAAAAGCGTAGCTACTAGTTTCCTGCAATGCTGAAAGCGAAGTCTCTAATGTTTTTTTAAGTTAAAATATTTGCCCGGTACACACTTGAAATGCTGCAGGCATTGCGTGCTCAATCTCTCCTTTTTAGGTGACGCATGCGCAAGAGAGCAATTAAAAGCGCACTGCACATCTTAAACAGTATTTGGCGACGGCAAATAAAATCGCGCCAAGAAGAATTGGCGAGAAACAGGTGCGCACCGTAGACTGCAGGTTTACCTAATTTTTTAAAACATTTTTCCCCATATATTAACAGATTTTTTTTCTCATTTAATCCGTCAACATGTTCACCCATTTTTGGAATATTAATACACGCGCGGGTCATTTTGAATGCAAATTGATAGACAATTACTCCGTATTTTATTGACTCTTCTAACAAAAAAAGTTGTCCTTAATATATCAATATATTTTATAATATACAGCATATAAGCTGTATTTATGATGCATATGCTATTTTGAACAAGAATAATGAATGTTTAACTTTCCTTTTTTTGAATACGTTTTTCTGTGTTCATTAATGTTTTACCTATTCCATTCATGTATATAAAATAAGTAGTTTTTCTGCATAAAAATATTTACATTATAGAAAAATCATTATCTTACAAATAAAGATACGCGGTTCCTCCTTCACATTTTTTATTGTAAATATTATAGAAAAATTTTGATAATATTGCAGAATAACTATCAAACACAATCATTCTGAAAAGAAAAAAAATGATATTCCTCTTTATTTTAAATTTAAATTTAAAAATATTTCAATTTTTTAAAATTCCCTTCTTCTTTTTTCGAATATGAATATTGTTGTTTAAGATTTTATTTATAGATTCACCTAAATATTTTATACAAAGCTGTCTTTAGATTTCAATAATCTTGTAATATTAAATTTAATAAAGCATTTTTACTGTTATGCATCGTGAAAAATTAGGAAATTTAGCAGTACCGCATTTTACATCTTGTATATGAAAGTTTAAACAACTGAATGCTAATTGAATGCAAAGTTTAACCCTATACATAATGATAATCATGTACAAAAATTTTGAAATCTCTATATGAAATAGGGAAAAAGCCTCAGCACTTCTAAACATATAAGTGAAGACAACCTCAGCATTGAGATTAAACCATTTACTACTGACATTTCTGAATGAATTCTATATATCATGATAAATAAAAATCTAATTAACTTCTGAAATATTAAAGGCACACATTTGAAATTTTAGTGCAATGAATAGCAATGAAACAAGACAATAACATAAAAATCGATATTTTGGTCAATTTTTGGTCTCCTTAATTTGCATTTTCTGTCATAGATATAAAATTCAATGAGTCTCAAACACTAGCACACGCTCGATGTAAATAAGGCTCCAAACCCACAGTGAAAAACGAATAACCAACTTTTCTCTGCTGTGTTACCCTTTGTTCCTGTTGCTTTGTTATCCTTCTTATAAATAACCTATGAAGGTGCCGGATGTAACAGCAGCAAGTTTTTAGAAATTAGGAAAAAAAATTAACAAAGGAGAAATGGTGAGGTCATAAAGATCCCTTGAATTTCCTTGAGGGTTAATTTCAAGAATTTATTCTATAAAATATATTTAACTGAATATAATTTAAAATTTTACATTGAATTTTAAACGACGAACATTTACCCGATATATTGTGAATGATTTTATTTTTTAATCAGAACACATCCTCATAAAATAAGCATATCACAACATTACCTTAAAACAAAATGAAATAAAGAAATATAATAGCTATTTACAAGACAAGAGCATTTTTATTATCAAAAATAAAATATGTTTTGCAATTTATTTTATAGACTTTTAATGCTGTTTAAACATAAAGTAAGTAAGAAATTGATGTCAATGATGGTTTAAAGCAATTGATTTTTAAATGCACTAAATCTGTATTTAATTATGTTCATTTGTAGACCTAAATTTCAAAACATATGTTCTTTCATTTATTTTAAAAATTCTTATTCCTGCCTGTTACATTGATGTATGAGATACATAGTTACATCACGAGTTCGATCCTCAGGCTTCATTATAATAAGTAGCTTGAAAAACCTTATAACTCTAAACTGAAAAACAAAAGTCATTGATTGCATTGCAAAATATGTGAATCTTGATAAATCAGTTATATTGAAGTATTAGAAAAGGAATTTTCTTTAGTGTTATAAATATAAAAATTCCTTTCGATTGTTCTCCTTTTAATAGCTAAAGAAAGAAACCTGCGAACAATTAATTTTAAAGATTAAATTACTGTAAGTGCGAGATATAGTTAGGACAATTTATCTGTTGTATTGCATTTAATAATTATGATTTATTAAAATTTATTTACATTCTTTTCTAATTTTCAAGACTGAAAATTAAATGTTACAAAAAGCATTATTTAAACAAAATTGTTCTTCATCTTGCTTAATTAACACAGAACTCTCACTATTGCTAACCTGTAAAAAGAAAAAATAATGGACGTTCTTAAAAATCCGGTTGCTGATACCGATTCATTAACGATTATTTTGAAATCGTTCTACTTGAAATTAAGGCTAGTAAACTCTGAAAATTATATCAATCAGTTCCGTTCCAAAATATTCAGTTCCTTTGAGGGTTCGATGTTTATCCTTCAAATAAAGAATTTTCGAAAATAGGTTGAATCAAAATATATAGAAAATAGGCGTGCAATTCACACTGCTTTGGAAATGGAATAGAAGAAAAAAAAACAGTTTTGTGGACTCAATTCACAGACAAACAACAGTTATTAAATATCAAAATGTTTCAAAGAATTGCAAAATAGTTAGTTCCTTCTAAAATTATAAGCAAAATTTCACTTAAAAATTATCCTTTATAGATGAACAGAACTATCATGGGTAGGATGTAAAAACATTAATGACGAGGCACATATAAGAGAGAGTGGGATAAAACCGGGTACCCTGGATTCTGGGATTCTTCTAGCGGACAGAAACTGAATTACACTCTACTAGTCAAGAAAAAGGAACAGTCATGGTGATATATTGTAGCTGTTGAATTTACTACGTCTGTGAAGGTTTATTTGTTTTAAGACGTCAACTCTCTAATGTTCGTTTGGTTTTTAAACCACCCTTACTTAATAATCATTACAATTATGAAACTATATTTAGTCCAGCTTATTATACGTTTACTAAGAATTTATACGCTGTCAAACAGTAAAGGTTTACTCCAATAATTGAGCGGTTCTAATTCGTTTCTTATAATCCCTGCTCTCGGGGTAAAACCAGGCACTCCAAGTGGCGTAAGGCCGGGACAGTCTATATTGATGATTCCACTGATTAAGACGATAAAAACACATCAGACGTTGATTGTTTATATTTTAATGCTGTATTTTCTAATTTAAATAAAGAAGAAGGGTTAATCCAATGTAAAAACTATCCCGGCTGTGCCCACGAAAACTGCAGTGGCGCGGAGGAAGAAGACAACTTCTTTGCATCTGAATTTTGTAACTAATATTCTTAAAATGTCATATAAAGTAAAAATGATGGCAACTTTTCTACTCAAAATCGGGTTTTCCTAATTTCTCATAACGTTAACATGTTTACCCGGTTTTACCAAACTAGTGGGGGTAAAACCGGGCGGTTTGACTTTTTCTACCAAAAACTCATTAGTAAAAAAAGCTAGTAAAGCTATTAGTTTTCCTGAAAAATATATTGTACTCTGATAAATAATGAATATTTTAGTAAAATTTGACAAGTTCTATGTCGCATTGTTTAGCTCCAATAAGCGTTCGAGCCTTATGTATCCGGTTTTACCCCTCTTTCCCCTATATTTATTTTATTGCACTTTATATTTCTTAATATGATTCAAATTTACGAATAAAATCATACACAGCAGCGTCCTGGCTTCCCCAGTTCAATCATATTAGATTTACTCCAATTATTTCCCGCAGAATCCGTTTTAAAATTTTAAGCACACTTGATCGGATTAAAGGCGTTAAGTTAAGATCGATGCTTCGGATCAACATAGCCGATTAACGGCGAATGTTTACCATCCTCGTTTTACATAATTTTCACCACAATTTTAATGTAGCAAAGTCTCTTCAATGATGAATTGACTTTCTTCTAAGAACGTGTAATTTGCGTTAGGTGGCTTGTTCATTACCCCACTAATGGCGACGATTCGTTGGTTTTACACATTAAGAAGATTGATGACAGAGTTTGCGAAGGTACACTTTTCGATAATCTAAGTCGGTAGTAATTGGTGTGAGACGTTCCTCAGCTTGTCGCTTTGCAACTGGATTACTGACTTGAAAGATCGCCAGGATTTCAGCGACGTTCTGTTAGAATTTAAGAAACATTTCCACGCGTTGGTTCAAGGATTCATAAACTTAAAAACATTCTCTAGAGTATGAATTCAAAACCTTTTTCCACTATTAAACTCTTTTCCATCAAAGGTGTCTGTGAAAACTTTGCTTATGATTTCATATATGCAAAATAATTATTATTTACAGTGTAAGTTAATAGTATTAAAAGAATGATAATTAGAAGTTCACTCAAAGCCCTATTTAAATTTATAAATTTCGAAAAGAAGATTCCACGCATAAGTTGAAGATTCCATAAGCTCAAAAGTGTGGTATTAGCAGGATGTAATCTGATAAGAAATGAGAGGATTTATGAAACTCTCTCGCATGTTTGCTTAAGGATTCATAAGCCGAACACATTCTCTAGAACATGTGTTGTTAAATATTTTCCACAAGTTAACTTTCTCCCATCAAAGAATTTTGTAAACATTTTCCCATGATTCGATATTTGTTGGAAAAATAAGTCGTTATTTATAGTGTGAGTTAGTAGGATTATAAGAAGGAGAATACAAAATTTAAACAAGGCCTTTTGGAATTTGCAAATTTCAAAGAATATATTCTTCTTATAAAATCAGGATTTAATCAGCTGTAAAGCATTCTTTAGTGTGTGTTTGTGGGGGGAGGTATACTCCGGCACGTAATTAAAGAACGAGAGTCCTCTCCAGATTAAGGATTTTTTAAATTATTTCCGTCAGTGAACCAATTTCCATCTAAAGCGAAAATTGTTGTCATAATTCTATGTATATATATGACATCCGTTCATGCCCCCGTATCTAGGACGGATATCTATGGACATGAAGTGGAAGCATAACACAAAAATTTCAAAAAAGCAATTTAGCAACCTAAAAAAAAGAACAATTTTGAAATAAATTAAATAAATAAGGAAGAAAAATTAAATAATAACAGAAGAGTTCAGAGTGTCACTAGAAAGACTTTGTGTCTTAAGGAATATTTTTTAGAGTCTATTGTTTGACCATGATCATATTATTATGCCTATATCATATTTTCATATTCAAACTTGGAGGTTGATGTTCTTTATTGAACTTCGTAATCGATGAAAGAATGAAGCTGGAAATTGTAGTTGGCAGATCTGACATTTAAGGATCTGGATCATCTGATTATGGTTCTGGACTGAAAAAATGACTGTTGGCAAGAATAAACCTAATAATATTGAAAATTTTATTTTTTGACCTTTGCAATTCCATATCATCTAGATAAACTAATTATTGTAAATAGTTTAAGTTAATATTATCAAAAAATGAGAAGAACATGTTTTGTCAAAGATAGCTTTTAATTCTCAAATTTTCTAAAAATATATTCCACTCAAAGGTTCAAGATTTAATGAGCTCACAAGTATTATTTAGTAGAGTATAATCCGATCCCGAAAGAAAATTAAAGAAGAAGAATTGCATTCAACAACGTAAACAAGTATCTTTCTGACAGATCTAGAATGAATGTTCATTTCCACCCTCTCTGTACATGTAAGACTTCACTATTATTAACCATGACTTTAACTCGAAAACATCCCTTTCTCATTAATATTAATTCACTGTATCAACTGACAACCATAAATTATTAACAATGTACAGTTTTGAAAAATGATAATTGCGAGAATTAGCCTGTTAAATCACTTGGCCAATAAAAATTCTGGATACGTATTTGCTTTACTTTCCTCAGAGTTAAGAATTCATTGTTGAACACGAGACGGTAAAAGTAACTTTCCCCTTTGACCGTTTAATGTCTATTCCAAAAGCTGTAATCGTAAATTAATGTGCCTAATTCTTTGGAATGCAGATAGCACTTGAAATGAACGTTACTTCCCTGCATGCTACATGAACGAGCCACGTATACTTCTTATCATTCATTCTACCTTTATCTTTAAATACAAATAAAGAAGACACATGCGACATCCTGGAATGGATTATTTCCATCTATAGAAATACATAAATTTTTACTTATTTAGTCAGACATTGTGCAATACTTTTAAACTGTAAAGAAATAAAGCTCAAGAATTTAAAAGATATTTCCGATTATCATCAACAACAAATCTTCATATTTCTGTATATCATCATTCAATAAAAACCATTTATTTTATATATAATTTTTAATTGTGATGAATTTGCAATCACATTCTCTTTAAAAATTGAAAACAGGCGAACCCAACGTGCATTACAAAAATAATGCATGTTATAATTACAGTAAACAACGGTTTTAACATAAGTGTTCTTAATCATGTTTTTAATGAGAAAATTCGCTTAGTGTTAATGTGTAAAGAGAAAAAATTAAAATATGTCGCAAAAAATTGTTTCTTAACTAATTTTCTCTGACAGTGCTACAAATTGCCTGAAACTAAGATTCTCGGTTTTAGAGGGTAAATTTTGATTGAAAATGTTTCAAGAACTACTGGAAACCTTGAAGGAATATGTGTGTTATTTTTTGGAAAATTAGTTTTCATGAATAGCTGAAAGCCAAAGTTATATCCGTCACTTCGGATTTTGATATATTTTCACAAATTCAAATAAATGTCCATGTAAAAAAAACATTATATTTGTTGTGAAACTGATAAACTTTTAGTTCTTTGTTTAAATTTCAGAGTGAAATATCTGCAGACTTGAATTTCCAAACTCCCTATCATCGTTGCCGTTATGGGAGAAAGTCAGCTTCAATACTCGAAAGTAGCGGGTCCGAGACCAATTTTGCCGAAGATTCACTTTGAACTGTTAAAAATATCGTGACTTAGTGTCATCATGCTATGTGGTAATTTTTTTTTTGGGGGGGGAAGGGTACCGCTTAGTTGTGTTCTCGTTATCTAACCACAATTCAAGAACTACGAGATCCGTCAAAAAACCTTATTGTAGCTTTTAAAAAATTCAGTACGTTTATTTAACTGAACTAAAATCCATATTAATAATTAGATCAGTTTAAGAGTCAGAAATATAAGGAGGATATTATCAATAGGCAATATAGTAAAATATATCATAGCAGTTCCATAGCAATATACTTATTTGTTATGAAATCTGACGTTGCATCACAGCGTTTCAAAATATTATCCTTTATAATTTTGGATTCCTACCCTACGCATCCTACTAAAAGAGCAATTTCACACATTGGAGCATCCAAATGATGATGTCAATACTTGTTTTCGAAAATTTTGCATATTATCTTTTCCTCTATACCTAAAATATTTTAGGACATGTTTTTGGTGGTAAAATTTACATGGTAAACCTTTCAAAATATTACTTTACAGATATGCCTACTGCTGGTTTGAATGAAAAATGTCTCTCATAAGAAACTACTCATGAAAAATTTTAAATTTCATTAATTTGAAATTTCATTTGGCATGATTTTAATTTCGAATAAGTTGATCAAATATCTAGTTATTTATCTATTATTTTTAAATGAAAAAAACTTAAATTGAACTAGCTTGTATCTCTTAACATATTGTTTCAAAAATGTAGTGTCGTTCTCCTGCCTTGCTAGTTTTATGGTTGGGAAGAGAGTTTTATAGGGGTAAGTATGGAATGCCGGCAGCCGCCAATAATGGACCCCTGAGCTTGCTGACGGATTTGGCGACTTTGGCGACAAATCGAAGATTCCCGAAAATGCAATTCTTTTGTCGATATCACTATGAGGAGTCGAGATCCGGATTTCTACAGAGATTTCTATGTGACGTCACGCACTGTCAGAAACACTATAAGTACACGGCGGTAGTATTCGACGGAGAACGTGTTTGGAGTGCAAACGACCTCAGGGATCACTTGGACTTTCGTCTGCAGTGCGAGCTGGAAAGCTGGTGAGCTGAGCATTATTGAAAGTGCTGTTACTATCATTTTAGTGATTAGTTGTCTATTTGCGTTGTAAATCTGTATAAAACCTATTGTTCCTGTTACCTGTTCATCGTGTTTTCCTGAATATTTGTGGATAAACCGTCATTCTCCGTTATCGTGCTTGTTCGACTGCTTCTGCCATACACCAACAGGACGATTTTCTTAACATAATCTTAAATTTCATTAATTTGAAATCTCATTTGGCAGGATTTTAATTTCGAATAATTTGATCGAATACTCGTAATTTATCTAGGACTTTTAAATAAAAGAAATCTTGAATTAGATCTCTTTACATATTGTAAGCTATATGGTCTACTTTTTACTTTCATGGTTCACTTTATTATTCTACACGTTTTGCGTCTATAAAATGGAAAAATCCATTTAGATTAAGCTTTTAGCTAAAAATTATACTGACTAATAAATTAACTGAATTAGAATAAAATCAAATAATTATTACTTATGTAACGGGATTTTAACTACTTAACGGTTTTGTTTTTCTTCCATCAAATTAAATGACATATTCTGCTTTGAGAGTGAAATTTATATATAATTCTTAAGATGCTTATGAACTCCAAGTAATTTTTATAAGGAATTATAAGGATCATGAATGACATAATTTTACCTTATAAGTTTAAAAATACGATAACTAGATCCACAGACATGTTAGTTAAGTAAAACTAAGTATAACTAGGAATTTATTATAAATCTTCAAACGAAAATGTAAACTTCATTTTCTGAAAATTTTAATTAAAAAGCTTTCAAATAGATATTTAAAACAACATTAAAACGAAGCTTGCATCTAAATTAAAATTCAAATATAAGCTTTCAAAGCAAGAAATTCGCTGAAAAATATTTTTCGATCAAAAAAGATCTTAATATGCTCTCTGAAAAAGCATTATTAAAAACAGTAGGGATGAGGAAAACTAAATAAAACAATTCATATTTCATGAAAATAAAATTGAATGCTTTTAGAATAATATATTTTAATATCTGTTTGACAGTAATAAATTATACTCTATACGTTTCATATCTTTTTATTTTATTTCAAATATGGATGAATTTCTTCGTGTGATCTGAATCACAATGTAAATGTTTTTCAAATAAAGAAGTGTGCAACAGCAAGAAAAATAAAATCAATTCTTCATGTTTATTTCAATTATAAGCAGTGTAAAAATTTAAAACATCTCGAGTTTCACTCGCGTTGAGATCAAAGAAAACGCATGTCTAAATCAGTGTTTCTGAAAATATTATCAACAATTCTCCGTTTAGATTCTTCGAAGGTTGAATAATTTAATATTCAGAAATTCCATTGCAACGTTTGCTCTTCATCAATTAACTCGAAATGAAATATCTTCTGAAAGTTTCATTAAGATATCCATGTTCCAATAATATTTAAATGTATATTCTTGGCTTATTTATTTATGAAGAATGAAGTTGGTTTCATTACATTAAGAAAGAAAAGTAAAATACATAAAGTCAATAAATATTTCATTACAATCCATTATATAACCTCTACTGGGATTCCCAAATGACTCTCGTTAAATATCATAAATGTGCATTCCTTTTAATTTCTCTCGGTAAAACAGAATTTTTTTGAGAACTTTCGCGATGATCGCTTTGATTGTAAGTGCTATTGAATTGTTCATTAGAGCACTTATATTTGCAAAATAAATGCTCGAGAATTTCGTATTATTCTATGTTTGTTCCCAAAAATAAAATATTTTTAATGAGTTCTATGAAACGAGAGTGGGAGTTTTTCTGTTTCAGGCTTTAAAATGCGCACAAAAAATTTAATTAAGTTTTTATGAATGACAAAAATATTTAATTACTTAATTTAAAAGATGCAAAATGTGAAGTTGCTTTTTATGCCATTATGTTTTCCCAACTTGGTTATTTTTATTTTACCTCTAAAAATTCGAAGTTGTTTCCTTTTATTTTCAAAACTAATTGTGCACTTGTTTAACAATCAGAACATCTCTGTATTAATTATTTTGACAAATTTAATCAATAGCATGAAAGGTAATGACAAAATGAATGCTAATTTTGATTTTTTTATTAGGACCTTAAATTCGAGGAAGAAAGTTTAGTTTTACGAGCAGTTATTAAATGCTTCGGAAAGTAATCTGAAAAAGTAACATATTATAACCAATGGACACAATTCAATAAATTTAAAAAATATTTCCTTTTATACTTAATTATCTCACGCAATATTAGGATACTTCCACAAATTAGGATTTAGGGATTAAGGATATACTGAAAATACGACATTTCAAAATATATCTGCGCATATATGGCCCAGATATTTCAATTCTACTTCTTCAGACTACGATGTATGTCTGGATATCTGTTAAGATGTCTCTCTACAAGCTTCAATATGAAGCACTAACACCTCAGTTTCTAGTTTTTGAATTTTTTTTGCACAGCATATTTGTAAAATTTGTTGAAGTAATCTTGCATAACGTACACGACAATTAAGCAAAGTATGCATAAATTTTATAATAACTTAAAACACAACTGTTATGTAGATGGAAATTCTAGTTCTATAGCCACAGTTATGTCAATGCAAATATACCATGAAACAAATTTATGAAAACAATGAAGGGATTGTTGGCACCATTGATTATTAGTCATTGGAACGATTGAAAATTTAATAAATGGATTATTTTTCATGAATAAAAGAAAAGAGAGAATGGGACAGAGTAAGAGATATTGAAATAGCGGATGCGTGTCCAAACATGGCACCCCTGGAATCAAAGTTGTAGACGACATTGGATATTATAAATTGGACATTAACTTATAATATACTGCTATTAAATTTGTTCTTGTAAAAATAAAACGCAGCCATATTTCTTTATTGAATGGCATTAAGTACAAAAGTTTAAGTATTCTTTTATTGAGTTAAATGAAGATTCTTGTTTCTAGAGATTTCTGACAGCTTAGATGAAATGCTGTTTGAAATGAGAGCAGTGCTTCTAAAACGTTTTATACTCGCATTCGATCTTCTGCTATAAAAAATATAGTGCCCCAACCCATTATAGAAAAATATTTCAGCGACCCCGAATAGCTATGTATGCGTTACACTTAAAGCGTGGAATCCGTTATTTCGTAGAATAACTAGGTATTTCGTGAATTACCTAGTTAATTTCAATCCGTTATTTCATAGAATAATTAGGTATCATGAATTACATAGTTGGATATCTAGTTATTCTATGAATTAACTCAATTATACGCTTTAACGGTAACTTATGCATGAAAAAGATAATTAAATGAATATATAAATTAAATTTAAGCTAAACAAAATTTTATTAAACATCAATATTTGTAAATTTAGATGAAATGCTTTAAATTAAGACGCCATTATAAATTGCTTATTATTTTTTTATTAAAGAACTGAACAGAAAGATTCTCTTTCAGAAATTTAGCAACTTCGAAATTCATTTCATATCACCCGTTTGGGGTCAGGATGCACAGTTTAAGACCCCCTGATTTATAGAATAGAATATGGAATACAGGAACGAGTCTATGTACAGTCTCAATAGAATAGGAATTGTGGTGATGGATTGTGTAGCAACTATCTCATAATTAGCACAACAGCGAAGGGTAATAACATGTTGCACAATGCTTATTAGCATAGTTTGACGACAATTACGACATCATTGACCTTCATCTAATCATCCGATGATTGTATCTCCTTTATCTCTCTACTCGAGACGTCACATATTACAGCAATACAACGACTTACGGGAAAACATCACCCAATACATTTTTCTAAGGATCCTATGTAGAGATTTTGTATCCATAGCAGTTCTTTCTTCATTAATACTGTACAGCAGAGTTTCCAAACATGTGGGAAACGTACCCCTGAGGGCTCGCTATGGCTCAGTTAGAGGTAAGCGAAAATAATGCTGATAATGGAAGTAAATACAAAACATAAGGTATTAAAATGAAAAAGAAAAGTTATATAATTTTGTTACCTCAATTTCGTGTGAAAAATGAAAATTTCGCTAGCTTCAAAGGTTATTGGTATACAGCCTGTATACAAATATCTCAGTAATCCTGGTGCCACTGCAGACATGGAATTATATAAATCTTTATTTGAATATAATTTCTTAAAACTCATGAAACACACTCATTAATAGCATTGAAATCGTCTTCCTCATGATTGTTGACTTTTACGATGAATAATTGCTAGCTCTCAGCATGAGTTTATGCGAAATTATGTCAATGCTGTTTTCATATGGTTTGCTAATTAATTAATAATTTTATAAAAATTGGAATAAAATGTAAAATTAAAAAATACTACAGTTGTTATAAAGTGAATGTGAGTCGTTTGACTTTTAGACTAACCAAATTACTGAAAATTATTAATAAAAATTTCTTTGCATGGAGAGATGCTTTAGGGGCACATGGAATTAGGGAGTATTCATAAACAAAAGGCTAATCTAGGGGTACAAAAGAGAAGAAAAGTCTAGGAGTCGCTGTTGTAGAGAAAAGCATCTAAAAATCGTATTATTGTACTGATTAAATGGACACAGTTATAAAGTGAAATTACTGTTTATTCACGGTTTTGTCTTTGACATATCAGTAATTATGAGCAGTTTGAAGTATTTCATTGAGGTTTGGAATCAGAATGCCTATCATTTCTAGAAAAATGTAATAGGTGAATATTTAAGTGCATCAGCGTTTAACAACTATATAACTCTTTGATCATAAATCATCTAATCATGAATCATTTGATAATGATTCATGATTAAATAAATGAATCATTATCAAATGATTCATGATTCATTTGATAAGAAATTAACGCTCCTTTTTTGCATGATGTTTCTTTTTGTAGTCCACTGAATGTGTGTGGTATGACTGTTTAAAGCTTGTAACAAGCATTGCTATGCGTAGCTATTACTGTCAAATTGCACTTTAGAAACGTACTAAATCTACTTAGAATGTTATTCCATGGATAGTTATCTAAGTATCACGCCAAGTATAAAGTCTGCTCAAAGGGAAATTTCAACATGCGAAGTTCAAACTCATATATTAGAAATTTAATCTATTTGCAGCTCATATCATCTTTTGCTCTGAATTTATATTAATGACCCAAATCTTCATAGATGCTGCAATTTATAAGAGAACGAGGAAAATTTTAATAAACTTCAATCTCAATCTGAAACCATGGTCTTTGATTAGGTGAGATTCGTTATAATGATGTTCTATTGTTACATACGTCATATTACAATTCCTGTAACATTTATTCGCTGCCCTTAGTGCAGAGGTGGCGTATGCCAATTTTAAAAAGACCAAAGTTAATCGTTTCATGTAACACGAGCTTACATTTACTTAAATTATCTAAATGAAATTTTTAATGTTCAATTAATTATCCTTACATTTTAATAATTTCAAAATTCATTTTCCTTTTATAAGTTACTGAAGAATGAATTGTATCGTTTTCATATTTTTCCAACAATTGTAACATTTTTACCCAATCTAATAGGTGTATTTAGCTAAAAAGGTCAATAGCAATGTTAAAATATAATTTTCATATAAGCGCAAATGATGAAGACAATAATAATATAACATATATTATTATTTATAAAAATAACTCTCTTTTATTACAAACCTTTAATTTGAGCAATTTTATTAAACGGAAGTTACAAGCTCATTTATATCAGATTGCAAGTAAAAAAAATTAATTTACCGATACGGAATATGTGATCCATACTTAGGGATTTTACTCCAGAGCATAGGGAATTTCAAAACAGTACCAGAAAATACTTTTACAGAAGCTTATTAATTTGTTTCTCTGAAAAATTAATTTGAAGTTTTATGGATTTTCTATTTTAGATAAATTTTAAATCAGACATTAAAATAATTTGGCTAATTTGCGTTCATTTCATTCGGCTGCAGACAAAAGGGTCGCTAATAACACTCCATCTAACTTTAATGTCTGTTCGCATAAAGGGACTAATAAGGTGCGAAACAAGGATGGTATCCTTAATCGAATGTATTTTGACAGGATATCATCCTTCACGATCTCCTATCATAAAAGCCTTAATCTAACAAAGCAGCCGTTGCTGTGAAATGTAAAGATATGTATTTGGGCATGAATCAAATATCGCTTAAATAAAAATTGTAAGTGTAGCAGGGAAGGAATATCTTGAAAACGAAATCGTTAAATTGAACGTACTTCCTCATTTTCATTCAAAATTCTCTTCGCAAGGTTGTCAATAGAACCGTGAGAGGTATCTTTTATCTCTTGCTATGAGTCGTAAGAGAATTACTCAGAGCTTGATGCCTTGCCTTTTCGTCACATAAATCACTAACTGGGAGCATTTTGCGCTCCAGTAAAGCGCAATGATCAGACCATCTCTCAATTATTTATCCCTTAGAAGCTGATATGTACGCACGCTGGATTAGTTCACCTTTGTGAATTTTTCGGGGAGTGAATCAAAATTGAGAGCTTCCTGGGATACATTGTTCAGCAAAATTTTTCCATAAAGTCGTTTAAGTACAGGAGAGATGGAAATAAGTGTAGAATAAATTTATAGATTGAAATCTTTGAGGATGAAATTGGTACATGATATAAAATAGTATCGATTCTGACAAATTAAGAACGAAAGAGACAAACGATTCTAATAATAAATAAAAAAGATTTTTGTAAAAGTTTTCAATATGTGCTTAGTAGGCGTTTCCTTTGTAAATTTACGGGCATATTGAGTGGAATAAGCGTAGCATGAGGTAATGCATGGAATTCTTTTCTTTGCATTGTATAAGGTAATGCCTATGTGTTAGATTGCAAATATTGCATCAACATCATTTTTCGGTTTTGTCAGTATTTTTAATTAATTTAATTCTTTGCCACTAAAGTTTATTTCATCTCTTGTGGCAACTTTGGCAAATTTTGAAATTCAAACGATAATTTTAGCCGTTTCATTTAATTTCTAAATTTTACTTAATTATTTACTTTGTTTTCGATTTAATTATTATTTGTCTTAACTTTTGTTGTTGTTTCCATTAAGGTTTCAACTTTATTAATTTTTAAATTCAAATTTTGCTACGGGACTATTTACTCGCCATCTTGTTGCGGATGAATTTAGATGTTATTAGGTTTTGACGTTCTTGACTGAAGGTGTTTTTTCCGTTATGAAAGCAGATTCCTTTGTCTTTTCGTTTGAATATTTTGAAGGGATAGCACGCATCCTGGAGGCTCCGAGACCGTTGGGATTTTTTTCCTTCGGTTCTCGTCCTCTCAGGCATGCAAGCAGTAGATTAAATCTGTTGGTTAAAAAAAATCTACAAAAGATCTAAAATGTTGAATTTAAATAAGAAATCAACAGGCGGCTTATGTTTGAACTGATCTTCCTTTCGTTGTCTTGGACTATTCGAGCATTTAAATGTTAAAAATGTCACGGCATCAAATATTGGGCGGCAATAAAATATATTGGATGGGAAAGCTAGGATATTTATAAAAACATTGAAGCAAGGTAGATGCCCAGAAATATAATTTAAATTAATATATATATTGAACAATTAATTAATTCTGGGTACTAAAATATTTAACACGATAATAAGAAATTCTAGCAATACTGATATAATCACCTACCTTTGCTGACCTGAAAACCCTAGCTACTTAATTAAAAGTCAATTTGCATACAATGGTAGTACAATGCATAAGAACAATTAAAGAAAAACAAATTTATTAAAATTTAAATATTTTTTATTAACAATTTTATGGATACTAAACTGCCAACAATTTTAAGATATGAATATAAAATTAGCAAATTTTACTGTTGATGCACACAACATCAAATATATGAAATCTCACAACTATAAAACAGAAAATATATAAAAAAAACACAGATATCTATTCTTTACCAAATTAGCAAATGCAAAAAAGGAAACACTCTCATAACGGCCATTTTGATATTCGAATGTACTGAATGAGACATTAGTAGTCTCACAATGAATAATCTTTATATGCACTGAAAAATGAACCTTTCATTGATTTGAACTTTCGCGCACTATGTATCGTTCCACATAACGGATTTAAATCAGTTGAAGCAAGGCATTTCTTGGTTTTGCAACATCACTTGCGGCCAATATTAGCATGGGAAAATTTAGTTTTCTCCGATCGATTTTTAGTTGACTTTGGAAATCTTTCTTGCTCACATTATTTGTTTCACAAGTGGCGTCTCTCGTTCACAAACAACAGAATCGTTGCAGATGGTAACACTCGCACAAAACTGTAATTTCCATCACGATCACACTACTTTCAACATTTTGTAAGTCATCACTACTGTTCGCAAAATGAAGAGCACTTAATATAATATCGCCATTCCAAAACGCAAGAAAAAAAAGCTTCAGTCCAGCATGAACTCGAATAGTCCAAGACAACGAAAGGAAGATCAGTTCAAACATAAGCCGCCTGTTGATTTCTTATTTAAATTCAACATTTTAGATCTTTTGTAGATTTTTTTTAACCAACAGATTTAATCTACTGCTTGCATGCCTGAGAGGACGAGAACCGAAGGAAAAAAATCCCAACGGTCTCGGAGCCTCCAGGATGCGTGCTATCCCTTCAAAATATTCAAACGAAAAGACAAAGGAATCTGCTTTCATAACGGAAAAAACACCTTCAGTCAAGAACGTCAAATCCTAATAACATCTAAATTCATCCGCAACAAGATGGCGAGTAAATAGTCCCGTAGCAAAATTTGAATTTAAAAATTAATAAAGTTGAAACCTTAATGGAAACAACAACAAAAGTTAAGACAAATAATAATTAAATCGAAAACAAAGTAAATAATTAAGTAAAATTTAGAAATTAAATGAAACGGCTAAAATTATCGTTTGAATTTCAAAATTTGCCAAAGTTGCCACTAGAGATGAAATAAACTTTAGTGGCAAAGAATTAATTTAATTAAAAATACTGACAAAACCGAAAAATGATGTTGATGCAATATTTGCAATCTAACAATATGCTTTACTTGTTGCGAAATCTTTTTAATGCTTTATCTGCTCTGTAACTTAGCTTTAAATAGAACTTTGATCATGCTTATTTAGTTTATGTTGTATTTCTTTTCCTTAATTACATATGTATATTTATAAGTTTTATTTTAAAAATCGAGCCCTTAATAAAGTTAAGAATTAACACCATTTTCCTTATGAAAGTTTTGACAAAATTCGAATTCGTGATTTTCTGGTCATAACGTTAGCAACACGCCCCTGTGTTGCTTGCATTCTAATATTATTCCTGTTTAATTAATCAGCCTAGATGGCTCAATAACATCACCTATTACTGATTTAAAAATGAAGAATTAAAATACATTATTGCAAATTATATCAACTCATAATTAATTTCTCATATACAAATTCTGTCTGAAAACGACGGGATCGGGTTTCGATCTTGGAACCTTCCGCACCTGAGGCCGGAACCATAGCACCAATCCAACGCCGCCCACATCACTAGAAAGGTTATTTTCTTTTTTGAGGCAATACACAGAAAATATACGCATAACTTCAAATATTTAAGAAAAGTTAAGATTGACAGAATATAGGCTTTCCCAAATATCTTTCATTCTTAGAATTTCTAAGCTATCACTAGAATATTTTCTAAACTAGTTTCTTCTTTATCTAAATTTTATAGGATTTACGTGTTCAAACTGAAAATAGAGTGTTAAAATGAAATAGTAAGAAGAAAAATTCTTCAGTTCCTTGAAGGTAATTATTTTAATTGCTTACTGTTCTAACACCAAATTAGAAAACTGAAGTGACTGGAAATATGAGTGAAATTTTTAACTCTATTATACATAGTATCCAATCAGTGTCTCCTTTCTCACCCTGACGTGCTTTTACAGAATTCGAAGAGACATGAGTAGAAAATCCGTTCTTTAATCCTTCCAATGTTCATTAACTGTACTCAGCCATTCCAAACGCATAATATTATTCGACACAAAACGGCTTTTCGGTTCAACTCTTAATACTCTTTAAGACATTATTATTTGAAAGGTCTGGATAGTTTTCTGCTCCATAGGAGATCAAATAAATTCTAAATCGAGAAACATAAACCTTCCTAAATAACTATTAAATTCTTCTCCCGAATTCTGAGTTTCTCATTCCAATTTTAAAGTTATTTAGCTTCGATTAAACAAAATTCTTTTGTAAACATAGTACACTTAACCCATCAATCGCTAGTGTTGCGTTGATGCAACGGTCAAAATAAAAGCTTATAAAAATTAACTACCTAATAAATTTTATATTAATTTTGAGTAGGGCATAATATGGAGAAAGTTTCATCAAAAAATATTTGCCTTTATATGTGATTTTATTTTTAAAATCGAGTTTCGTACTCGATGTATTTTTAAACCAAAACTTTTGACTTGGTCTTTTCTTAGAAAGAAAACTAAGAGAGAAACCTCGGTGTTAGAGGTGATCTATTGTTAGTCAAGGTCACTGCCTATCACAACATTCCATGAATCAGTTGTGTATGGTTTTGTGGAGAAGGAAGGAAAAACAGCTGTTACGTTCGCGCAACTTCAGCAGGAAACGGGTAGTTCAGTTCCTTACTTGCGCCGATATATGTTGTGGTAGATTTCTCATTCTGACAGTACGAAATGCCTAGAACGAGATATCTTACGCTAGAAGAAGCTGTTGAAAGACTTTTTGAAGATGATACAGATGATGCTGAACAGAGTGACATCGTTATTCTTGTTTGTCCGCCAGAAACCTCAGAAGCAAGTGATGAAGAAGAATTAAATGATAATATATCGAATCATGACAATGATGATTTGCCTTGCGATACTGCAGGTGAAATTTAAGTGCACTAAAAAAAGAAGTTTTAGCCCTCTAAAAGAAGTTGTAGTCGTGCGAAAAATATAAAACACCGAAAACTGAACATTTCAAATGGATAAAAAAGTAACCACTATATCCTAGATCGCAATTTTAGCTTGCAGCAAAGTTGCAGCAAGTTTGACACGGAGAGCGTGCAAGTTTGAAACAAGTCATTGCAAACGACGAAGTCACCACGCGTCGAACTCGCAGCAAGCTTGTTGCGTCAACCTCATTGCAAAATATACCGAAAACAGAGTACGCAGACGAACTTCAGATTCGAACCCGCGACAACCCGCTTCCTAAACTGTCGCCTTAGCCACTCAGCCAGCTGGACCTCGATTGCAGATGACAGATTGCGCTAATACAGCGTGCATCTACACGTTTTATTTTAAACTGTCTTCTTGATTTCATTAATTTTTAAAAATTTTGAGTTGAGAATATGATTTGAAGTCAAAGGGAGAGCGATTTTCGCCTATAACTACCTTTTGCTAGTGGAATAAATTATGAATTTAGGGTTCAAAAGTAATTACTTTTAAAAATGTGAGACACAAAGTAAGTTATTATTTTTCAACAAACATTGACTGTTTTTTAGGTTTAATTTTGTTTATGAACGTTAAAATTTCAACATTAAGAAAAAGGCGATATATAGTTTCCTTCACAGTGCGAGTTCTATATTTAGTAAAAAGATGGAGAATATTTCAAAAGTGAGTTTTTTTTATAAAAAAGACCTAGTTAGTTTTTTCAAATTATCATTGATTTATTGAATTAATAAAAAGAAGGAGTATCTAGGAGATGCTATCAAAAATCGGATGTTTTTTGAAACAGAGACAAAGATCAAACTTTTCAGAAAGTTCGTTGCAAAGTTGTCGCGTCAAGTTTGTCATGACAAGCTAATATCAAGAAAAATCACACTTCCTGCAAGTGTACATGGTATCTGGGATATACCTCAGTCGAAAAATGAAGAAAAAGACAGAATAGAAATTGTGAAAAACAAAATACAGGGTAATACTTATTGAGAGATTTTTTATCCTTTTTTTCTGATTTTTTTTCACTTCTCGTTGAACAGACAAACTTGTATGCCAGGCAAAGAAAAAATCGCCTGGTTTTATGGCATGCAAAGCTTACATGACACGATTTATTGGAATACTAGCTAATTCAACGCAGAGCATCTGCGCTCGATTGTACACATACCATGATTTTCCTGACATTTCTAGAGCCAAAATGATCATTCAGCGCTCCAAGAAAATTGGCCAAGACAAAAAGAAGGTGCGCATAATAGAAAAGTGGCCAATGTACAATGCTCACAAAAGTAAGTTCCACGATGTTCACCTCAATTTTTGATTGACACGATTTTATCCTCGCTGACTTAAACTACTATTTTGATGCTGATCTAAACGTTCTCTGGCTCACCTAAGCTCATCTGCTCTATTTCTAACTGATCTCTTTTGAATAATTTAATCCGAAGTTTCATTATATTGTAAGAAATATTGTGAATTCATCTTAAATTCTTTTTTTGAGAGAAAAAGTTATTATACACCATAACGAATATAGTAACGAGCTATGACTATGAAATTATGCCTAAAATGGAAGAGGATACAGGTTTTGTTTTGTAAGCAATCCGATCGTTGTGATTGGCAAAAGAGAAATTAACCACTTTTCTGTGCCCCGTAGTTTAGCGTTTTATAAATATAGATTGCTGCTTACGAGAAATAATCGTTACCTCAGGAATAAATGTACTGGTCTCTTGATAAGGATATTTCTGCTCCTATTGCGCGAGATTCGATGTCATGTTTGCAATACAGGAACATGAAACAGAATTTGCATTTGGCTGACAACAATCAAATCAATAATAGTGATAAGTTGTATAAGGTGAGACCGTATCTAAACTTGCTAAATAGAAAGTTTCAACAATTTGGTATATTTTCGAATGATTTGAGTATTGATGAGCAAATGATTCCTTATCAAGGTAAACATTCTGCAAAAAGGGTTTTAAAAGGAAAAATATTATTTGGATACAAACCTTGAACTCTTGCATCATCCGAAGGATATGTATGCCACTTTGATATTTATTCGGGTCAATCGACGGGACCAAAATCATCCGAATATGAAAACTTCGGTCTTGGTGGAGGAGCGGTATTAGATTTATTGAGTGTTGTTGAATCTCATGGTAATGACGCTATTTACATTGATAATTTTTTTTACCTCTTTTCATCTTCTCTGTAATCTAAAAAATGAAGGTCTCAGTGCTACAGGTACAATACATGAAAAGCGCATAGAAATGTGTCCACTGGAATCGGTAAACTGTATTCGAAAGAAAGATAGGTGTTATTACGATTTTCAGTACGGAGAGAAAAAAAAGGATCATTGTTGTTCGATGGAATGGCAATTCTGAGGTAATTCTTGGCTCAACGTTTGAAAACATTAATCTAGTTGACAATGCTTCCCGTTATTCAAAAATGCAAAAGAAAAAAGTTCTTGTGCATCAACTTCGTCTTATTGACCAATGCAACGCCAAAATTGGAGGAGTCAATTTAAGCCACAATTTAGTAAAGAATTACAAAATAGCTATTCGTGGAAAAAATGGTGGTGGCCAATATTTACAAACTACATAGATGTAACCTTGGTAAATGCGTGGAAAATATCAAGATTGTCTACAAGTGAAAGTAAAAAGTCTGTCTTGGATTTTCGACGGAAGGTTACATTATTTCTTCTGCAAACTCCCTTTGAATGTAACAAGTTAGCCAAATGTAAATCAGCAACTGGAAGACATAGTAAATTTAGAATTCAAAAGTCACTGCATGCAGAACATTTCATCATAAGACATCGAAGACAACAGAAGACTACGCTGCAAACAATGTCATAGTCAGACTGTTTATAGAGGCAATGTTTGCAGTGTAGCTTTGCATCATGATTGTAGTGAAGCCTTTCACGTGTGAAACTATTTTCACAAATAAGTAGCAATTTTTAAAAGAAAAATATGCTGAAATTTGAAAATAAATTAATTATCTGTAAAGTGATTTGTAGCTATCTGAAATGTAACAAAACTGAAAAAGGTTTTCCCCAGCGTTCAATTCTAAGAAAACTCCTCACAATTTGAATTCAACTCATTTAAAATTCGCACCCTTATTCCGCTGACGTTACGTCAACGCAACAGTTGATCTTTCAAAAGCTAAGACAATTTTTCTCATTTTTACTCTAAATTATTGTTATACAGTTCAAATTAATAACTGATATTATTTGTATAGAAAAAACTAATCCCATATTGTTTTGGCGGTTAATGGGTTAACCCTCCTATGATACGGTTAATTCATTCCGTGATGTAGCAGGAATGTCAGAAAGTGTGTGTGTGTGGGGGGGGGGCTTCGGGCAGGAAATTTCTTTATTATTGCAATTGTCATTATTGTGTTGCAGTAGAGATACAGCAAGAATTTTACACCATATCGTATGATAAATTTATTATCAGAATAACGATTAATCGGTGGGTTAAGTGTGTCTCAACTTTTATACATTTATTTAAAGTTTCATGACACATCTGCGTGGCATTTATAAGAAACAATTTTACGGAGGGTTGTTGAAAATATTACATCACGTTATACGAAAGCCTTGATAAGAAAATATCACTTTGTCATTGGGTTAACTGTATCTCAATTTTCATGCAAGTAATGTGAACTTTCTAGCATACTTGCTTAACAACATTTCGAAATATAGGAAACCATGTTGCAGGAGGGTTACCGAAAATATTATATATATCTATAACTATATCTTTATTTTTCTAAAGATAATCTGAACTTATTGACATACCTCTTTAATAACTGTTTGAACATCCACGCAATTTTTAACACTGTTGCCTTGACCAACCTAGAAATCCTGTCTCACTTATTCCATACGATATGGCAAGCTAATATCTATGCATCATTGCATATAAAAACAGTGCGGTTCATTTTAAAAGAAAATAGTCTTCTTCGGATGATTTGTATACAAACAGCAATTAAAAATAGTGGTTGAAGTTTAATGAAAAGTTTAATTTTCACCTATATGTATCCCATGCGATTTGTATTCTTTTGTTCGTAATTCCTTGCACTTGTATTCAATAATTGACTGATTTTAATCAATTTTATGATAAATAATAAATGTAGTAAATGCAATAAATTTTATAAATGTTTTCATAAATTTACTGTTAGGATGATGGAATATATGTTATACTTAGGCATAATTTCCATCATAAATCATTTTTCAATATCATTTACATTGATTTTAATTTTTACTGAGAGCTATTTTTACTTTTTCGTATACAAAGGGGAAAGTATTGTAATTGTAGAAAAATTCGACCTCTGGATTTTGATGAATACTCTCATATTAGATCTCCCCGAGTCCGAAAACACATGATTGGAATTAAGCCTGTCAGTCGGTCTGTCTGTGACACGATAAACAATGTACACACACACATTGAGCTAGACAGATTAAATTTGATATGTGATCTTTACATCAAATGTGTAGATTTCAGTCAAATTTTGGACGAAATCCGTTTACGGGATGTCTGTATGTCTAAAAAATGATAGAATAAGAGATTAAAAATTATTTATGAACGTTTACATTTTATACATTGATTTTTATCAATGATAAATGATGACTCCAATACTCGTTTGCTATAAAGTCATTCAACAGATGTCCATATTTAAGGAATAAAGTTATTGTACTTAATGATGGATGTATCGTATTTAACGGATGGCTTTTCCTGACAAAACTGTTTTGAGTGTTCCCTCATAAATTTTAAAAGTTAATTGAGATTAGCTGTGTCGTATAGCTGTAAAAGTGGTCATCTCCATTTTCGAAAAATAGGTTTTTTCAAGAATTTTTAAGTTCATTTTACCCTTTTCATACATCGATACCTAAAATTGAATATTGGAACACACTGACGAAACACTTCGAATGTCATGCAACTTATTTTTTAAATCTCATTTAGGCTAGATATGACAGAAAGTCCTCTTTCCTAAAATGATTTTTGTTTTGGAAGTGGACACTTTTGCAGCTAAATGACACAATTGACAACCTGTGTCCCATATTTGTCATTCTTTTCATGCTGTGAAGGAAAAAAAAAATCATATGGTTCCCTGTGCATGCGAGAACCCTTATACTCTTGCCTGACAAAGTGCGGATAAATTGTGTTATATCATTTTTATACAGAAAAAATGTATCAAATAATTTATGAGTCAATCAGCAGGATATACTAGAGTTTAATGTGATGTGTTAGGAAATAAAATTTTGGCTGTTGAATATATGTTTTTCAAGCGTTTCAAGTTGCGAAAGGTAATTATTTATTTCATTTTCAGTCTATTATAAGCTTGCCTTGCCATCATCTGAAGCCTTTTCTTGAAGTATATATCAGTCATGAAGAAAAATATAATTAGGCTTGAAGATTACCGTACAGGCATAATAGGTATTCTTATTTTATTCATACTGATTGAATTAAACTTCCTGTATTTGTCAGTCATTCCTGACTAACAAGGGGAGAGCAAGACTTGGGAAATTCAGTTAGGGAGGGGAATTGGTTTATTAATAGTGTACATTTAGGGTGTTCATCCATTAAAATGTTAAAGCGCAATGGCCAGCCAATTGGGAGAAAACGGCCCTCAAACTTTTGGCAGAGCTTATATACCAGTAAGTTGTCTCTGTTGTTGCAGCGCGAATAGCATGCTTGGTACAGTACTGGCGTACAAACATTTTACCCAGGGTTCGATAAAGCCTCCGTTTTCTTTTTTAAAATAATTTTAAAAATTATAATTTAATTAAATTAAAAATTTAGAAACAACTTTTAATAAAATATTAATAATTTTTAAGCATTAAATAATATTTTATTCATATGATATATCAATCATAGTCATGATTTAATTTTTAAACAGTTAACATAAATCAGCTTTAATGATGTTAAATAATAAGTATAATTATTATTATCATTATATGACATTAACGTTTTTGCATGATTCCGTTAAAACAATTACAAAATTTCCTTTCTAGCCTTACGGAACTGGTTTTGGTCACGAAAGAATGTATTTATAATTTTTTAACTATTTAAAAATTATATTATAACTGTAATTCAAGGATCATATAAATAAGCAGCTATTTTTCAATCAAATGATTAATATTTAATTAAATATTTATAAATTGTTAATTTTATTTGAAATTATTAATTTCAAAAATTATTTACAAAAAGAAAATAATAATTAATTGAAAATACAAATTTAATGGTGCTAAATAATAACTAATTATAGTTGCTCTCATTAGTTAATTGTAATAGCGCTCTCATTAATTTATTAATTTTTATTTACATACAAGAACATCTCATAAAAATATTAGAAATAAAAGAATATTTTAACATATTGTATAATTAATAAATGGTGTACGTTTATTTTAAAGATCTATTGGGAAATAAACTTCAGATTTTGGATCATCTTTCTCTGTATTCAAAAGTTTAACGGCTGCTCTCTCTTTTTCGGTCAAAACCGGTTCCGTAAAGAAGATTTCCACTAGAACTGAAATTTTGTAATTACTTTAACGGAATCCTTAAAATATTTTAATGACTTATAATGATATTAGTAATTATACTTATCATTTTACATCACTAAAACTGTTTCTATGATTATTTAACTGTTTAAAAATTAATTTATGACTATGGTTCATATATCATAT
Organism: Araneus ventricosus; assembly: GCA_013235015.1. NCBI lineage: Eukaryota > Metazoa > Arthropoda > Arachnida > Araneae > Araneidae > Araneus > Araneus ventricosus. The sequence goes on from BGPR01000372.1 coordinate 679,638, forward strand.
GAATAAAAAAATATTTCATGCCTATTAAAAAATTATTATTAATATTTTAATAAAAGATGTTTATAAATTTTTAATTTAATTAAATATAAATTTTAAAAAATATTTTCAAAAAAGAGAATGGAGGCGGGTTCGAACCCTGGGTAAAAGGTTTGCACGCCAGTACTGTACCGAGCATGCTAATCGCGCTGCAATAGCAGTGTCAACTTACTGGTATATAAGCTATGCCGAAAGTTTGAGAGCCATTTTTTCCCAACTGGCCATTGCGCTTTAGCATTTTAATGGATGAATACCCTAAATGTATACTATTAATAAACCAAGTCCCATCCCGAACTGATTTTCCCAAATCGTTACCTACCCTTGTAAGTGAAGGAAAACGAATTGAAGAAGTAAAACGTACAGGATTATTTCCTCCTTACTGTCAAGTGTGTTTGAAGAGTACCTCGTGGAAATCATTCACCAGTAACAGTGCTGTGGCCGTTTAGGTCTGCTGACTGATCAAGACCAACTACATCTGCTCCTATAGACGAATGACACTGCACGAACTGACTTGCATATTAAATTAAGTGCACACTAGATGAATTAAGGTATCCAGCGGTCCATACAATGGAATTCGGCACTCATTGGATATGGCAGCAGAATATCATCTAGAGTGCCTTCACTCACGGAAAATCGTTGGTAAGGCGTTGGGGCTCATTACTGCATTACACTGGATCCTCGATGACTGCAATAAGGTACCATGGACCAAGAGTCATATAATCAGCAGCTATCAAATGATTTGCGTGCTCATAAATGACTGGAAATTGGATAATGAGGGAATAAGACGTTGTGCAAGCTGCTTATGGTTCCATGATATTGTAGGGAAAGCGTTCCTGCCATGGGTTTGGGTCTTCGAGTCAAATTCAACCAGTTATTGACATGAAGTTTCTATGTTTCTCTGCTTGGAAACCATTTGTAGCCCTTTACAGATTTCAAATACCCAAATGAAGATACAATGTTTTAGGATTATCGTATTTCATCTAGCCGTGCCAAGTTGCTTGCTACTGTTTTGAGAAGACTTCTGAACAATTACAGCGAAATGTTTGGTTACCTAGAGAACCAGACAGGAATCCCGCAGGGTATATCTGAGATGTGATTGAAAGGAACCTTCATGAACAAAATCCATTACCTTCCGCAATCATAGGTTTATAGATGGTTTTAGAAACATCATTGTTGAAGTCTTTCTTGGTAACTTCCACCTACTGTGCCCATGTCCTTCGTCGAACTCGATAAGGCCAGACTCCATTTTAGAGAAGCATTTTTTAATCTTAGATTACTAATACATTTCTACTACCTAAATTAAATATCATCTCAATTTGTCCAAATTTTTGACAACAGAGATTATTTTGTTCTATCCGGCAAAAAATATATACTATTGGAATAGAAATTATCATTCTTATTTGAAGGTAAATTGGCTTTAAAACTTTATAGAAATCTGTAATGAAAAAAATAAGTTTTTTGAAGAAGCAATTTCTTTTGTATCATTCTCTACAAAAATCCTGAAAATGGCAACTGTCAGATATCACTGTTTATTTCTCATTCACACATAATAGCAGTTTTATTACAAAGTTTCAAACAATGAATCTTGCATTAAATGTAATTGGCAATATGTACTTAATTATGCAGATGAATTCAGACTATACAGAATAATTATAATGGAAATAACATTACCATGGGAGTTCTTTGTAATTTAATGAATATATTTTCGGTTTTTATATGATCCAAATTTCAATTTGTATGAGGATCTGCGTTATGTTTGGGATTGTAGTAAAAGCAACGACGCAGCTATATAGAAAATCGATTGAAAAGTTAATAGTTTATTCAAACCATTTATATACAGCACGGTGAATTTCAAGTCATTCAGTTTCATATGATAGCATCAACTATTAATAGTTAATTAACACATTGAATTTTGCAGTCACTTAAAATTCCACTTCAGCTCCCTGAAGGTCTATTTTCTCCAACCAGACTACACGGCAGTCGTCCAAACTTCAGAACCATACGTCACGTGACAGTAGGCAAGAGACACCTATCAACTGGATAATCGCATTCTGAGGCACGAAGCCCAAGCAATGTCTACCTTCTATATTTCACTTCACCTTTCTGTCAAGTAGCTCCACAAAACTCACGTAAAATGCAATATTCGAAACATTCGTTAGGGAAACACACAATGCACTTGTAGGGGTGTAAAATTATGCGCCACGTTTACCATCCAACCACTCTCTAATCAGCATATTAATTAAACACCGAGACTTTCGTGACTGTCATTCATTTACCTACAGTTGAAGTACGTAATAAAATTAAAGCAGCAGAGAGAGCGCGCGGGTTTCAGACTCACAGAATGCTTTGAGAGTTGTTCTCTGTGAAGTACAATTAGAATAGATAAATCGGTTGAATTAGTTTACTGAAAGCTTCCTGGTTATTTTGGTACTCCAGGCCACGATGTGGGAAGGTTGTATTCAAGAGTTCATTTGTCCGACAACTTGTGTGTCCTGTCATTTGTGAGAAGTCCCTCAAATGTCGCATAGGTCTTTTATGAGCCGTGTATGACATTAATGGATCATAGCGAATGCCTTTAGACAGGATTAATAGATGGCTGAGACTGAAATGTTGCACTAAGAATATTTACAGACGGTCGAATGTCATTTTATGAGGTTAAATTTTCCTCCCCATTAGCACTTCCACCTTTGCATGTGATGTCGGTGGAAAAGTCTTGAATGCTGTTCTATATAGAATTATATAGAATAGCATATCTATTAATGATTAACATTTACAGAAGCCATAACGCCCACTTGCTATGCATCAAAGCTATTAAACGAATTTGAAATATTTCCTTCTAAAATTACCTTAAAATTGTTAGTACGAGGTTTCAGATGTGATAACAATCTTAAAAGTATACAACGAGTTTTATATTTTTCAAATAATTTCGTATAATTTAGTAACTGATTAATAAAATAATATTCTTTTTACTTTTAGAAGAAAAGAATTTTATGTAAAGAAATTTTTCGTATAAAATTTACTTTTACTATTAATCAATTTTTATTAAAATTTAAGTTTAAAAAGTTAAAGTTATTTCTTCCTATTTTTATAGATTTACAGAAATCCTACTAAAAAGTAAAAAAAATTGCAGATTAGGGTTACATACATTAAAACATAACCGGAAAATAATTCATAAAGATATGTTATTCAACCAAATTTAATTTTTGATTGTATAAGTAAAGCTGAGTTATCTTTATGATCATCAAAATTTCAGTTGTTCTCGTTAAAATGATGTTCGGCTATATAAAGGAAGCTTAAAAATATAAAATTGTTTTCTTCTAAAATTACAATCAAATTTTTATCACAAATTGAAACGAAATGTCAATCGTAATTTACTTTGAAAACAGTGATATTTGAATAAATACATGAAATTTGATGAATTTAAATTTCTTTCGTTAACAGAAGCGTCTTCCATGGATATTTCATGAAAATTTCGATTGCAACTTATTCTGAGCAATCGAACACACTATTCACTTGACTAAAAGAGATACAATTACATTTTTAAATAATTGTTATAGATTTCGGAGTTTGAAAAATAACTCCATCGGCATGAAATGCGAAATAATTCAAAATTTTCCCCCGAAGTTAGTATCTAAGCAAACAAGATTCTTGTATTTTGGTACTTATGGAAACTAATCCATGAATAGTATAAATTTATTTTATTTTTAGTGCATTTTAACGAAATACATAAAGAGGTATGCGTATTTCTACATGATCATTCTAAACACCATTTCTCTGTTTGACGCTTTATGTAACATCAAAGATAGAATTTTTCACCAAGTCTGCTTAACGAAGTTAGAAAAAGAAATTAAAATATTAAAAATTCAAAGTTATTTTTGCCAAATTTCACTTTTGATGTGATTTGTTTCAATTGTTTTCTAATTTCACTTTTTCTTAATGTAATATTCTGAAATAAAATTTTGAAATTCTACAAAGGATGACTATGTTTTATGTCGCTCTTAACGTTAGCTACAGTCGGCAATAAATGATTCGAAGAGACGAGCGCCTGCTATAGCCACTGGCATTTATTCTTGCATTTTCTTATATTTTATAATATATATTATTATACCTACATATTCGTGTATATATTCTATAAGTTATGCCAGTTACGACTATTGTATAATGATTAAGACATAATTAACATATATTATGTTTTATAATATATGAATATTTATGAATATATTGCTTCAAAGAAAAGTCCCTTTACTTCCAAGAATATATCAAGGTGGCGATGTTCAGGCTTCAGACGTGAAACCAAAGACCAAAGGCTATATATATATATATATATATATATATATATATATATATATATATATATATATATATATATATATAGAGGCTAACTTTAGTTATAACAACCCTGCACTCTGAAGTATTTTAGGAGCTACAGGCCGGACTCGGCGTCAAAATTGTACACATTGGGCGTGGACAGCCTTTGGTGTTTGGTTTCACGTTTGACGCCTGAACATCTCTACCTTGATATGCTCTCGGAAGAGGAGAATCACAAAACAAAAACCAAAAATGGAATGATTATTAATCATCTCTTACAATATTTATAACATCAAAAATTCCCAACACTGGCGTATAGGTTTAAGACATGTAATAGCCGAGGCTCATGAATAGGAGGAAGAAGGTGGACTCTACCCTCAGACCGTGCTCTTGATCAGAATAATTCCAAAACTGTTAGTACAATGTTAGCTTTTTAGCCAATATCTCTTTGCAGTCAAGCTGGCAGGTGAAGGCTTTTATGGTTATGATTTCCCTCTAAACATATCAAAAATGCGGGACAGATTAGGGTGAAATTCTTCCAGGAATGCAATCGACACTCACATATTAGAGCTGGGACGGAAGTATTCTATGTTCTCGGATTCCGAAACCCTCTGAGCTTCTGCGCATGCGCCAGACAGAATTGATTTCACCAAAATAGGGTAAAAGTGAAAAATGGAAGGGGAGATGTTTACATTTTACTTTGCGGGACCTAACAAAGAACTCCGAAAATGCGCTCATCTTTCTCATTGCCTGAATTTTGAAACGATAAGTACTACCGTAGGTGCTCCATGGTCGCTCTGACCAAAAGAAAATGCCATATTCCCATTTTATCATAAATCCTTTGACTCGTGCACTGGGCTATGTGTGCCAAACCAAGTGGTATTAGACGACGACAAACGGCCATAATAAAAGATTTATAGATTTAACATTCCTGCTTGTAATTCTATTATATTTTCGAAAGAAGTAACAGTAAAACTTAGTGTGATTATTATCCCACCTAACGCTACCTATACTAGTTTTTATGCAACATTTACCATTAGCATTACGTAATGATAAATTGTAATGTATAAAACCAATTTACCGAATAAATTAACATCGTGTAACAGCTCACGCATTTCGTGCTTTTTAAACCGTTCAGATAATAATTAATTTCTTTCAATATACATAATTTTTCCATTTACACCAAGTCTAAACTAAAGAAAACTAACCTCACACTTAATAAAAGCGCAGTGCCGGGATGATAAAGCCAGGTGTGATCAATATTTTCTCACTCATTAAACAATCATTAATGCGAACAAGAAATCAATGAAGGAAAGCTGATTGCGAATAAAAAATGATTTTATGTTACTACTAAAATACAAAATTAAAAATACGGAAAAAAATTGGAAATCTTTTTGTCCCGTTTCTTCAATCTAACAAGAAACTGTTGATTTTTTCTGTTGGATTCCTTCTAATCGAATTAATTTTATTTGTTTTTATTCGAGACAGAAGAAATGCTTAAAAAAATTGAGGAATTTCCACAGCCATAAAAGTAGAAAATTCCTTAGGAGTCTTAGAATATTTTTCTCATTATTTGGTTACAAAATATAAGATTTTTTTATTGCAGCCCAAATTCTGTAAGTTTTTTGTTAATTATAGTTATAGATTTTTCATTATAACTGATTTGATTGTTATAGAGGTTTCAAATTTTACCTGATAAATCAGATTGATGCCATATGTTGAAAATTTAGACATAATTGTTAAAAACAATGAAAAATTAGACATAATTGTTAAAACGATAAATTATTTTATTAGACTAATAGCAGTACTCGCACGGCGTTCCCCGGCTGTGTATAATATCTCAGAGAGCTTGGTTTACAGATTCCACAAAATTTTGGTGAACTAAAATATGAAAGCAAAATGTATCAGAATATTATCTCAGCTCTCAACGTTAAAAGAAAAACACGAAATTAAATATTTGCTTAAACAATGAAAACGGTTTGAATTGCGTTGCAACAATGAAAAGTAAATTGTAAATTATACCAAAAAATATTTTTTAAATTTATTAAAATTAGAGAAAATTTTGTATGGCAACTTTTTCTTTTAAAACAAGCGTTTCGATATAAAAATAAACTTTATTAGAAAGGAAATTGTTTGTTCTTTCTTATGGTGTATCTATTTTCTTGATACGATTATTAGAAAAAATGTGATGGAGAAATGAGTACGAAAAATCACTAAAAAAAACACAAAATATTAAATAAAAAAATTCTAGATCGATTTTTAAAAATCTGGCTTCGAGATGCATTGAATCAGCATCAGGGCTACCTGTGTGCTAAATTTCAAGCTTGCAAGTGCAATATTTTAGGTCTAAACATCGCACGCACACACACGCAAACATTTCCTTTTATATATAGAGAGATAATATAACGAATAAAATTAGATTATTTAAGGATATAAATAAATTTCATAAAAATAATGTATTTGTGTCCTTCGAATTCCAAAAGTTTATTTCTCATAAACTAAAAAGATTCAAGAGAGATAAAAAAATGTAATATTCAAGATTGTAGAAGTATATCTTACCAGCCAATGACTCAGTGGGAAGGAAGTAGGTAATGGGTTTTATCTTCTGGCTAAACTCTTAACCGGCGGTATTCAGAAAATGGTAGATCGATATGCGCTTTCGCAACGAATTTCTCTCTGTGGTAGGGCGGACTTCTGTAGATTTTCTAGGTTTCTCTCCAAGCGAAACACACATTAGAAAAGTTCCCACAACAAGTCAGCCCGAAGGTAATCTATCCCCATATATCGGCTAAAGCCCTGTTCCCACGGTCAGTCGTTTGGGCTTCGTTGTCTGTAGTACGTCTTAGCTCCCGTCATAGGAACGGAAAGAATCGTTGTTATCAGAGTGTTTTTGTGATGGCTGGACCGTTCCGGTGAAATGTCGGTAGATTCTCGGACATCAAACGCCAACGAGTCTACGGGTGAAGACCTCAGTACTGTTTTAAATTGTGTACGAGTCGTGGGAAAGGTTCTACTGGTCGGATTCCAACAACAACAAACCTCCAAGTACGGCAACGAGCAGCCAAGCCACTGATTGTAGGAACAAGGTGTACATCTCAAATCTACCTCAGACGGTAATAATGTTCTCCAAGGTTGCTTATATCAACAGATGATGCCCCACTCCCACTTAATCATGATTTTTCATTCATGAACTTATCCAGATATGCTAGATCAAATGGATTAAAACTACCACCATCGGTACTAATATTAATGTAAGAGAATACGAATACGTACTTGGGTCATTCTCACGAAAAGGGGCTTTTTACAGTCCCGTGGTGATAAAAAATAGAAAGTGCAACAAATGTCCTAATATTTTTATTTATATGTATAATTTAAATTTTAAGAAAGCTATTCAATACATTTCTACTAAAATGGTTTTACTTATTAACTCTCCTTTTTCAATGAATATAAGACAAAAGTTTCATCCGTGGACGGCCCTTCACATGAAATTCAAAATAATTTTTAATAAAACTCAAGCAATTTTTTTCAGTATTAGCTAAAGTCTCTAGTTAAGGTCTAACCAAGATTTATTTTAATAATTTTTATTTAGTAATTAAGTTTTACACTTTGTCAATAGTCAAATACGTCTCTCTCCATGGACAAGAAAATAAATTTTTAAAAATATCATAAATGGCAGCTCATGTCAAATCATCATGAAAGAGTTTATGAAAAGGGTAGACAATTTGTTCTTTAAGGAAAAACTTTCGTTTTATTGCGAATTTATTGAATATATTCCAATTTATTAGTTCCATTTAGGGCTTGGTAAAGTTCTCAGAGTCTACTCCTTGGACATCATAAATAAGTTAAAAAATATCTAATTTATAATTAAAATACAAATTTTGATAGGTTTAGTATCGAATTTAATAAAAATAAGTGTACCACTTTAGCCACCTGAAAACCAAATCACTTAAATTTCAAAACTTTTTTGTCTCCTCCGTGGACACAGCATCTCCACAGAGAGGATGTCATTATCAAGGAGACAAAATCTCAAAAATCATGATTAATTAAAATAATATGAATTTAAAGTTCTTTGGTAGATACTTTTTATGAAATTTAGTGATTTTCTTTTGTATTTTTTTAAAATTAGAAATGAAATTATATAGAATATTTATAATATTAAAACTTTAATAAGTCCAATAAGTCAATTCATTCCTTAATCTAGTATATAATTGATCACTTTCCTGCAAAATGATGACTTTCATTTATTTGAAATTGTTTGCAAATGTTATTTAACTAATGCACGACCAGTGCTATCATTTAAAAAGTGCTATTTTTTTAAATGTTAAGTTTTCTTTCACTGGTTTTTAATAATTAATTTTATTGTTTAATTATAATGTACGTGAGTCAAAAGTGGCCAGTGTTCCTAAGGTAGCCCACCCACAAAAATAGAATTAATTTCATTTTTAATCACAACATGATGCTACTGCATTGTAAATCATGTATCTGCAGTGCACATGGCTGAATTGGAAGACATCACCTTGATCGGTCGCCATGATATGCAGTGATTTCACTTTTGAGGAGTAGTCGATCTAATTTCCAGGTAAGAAGATATTTTAATTTACACCCAGATAGCAATTTTAGTTTGAAGCAAGTTTGCCACAAATTTGTCATGACAAGAGTGCAAACTTGCAGCAAGTTAACAAAAGCTCCGAAGTCACCATGAGACGAACTTGCAGCAAGCTTGCCACAAGCTTGCCGTGCAAACTTATTGCAAATTATAGCAAAAACGGAGTACGAAACACAACCCGGGATAGAACTCGCGACCTCCCGGCTCCGAAGCGGAGACGTTAACCATTGAGCCAGTTGAACTCTGAGAGGAGAAGATAGATTTCGCTAACATCGTTCATCGATTCGATACATCGTTCGATTCGATTCGTATACGATTTATTTTTAACTATTTTCTGGATTTCATTAATTTTTTGAGTTGAGAATATGATTTGAAGTCAAAGAGAGAGCGAGTTTCGCTAATAACTACGTTTTGCTAGTAGAATAAATTATGAAATTAGAGTTCAAAAGTAATTACTTTAAAATGGGACAAAATGTCTAGTTATTATTGTTCAACAAACACTGACTGTTTTTTAGATTTAATTTTGTTTATAAACGTTAAGATTTCGACATTAAGAAAAAGGCGATATAGTTTTCTTTAAAGTGAGAGTGATATATTTAGTAAAAAGATGGAAAATGTTTCAAAATTTTTTTTTATAAAAAAGTTATTTTTTTCACAAATTATCATTGATTTATTGAATTAATAAAAAAGAATTATGGTCTAGGAGATGCTATTAAAAATCGGATGTTTTTTAAAACAGAGACAAAGATAATTATCTCTTTATTGTGCTATCTTTGCAGGAAGCTTGTTTTGCAAAATTGCAGCAAATTCGATTTGCAAAGGAGGTGGCGCTATTTGTCACATCGAACTTGCTACAAGTTCGATTCAAGTTTGACGCGTCAAATTTTGCCATGACAAATCAAAATCAAACTTGCTGCAAACTTACGTGCTATCTGCGCATGATGTTTAAATTTTTAGAACTTTGAGTTATCATTCCCTGAAAGCTTATTTCTTTCTCTTTAACAACATTGACTTCAATTCTAATAAATTTATCATATTAATAGTTTTAAGTTGTGAAAATGACGACCATATGCATGTTCCCAAGGTGATCCGGTTGTCGGGCCACCTTAGGAAACAATCAATGTAGTAAGGGTAATTTTCAATATTTCTGCTTAAATATCTGAAAAAACTTATTACCATTTATTGTTAAATTTATAACAGTAAAAGTTATATTTTTTATTTAATTATTGAATGGTAGTAATAGTTTTATTTGCATATCAGAAAAATCTCACGAAATCTAAGAGATACTTTTGTTAATTCTTGGCCTAGTTACTGTTATAAGTATAAACATAAAGTATTGAACATTGTAATAATCTTCTAGAAGTAAAAATATTTTTCCGGGTATTTTTTTCACATTTTAAAAGTGATTTCAATATATGGGCCACCTTTGGAACACTATGCGCCAAAGGTGGCCCACCAGCTACAATTTTGAAATTGTATTATAAAAAAAATTAAATTTTATTTTACAAAAAAAGTATACTTAATATGTGTTAGAGATAAGTGTAAAATTTTATGCTTAACTATGGCCACCTTTGGCTCACCTGCCTTAAAAAATAAACCTTTACCAAATCTGCCCAATAATTAGTCAATCATGGTTTCGTTTAAAATGAAAAAGTTTCGTTGACTATCATGTCTCCTTCGTAGACAGGTCAAAAATTTCAAAACTAAAAAAAAAAAACAGTGAAAAATAAAATAGAAAACTTGACCACTAATATAAGGTTATTTATTAAGCTTAAATGGAAACATTCATGAAATTCTTAAGATTGTTTAAATACTTCAGTAAAATAATTTTTTTTAGCTATTTGTACCTTTTTCATGAGAATGACCCACTTATGATTACACCATATGTAGATTTAAATTTTCTTAAATAGCTTATATTTGCTTATTTAAATTTCAAATATCGAAAACAAAATGTTCCGCTGGCTTGTTTTATCCTTTATTGACGAGAAGGATATATTTTGCCATGCATTAGTAAAATTAATGAACTAGTGATAAGGGAGTTGATTTAAAATGTTCGTCTTTTTCCGCCTCCAGTTAGTTGGTATATGGTGATTACATATCTTGTGTTTTCCCTTCTTTGCATTCTCTTTCTTGAAGATGTATTGAACTTATAACTCTTATATACCCAATCTAAACAATAAATAACAGATACAGGTTGCGTTTAATATAGCGACAATAAATGACGTCGTATGAGCCGCAAAAAAGCGGCAACTGAAAATTTGTCAATATATTATGAACTGAACAATAGCATTATTTTCAAGCTCTGATGATAAGAACTGGTTAATGAATGATAGGATATGCAGAAAAGTGAAAAATCATATTTGAATTTCACATAAGTAGACAAAACAAGCTTCATATTTATGGAGTAAATAGTTCTTAAAAATACACAGTTCTTCAGTTTGTTCCTCAAATTCATAGTTTATAAATTTTTATTATTTTTAAAGAGTTATCAGAGGTGAAATATGTTTTGAAACATTTTTGAAAGATTAGATAATAGGAAGCTATTGCTATTAATCGTTTCAGTTTTCAGTAAAATAGTTGGAACTATAAACTATTTGGGATTTTTTGTATTGCTCTGTAAATGCTGTCCTACCTCTGTCGAAATATATTATTGCTTACTATTATTTCTAAGCAAAAATTCTCCTACGAAACTTTTTTGATAAGAATTACTTATTAAACCGTAACTGTCCTTTAAAAACTATGTAAATGCATCAAAATATAATACTGATTATAAAGGTTTCTAACTAAAATCTCCTTGAACAAACGGCTGTTGAAACGTACTATTTATTAGACTACTAGCCGCCTTCGGCGACCAGCTTGATAGCCGTAAATAAAATTTCAACTGAATCTCTTATGCATAATTTTATATTCATGGTTCCTTTAACAAAGTATTTTTAAAATTCAAATTGCTATAGACATTTATCGTAGCCTTGCGTTTGTTCTGTTCCTTTTCTACATTAACGTAAAATACGCACTTGATTTCAACATTAAATAGGTGCTGCACATTTTACGTCAAGCAGCATGAAAATTGACTTAAAATACTCTTATAAAAAGAATTAAAACATAGCAAAGATAATCTTTTAGTTTACTGGATTATTTCATTTATACTTACCATCTTGAGGACTTCATTTACAGATTTCACAGAAAAATTTATCAAGTAAAAGAAGAAAGTAAAATCCAAATGATATTTTATAAACTTTAAGCAATGGAAGAGAAACACGCAATTAAATATTTGTTTAAACAATGAAAACGGTTTGAAAGACGTTGTGACAATGAAAATTATTGTTGTAAATTATGCCAAAAAATAATTTTAAAAGGTTATTAAAAGTAGAGAAAAAAGAGTATGACAACTTTATTGATATCATTGAAGAGATAATTTTTTGAGTTTTCAGATGGTATAAAAATGATTTTTGTGCTGTAATGTTTCAAAAGTTATTAAGGAAAAACACCAAAATTTCGCTTATTTTTTAATTAATTAAAATTCTAATTAAAATCTTAAAAAACCGGCTCCGAGGTGCACATTCTTACCCTCCAAAGAATGTTTGTGACAAATTTTGTAGCTCTAAGTCTCTCGGTCTGCCATGTAGAGCGCCAACACACAGACACACACATTCTCCTTTATTATTATCAGAGATAATTTCCCTGTAAATACTGTGATAACTTTCAGATTATACTACTGATTATTATTTTTTCTAAACAAAAATATCTCTAAAGAAGTATCTTTAAAGCATGTGTAGTAAAATTGTATATAATTTTTACTTAGTAACTAGAAAGGATATATTACAAATATTATCATGTTAAGTTAACTAAAAATTCATTTAAATCTTTATAAAAAGCATCACTCGAAGCATAACTTTAAGGATAAGGATTCTATTTTATATCAAAACCTTCTCACACAAATTGCACATCGAATACATTTTTCAGAATAAAAGCACAATTTCATGACGCTTTTAAAACTGAATTAGAGCATAATTTTTATTTTTAATTAAAAACTTAAGTTACAAAGAAACGACTTCCCAAAATATCGTGTGGCATATATGCTGAATCCGAGGGGTATTTTAAAAGTTTTCGAATAAATAAGAAAAAAAAGTCAGCAAAAAATGTGCCCACCAGATGCTGTCGAAAATGAGAAAATAATAGCATTCCTGCATAAAAAAATCTGCAAAAAAAGCAACTGTACCATTTCCCGTATTAGATTTCCACCCGTACGCACAAATAAATTACTCCAGCTAAAAATACAAAAACTATTTACGTTGGTAAGATGAGAAAGTATCCCCAAGAAACCGCATTGGAGTAATAAAAGTTATTTTATGCACTTCGTGACTTCCTAAGCAGTATTGATTTGTGAAATGCGATGATTAATAAGTCATTAACAGTATTTCCTTCCTTTTACGGTTTCCGGTAGTGGATTTAAAAGCACTGCGATTTTATAAAGGAATTAACGTTAATTTGAGAGATTACTTTTTTCATAAAGAAGAGTTGTGGAACTAAAAGAAAAATTCTGCAGTAGGTAAACTGAAATAATTGGTCAAAACTCTAAGATAAATTATGATCTTGGAGAACTTTGAATCAGATCTTGCTGTATCTGGAGTGTATAATTTTCAGCACTTTAATACAAGTTTTCATTTGTTAGTAGATGAATTTCTAGGATGTTAAATATTGAAAGTAAATAACCAATTCTTCCTTGTTTCCACAATAACTATTTTTTGGAAAGTTTAAATTTCCGAGACAGTGTAATTTCTTAATTTGAACTGATCATATCGATTCAACAATAGTGTCAGTTTCTTTACAGTTCATTGTGTATTCAAAAAGAACTGCCATTTTAGAATCAGAAATCATATAGAAGACATAAAATTTTCTATTTAAGATTTACACATGAACTTTTTCAGAATTAAACAAAAACAGAAGTAAGTCAAAATCAATGTGAAAATCTCCTGTTAAAAATCATTTCCATGAATGCATTTTGCAATTTTTTAAATTGAAAATATTTGCAAGTTTGAATTTAAACAGTTGGCTATTTCATTGATTAGTTCAGTGATGAAGGTCAAATGTTGAAAGATTTAAAGTACTTTGTTCCTAATGGATCTTTCATCAAAACGGGTTTTCGGACTCGTCCCCATTAGCGTGTATTAATACGATGATAACTATCAATTACTAATTTAGATTAATGTCGAGTTTCGAACGACGTCTAAGTCCCTTCAAGTTCTCTCTAAGTCAATTGAAAGATTTTATGTTTATAAATTAACACTATTTATCCTCTCCTAAAAAAAGATTCCTGTACAACCTAGTGCAGTAATAGAAATATAACATAGTTTTCTAGTAAATATCTCCCTAGTACCCATCTTCTAGCAAGTTAAAATAATAATAATAATTTGTCAGAAACTATATATATGGTCTTAAGTCCCCTTCTGCTTAGTCCTTCTAGCAATCTATAAAGAATTAGTCACTTGACAATGCGGATTCCATCATCCTACCTCAAAAAATACAGGACAACCTCTATCAGTAAAGATAACATATTGTTTTAAATACTCGCAGTATTATTCTTTATAGACAGTTATAAATGCAAAAAAATGCCAATCATAATAAACGCTTTTGAAGTTTTGCACTTTTAAGTCTTCTAGATCCATAAAGATTTTGTGCTTAGTAAATATGATCTCGTATTCTCTAAGGCCACAAAAAAAAATATCAAGCAGCACAACCTGTATAGTACAGAAGTAATAATTTTGATTGATTATTATTTTAGGTGTATGCAGTATTTACTGAAGCATATCTGCGTTGTAATCTGTACAGTACAGAAACAGGAATACAATTTTAGTATACGCACTGTACCATCTTCTGACATCATTTAAAAATAATAATAAACTGCCTGTAAACTATGCGCGCCTTCCAACCTTTCTGAGTCTTCTAGTAATCCTAGCTGGACGTCAAAGATAAATGTAACTGTACAAAGAAGGTTGCACTGACAGTTTCAGCGTCACTGCAATAGTTAGGAAAATGTTATCGCCATTAACTGCTGCGGTACATACTTAATCTTGCGCCGCTCTTTAGATTAAAAGTAATTATGAGGGCAAAAATTAATGTCGCTGAAATGCAAGAAACGCAAAAGGCTGCAAACGATCTGTGAAGATTAATATATCATTAGAATTTTTTTTTTGCCTGCGCAATAAAATATCGCACCTATCACCTGATTATCCAATCTGATTAATGATGACTAATCCCGCACTGCTTTAAATATAATTTTACCGAACTGTTTTAAATTCTTCACGATATTGTTTTTCTTTCTTTTTATTTCTTCACAGGCCATAAAAAATGAGGTAGTAAAAGTTTGGTTTTCTGCTGAAGAATTTTCTTTATTCTCTTTCTGGTTTGTTTTGTATGAAACATGCTGGATCACAGTGCAAACACGAACTAGAAGATAACAACAACGAATATCATCACTCATAATTTTGAATAAAAAATACAAACACGATCAAATGGATTCCTGCATGCGAAATCGAGAAAATAAATTTTTTGAAGGAGTTTCATTTGGAATAGATTGAAAGAAATGGAAGATACATGGTTTGGGAGGAAATTGTCCTTTTCTATTACTCTTTCCATTAATTATTTCTTCCTCATTAAATGTTACATTTAAACAAAAAACATATTCACTCACTTTCGAAAATTAATGCAATTATCTGTTCAACGATATTGTATGGATGATATCCGTTTTGTACCTGAAGAAACTAAAGATTTTCGTTGAAAATCAAAAGAATGTTGTTATAAATCTTTACTTGTTTTATCTGTTTGTTATTCTGCTTATAGATATTTTGAAAAAACTACTGCTCCTCGTTTTAAAAAAATCAATAGTTGTTCTTTTCGATTAATAAGAATATCTAAAGAATTTTTTATTGGGCGACAATAAAAACCTTCTTTTGTAATAGTTTGGTATCTTATTTCGAAGCAATACCAAGGCTATTTTGAGACATAAATTCTTCCCGTGTTACAACTGGTTTCTGTCCAACTAACAGGTCGTAAGTGGAACTAGTCTTAACTCTCTGACAGTTGAATTTTTTAAAATCAGTATTGATGCACCTCCTTTATAAATGTAAGAAATACCGTTGAACCAAGCGAGGATTATAAGGAAAAAAACTTATTACATAATATGATGCAACGTTATAAAGTAACGGTAAACTACATTAGCCTGCAGTGGTGACGGCGAGAAAATAGATTGACTTCAAACCTGCGGAAACTCGGTGGGTCAAAACGGTTCCATGGAGTCATGGGTTAAGGTGGATTTATATATTTGGATTAACTTATCTGGTGGTTTTAAAATTGTATTATAAAACACACAAAGAGTTCAATCTATAGTATTTCATTGTGTTACAATGTGAAAATACATATTATAAAAAATTGTGTATGTAATATAACCCTCATGTCCCTGACTGTTATGTACTATAGTGAAACTTCTGGTACAATTCTGCTTACCTCTCAATTCCTCTCTAAATACCATTTTGTTTTATGGAATTTTTGGCCCATAGACAAAAAATGTTAAAGTAAACTCTTTACTGAACTGATTAACGGTTACTGAAACCCCTCTGAGCTGCCAGGTTTTTTCACACCAACTTGTTGCAGGCTACTTTTGGCCCATGGACAAAAAAAATAAAAGTAAAGCAAACTCTATTAACGGTTACTGAAACCCCGCCAGGTTTTCGCTCCAACCTGTTGCCATTTTGGCCCATGGACAAATGTCGTCGTTAAAGCAAACTCTATTAACGGTTACTGACCTGAGCTTGCTAGGTTTGCCCAGTCCTGTTGCCATTTTTTACCCATGGACAAAATGTTAAAGTAAAACCTATTAACGATTACTGAAAACTTGAGCTGCCAGGTTTTTTAGTCTGTCCTGCTGCCATTTTACCATGACAAAATGTTAAAGCAAGGCAAACTCTATTAATGGTTACTGAAACCCCTCTGAGCTGCCGGGTTTTCGCCCGTCTGTCTGATCTAGGACCTTTTATTAAGAGAAAAGGGAGAAAAGAAAGGACAAAAAAGCATCGCGTTAAGCACTAAAACAACATTGGAAATTAGATCGAAATTAATCATTTCTTTCCCTTCGTTCTACCGAGTTTGGGTAGGAGTTCATTTGTATATCTAGACGTTGATCTTCGGATCAATCCATTGATATGCATTGCGACCATCAGCAAATGAAATTAGCTCAACAGATTTGTAGGAGAAATAGCTGATAATATACCACACTTCCGCCAACAACTACCGGTGAAACAATAATTAGGTGAATTTATTTTCCAAATTAAAAACTGAAAAAAGCTACCTCTTGAAAGCTGAAAGATCTAAGGAAACGCAAATAGTATTTCTCATTTTCTTAAAGAAATTAGAAATTCTTGCTATAATTTCTTTATATTGATTCTACTGGCATTAAAAACGATGATTGAACTAATTTAAAAAAACGAGTTTTACAAAGAACCTGTTTGGTAAGTGAGAAATAATTTAAAATCATCTTTGATTAACAATAGTGTACCACTAAAAAAAGTAATAAACAAGATAAAAAAGTAAAAAAACACAAAAAGGGCTTAAATGATTAAAAACACAAAACACAAAAAAAGATGCTAAAGACACAAAAAAACACAAAAAAAGATACAGCAAAGACGTAAACTCAAAAAACTCAAAGAGCAAAACTAAACATTAGAAAACACAAAAACACATAATAAAAAGATAACTAAATTAAAATCTACTAGTATTTAAAAAACCAAAAACAGTTACAAAACGAGACAATACGCATTACAAAAATTGCACAGAAGCACACCTGACATCTAAAAAAATCCTTACAATGGACAATTCAAAAAGAAACCGAAACAATTCCTAAAACCGTCGAAAACTCGAGAGGAAATACAGCCCTCTGGCCTATTTTTCTGGAACGGAAATTACCATCATATAAAGGTTCCAGTGTATATTTAGGTAATTTAACAAAATTGTGTAACCTGAAATTATACCTCTCATTTTGAAATTTATTTTTTTTCGTGGTCGTAAGTGCTGGTAGTCAGTCGAGTAGTAGGTATACCTCAAGGATTTTATCTTGGTGATGAGATCATAAGGATGTTGGGGTTATCAAATTTTAGTTCAACCATTAGCTTGGTGACGGCGTACGATTGAATGTGGTAAACTCGTCTCAGACCCAAAGATTCTGCGGATCGTAAGTAGACTCCACCACTTGCTTCATTGTTATGTTTTGACTTTCCTGCAATTCTTAAAACCGTGGTTAAATTGGGGAAGATAATACTTAAGCTCAAGTACCATAACCTTCTTAAACTGCCACACCATACCAAAGGAATTGGTTCACCCTCTGCAGATTTGTTAACGTACACCAGCTCCATACCATGGGGATACTTTTGCAAGTAGGGTCTCAAATGGACTTTGATCTCGAGGCTGAGATCATTCCCTGCTTTGATGCCAAGAGACCCTAACAATACTTAGAAATACCTATGAATATTATAAAATTTATATAGAACCAATTTAAAGTGTAAAAGTGAATTGTATTGGAAAAATATTAAAATGGAAAAATTTAACGCTGAAAGTGCATCTTTCTGATAATAATAGCTGACTTTGTGGAAATGTACAGATGAAAACATCATTAATGATATTTAGTAATCAAATAGATGTTTCATTGAAGTACTGTGGTTACTAATTAAGTGATAAATATTATTTATAGTACATTATTATTTTATTAATTATGGCTAGTTAATATAAACCAAAAAATTGAATTGATGAGATTTTATTTCATTTTACCTCTTATGCAAATATTCTATATATTTCAATTTAATTGAGGAGTTTTAAAGTAATAGATTTTGAAATAAAAAATATTAACTAACCGTTGAGCCTGGTCTTGCTCGGGATTAATTTAATTTCATGTTCATAATTTTTTTTTTGCCCAAAACTTCTTCCTTAAAAAATTATATTACACAAAACTTTATCGTCTGAAATTTTTTACTAAGACAGAATATCAATTGAACCAAACGATTCTATATAAACAATCAACATACAGCTATTTTTTTTTTTCTTCTCCGTGTTTACTAAACAGACAATTTTAAAATAATTATTTTTACTATAAACATGCAATTAATCCAAATGAATAGTTGTTCCTGATATAAAGTGTTAATCGTCTGTTTTTTAAATTTTTTGGTAGTATTCTTAGAGAATTCTGTTAATGTTCTGGCAACATTTCTTTCCTATATATTTCTTACTAGCCACCTTCATGACCAGCTGGTCTGCCTGTTTAAATTTTTATTTTGTATTTTACATTAACAGGCATCTCTGGTCGTGGTTTCACCCGTGACAACTCAGGAAAGATGGATTAAGAAAAAGAGAATATTTATAGTATTTTCGTGATAGTAAATATATAGAGGGAGTAATTTAGAAAATCCCAGCGATACAATTCTATATGTTGAATCACATTTAACGAAACTTAAAAACTGTGTTTGAATAACCTCACTCCAATTCATCTAATACCCATCAGTGTAACGATTAACGTTGAATATGACATGAACGCCGAACATACCGGGTGCTTCCTTGTGAACTAGTGTTTTACATTGGGTGTAAAAGTGAGGTTGAAAAAAATTTATTGCATTTAACAGTCCTGGGAGTAAGGGGGTGGAGAGTAAAATTAAAAAATTAATAAAAAATTAATTAGTTTCTCCTGAAAACTATTGCTTCTTTTGTAATTCCTCATTGGGGCCAAAAAAATGAAATAAAATTTATTCTTTCCCTAAAAAAAGTAGGGGGGCCACTGGACTCCTCCCCCCCCTGACTTGCTGCCACACTGCTGTGAACTATGAAATGAGCAACATTCCTCCTAGATCGGCACCTGTCACAAACCTCCACCTTCCAGTTCTATAAATAGAACTGCGACCTTGAGGGAACTGTGAGCACCGCTGCCCTCCACCCAGTTGTGTTTGGAAATATATTTAAAAATTAATTAAATTAAACAGAAAAGTCGCAAGTGAAATAAAAAATGGTGTCATTGGAAAGTCAATTTTTTTGAACTTAAAGATGGTGTTAAAAAAATTTTTTTGAAACAATATTCGGGGAAAGATGTTAAGGTAATTTTAATTAATTAAAATCAATTAAAATTTCAAAAAATCCCTTCTTAATGAGCAATCACTACCGAAAAAAGCAACCAATTGCAAATTTTAAGTTTCTTAGCCCCATAGTTTAGGGATTGCCAACATAGAATGATTCATGGTATTTGAATTTTTTTTATATATAGATAGTTGAAAAGGACCACCAATACATTCATAATATCAAATGAATTTTATTTTGAATAAGACAGATAGATTATTGAAAATTGTCAGTGTATATTTGACAAATAATTTTAATTTTATATAATATTCATTAAGATTCTATTTACAAGGAATGGTAAACGGTCGTAATAATTATGAGCATTAATGTCAGTTGGACTAATAAATAAATCAACACTCCATTAAAAATTTAAATAAAATAATAAACTGAAACTACCTGAAGAGTCTTTTACTTAATTTAATAAAATGAGGTGTAAATTTCGATGGTTTCCAAAGCTACTTAATTCTTCTTGCTAGAGTAAGTATGACATAATCTTGCGTTGTATTTCAACTGTAGCCTCACAATTGTCCTGGGTGGGATATATATATATAAGCATAATATTTTTTCAATATAGAATTTGTTTATATCCCATCTTAGAATTAACCTTCCAGGCGCCTGCGCAAATTTTGACAAACGGGATTTTTCATAATACCCTGTTTTCATTCGGAGTCAAAACTGTCTGAAAGTCATTGTTATCTCTCATGCGACCCCTTCATAGGGATTAAATGGGCTTATCCGAGTTTCAAGGTGTTTTTTATAATTGTCTCTATGCTTCTGTCAGTTATGCAGCGCGGCTGCTCGTGTCACGGTAATTTTTTCACAATCTTAACGTTTCTCATTTGATAATTATAAAAAACCATTGCGGATTAGAGTTGATTTGTTTAATTTTACATTATCAAAGATGTTTACGTGTAATAAGCCCGCTAATAATCCACCAAGACGTAGCACTCTTCTTCTGTCTGAAAAATTAATGTTCCCCATGAAAGAACACCTCACTACTCCAGCCCAAAATCTGGATCTCGCCATTTGCTCCTACCATGTCTCTTAAGTTTAAATTATACATCACAACCTGAAAAAAGCAAGTGAACAAAGGACCAGAATTGAGAAGAAGATCTTGTGGTTTTGTATTTGAAAGAAAAGAAAACGATCATCAGAATCCATGAATGTAGTAGGTACAATATATAGTGTACTTGTAAGCGTCACCTCTTAGCAAAAGTTCAATGTTTCTATAAGACACAGATTAGAAACTAAGAAGAAAAGTATCATTGTACACAATCTTAGTTTGTATTATAATTTTATTATATATTGCTTAAGTAAATACGTAACTGAACAAAGTAAGCCATGA